>JARQOD010000001.1:661162690-661293474 GCA_033576555.1 Oophaga sylvatica
CATTTTCCCTTTAAGGTTAGGGTTAGGGCTAAAGTTAGGGTTGGAGCTAAAGTTAGGGTTGGGGCTTAAGTTAGGGTTAAGGTTGGGGCTAAAGTTAAAGTTAGGGTTGGGCTAAAGTTAGGATTAAGGTTGAGGCTAAAGTTAGGATTAGGGTGAGGTTGGGATTAGGGTTGGGATTAGGGTTAGGGTTGAGATTGGGTTAGGGTTGGGATTAGGGTTTAGGGTTGGGATTAGGTTTAGGGTAGGGATTATGGTTAGGAATGTGTTAGGGTTAGGTTTGTGGTTAGGGTTATGGTTAGGTTTGGGATTAGAGTTAGGGATGTGTTGGGGTTAGGGTTGGAGTTAGAATTGGGGGGTTTCCACTGTTTAGGTACATGAGGGGCTTTCCAAACGCTGCATGGTGTCTGATCTCAATTCCTTCCAAGCTCTCCCATGCGTCCAAACAGTGGTTTACCCCCACATATGGGGTCCAATTTCTCCTGTAAAAAATTGGGGTCGAAAAGATCAATTTTGTGAAAAAATATGATTTTTTATTTTATGCTCTACATTATAAACTTCTGTGAAGCTCTTGGGGGTTAAAAGTGCTCCCCACACATCTAGATAAGTTCCTTAGGGGGTCTACTTTTCAAAATGGTGTCACTTGTGGGGGTTTCCACTGTTTAGGCACATCAGGGCTCTCCAAATGCGACATGGCGTTGATCTCAATTCCAGCCCATTTGCATTGAAAAGTCAAACGGTGCTCCTTCCCTTCGAGCTCTGCCATGCGCCCAAAACAGTGGTTTACTGCATATATGGGGTATCAGCGTACTCAGGACAGATTGTACAACAACTTTTGTGGTCCAATTTCTCCTGTTACCCTTGGTAAAATAAAACAAATTGGATCTGAAGTAAATTTTTTGTGAAAAAAGTTAAATGTTCATTTTTTTTAATCATTCCAAACATTCCTGTGAAGCACCTGAAGGGTTGATAAACTTCTTGTATGTGGTTTTGAACACATGAGGGGTGCAGATTTTAGATTTGTCTCATTTTTCAGTATTTTCTATCATATAGACTCCTCAAGTGACTTCAAATGTGATATGGTCCCTTAAAAAAATGGTGTTGTAAAAATGAGAAATCGCTGGTCAACTTTTAACCCTTATAACTTCTAACAAAAAAAAATTTATTTTTTTTTACAAAATTGTGCTGATGTAAGTAGACATGTGGAAAATGTTACTTATGAAGTATTTTGTGTGACATATCTCTCTGATTTAAGGGCATGAAAATTCAAAGTTGGAAAATTGCGAAATTTTCAAAATTTTCGCCAAATTTCTGTTTTTTTCCACAAATAAACACGTCATATCAAAAAAATTTTACCACTATCATGAAGTACAATATGTCATGAGAAGACTGTCAGAATCACCGGGATCCATGGAAGCGTTCCAGAGTTATAACCTCATAAAGAAACAGTGGTCAGAATTGTAAAAATTGGCCTGGTCATTAACATGCAAACCACCCTTGGGGTAAAGGGGTTAATGACACCTTTAGTCTCAAAATGATTCAATCCTTCATGACAAATGTCTTTAGCAGAGTTGAGCAAAAACCCTGATCCAGCTGCTAATTTGGTGACGACAGGACCAGAGCCTTCCTCAAACCTTCTGAGATCCCTGGCGCCTCTTCATATTAGTAGGCCCGGCACGACGTCATGCCACAACAATCACATTGTGCTGGGATACTGATTAGAAGAGGTGCCAGCGATAGCAGCCACTCCACCAGACGTGCAGGACATCTGTTAAACCCTTAGTGCACATTGGGGACTTACCTTACTCAGTGCTATTCCATTCTTCTCTATAAAGTGAGGTTTTGAGAAAGACCATTACAGGTCAAAACGTTAACCCTTTTCGCCTGCAACTGAAATACATTTCATACCTTTATGCACCTTGTGATATCTGTAGCATAAATAAAGCAACTCTCGTTTTTTGCATTAATTGAGTGCGGCTGTTTTCTCATAAAATTTTAGAAGCTGGTGACTGTCTATCACACTTGTAGCAGGTCATAACAACGAAGGGTGCTCTACTAAGTACTAAAAACTTTGATGACTTTTTTTCAGCTGACAATTTTTGGTTCACATTCTTCCAATTTTTGCTCATGTTTTATTGTTGTTTTTCTGATATCTTTTAAATCCAGTAAGCAATGAATAAAACGCTCACATTTTTTTTAGTGAAAACGCTTGCAAACACAGAAAAAGGCATCTTTTTTTTCCCTACTCACTCCTATTATATAGTATGTAGCAACTTCCTAGCATAAAACACAAAAAACTCAAAAGCCTGAAAATATGAACAGCAAGTAGTTTTTTCTCTTCAAAAACTCAAAACTCCTCAAAAATTTGGAGTTTCCGCTCAGTTTATGCTCTGAAAACTCTGAAAGAAGACTTACAGGCACTTTCTTTTTTTTCCTCTGGGTGTTTTTCAAAACCTGAAGTGCCTTAAAATGCCTAAAAACTCTTAATATGAACTGATAATTAGAATTGAAACAAGTAGGCCAGGGTCACACTTCTGAGTGCGATGCAAGAAACTCACGCGAGTCTCTGGTATCAATACCTGGCACTGCCGCCGGCACTCGGGACCGGAGTGTGCGGCTGCATGTATTTCTATGCAGCTGAACACTCCGATCCGTGAGCCTGCAGCAGTGCAGGGTTTTGATGCGAGAGAGTTTCTCGCATCACACTCGCAAGGTTGACCCGGCCATTGGAAGACTCAGTGTTTTTCAGGCAATTTTTGTGGTGTTTTTTTAATTTAGCAGATCTGCACCAAAAAAACTTCACAAAAAATGCAATAAAAAGCGTCTTTTAGTGTGTGACAGCTGCCCAACATAACAACCCACTATAAATAGTAAATCAAACCCCCCTTTATCCCTCCCTTAGTTAGGGGAAAATAATAAAATAAAAAAAATGTATTTATTTCCATTTTCCCTTTAAGGTTAGGGTTAGGGCTAAAGTTAGGGTTGGAGCTAAAGTTAGGGTTGGGGCTTAAGTTAGGGTTAAGGTTGGGGCTAAAGTTAAAGTTAGGGTTGGGCTAAAGTTAGGATTAAGGTTGAGGCTAAAGTTAGGATTAGGGTTGAGGTTGGGATTAGGGTTGGGATTAGGGTTAGGGTTGAGATTAGGGTTAGGGTTGGGATTAGGGTTAGGGTTGGGATTAGGTTTAGGGTAGGGATTATGGTTAGGAATGTGTTAGGGTTAGGTTTGTGGTTAGGGTTATGGTTAGGTTTGGGATTAGAGTTAGGGATGTGTTGGGGTTAGGGTTGGAGTTAGAATTGGGGGGTTTCCACTGTTTAGGTACATGAGGGGCTTTCCAAACGCTGCATGGTGTCTGATCTCAATTCCTTCCAAGCTCTGCCATGCGTCCAAACAGTGGTTTACCCCCACATATGGGGTCCAATTTCTCCTGTAAAAAATTGGGGTCGAAAAGATCAATTTTGTGAAAAAAATATGATTTTTTATTTTACTGCTCTACATTATAAACTTCTGTGAAGCTCTTGGGGGTTAAAAGTGCTCACCACACATCTAGATAAGTTCCTTAGGGGGTCTACTTTTCAAAATGGTGTCACTTGTGGGGGTTTCCACTGTTTAGGCACATCAGGGGCTCTCCAAATGCGACATGGCGTCTGATCTCAATTCCAGCCCATTTTGCATTGAAAAGTCAAACGGTGCTCCTTCCCTTCCGAGCTCTGCCATGCGCCCAAACAGTGGTTTACCTGCATATATGGGGTATCAGCGTACTCAGGACAGATTGTACAACAACTTTTGTGGTCCAATTTCTCCTGTTACCCTTGGTAAAATAAAACAAATTGGATCTGAAGTAAATTTTTTGTGAAAAAAGTTAAATGTTCATTTTTTTTAATCATTCCAAACATTCCTGTGAAGCACCTGAAGGGTTGATAAACTTCTTGTATGTGGTTTTGAACACCATGAGGGGTGCAGATTTTAGATTTGTCTCATTTTTTCAGTATTTTCTATCATATAGACTCCTCAAAGTGACTTCAAATGTGATATGGTCCCTTAAAAAAATGGTGTTGTAAAAATGAGAAATCGCTGGTCAACTTTTAACCCTTATAACTTCCTAACAAAAAAAATTTTTTTTTTTTTACAAAATTGTGCTGATGTAAAGTAGACATGTGGAAAATGTTACTTATGAAGTATTTTGTGTGACATATCTCTCTGATTTAAGGGCATGAAAATTCAAAGTTGGAAAATTGCGAAATTTTCAAAATTTTCGCCAAATTTCTGTTTTTTTCCACAAATAAACACGTCATATCAAAAAATTTTTACCACTATCATGAAGTACAATATGTCATGAGAAGACTGTCAGAATCACCGGGATCCATGGAAGCGTTCCAGAGTTATAACCTCATAAAGAAACAGTGGTCAGAATTGTAAAAATTGGCCTGGTCATTAACATGCAAACCACCCTTGGGGGTAAAGGGGTTAATGACACCTTTAGTCTCAAAATGATTCAATCCTTCATGACAAATGTCTTTAGCAGAGTTGAGCAAAAACCCTGATCCAGCTGCTAATTTGGTGACGACAGGACCAGAGCCTTCCTCAAACCTTCTGAGATCCCTGGCGCCTCTTCATATTAGTAGGCCCGGCACGACGTCATGCCACAACAATCACATTGTGCTGGGATACTGATTAGAAGAGGTGCCAGCGATAGCAGCCACTCCACCAGACGTGCAGGACATCTGTTAAACCCTTAGTGCACATTGGGGACTTACCACTTACTCAGTGCTATTCCATTCTTCTCTATAAAGTGAGGTTTTGAGAAAGACCATTACAGGTCAAAACGTTAACCCTTTTCGCCTGCAACTGAAATACATTTCATACCTTTATGCACCTTGTGATATCTGTACGCATAAATAAAGCAACTCTCGTTTTTTGCATTAATTGAGTGCGGCTGTTTTCTCATAAAATTTTAGAAGCTGGTGACTGTCTATCACACTTGTAGCAGGTCATAACAACGAAGGGTGCTCTACTAAGTACTAAAAACTTTGATGACTTTTTTTTCAGCTGACAATTTTGGTTCACATTCTTCCAATTTTTTGCTCATGTTTTTATTGTTGTTTTTCTGATATCTTTTAAATCCAGTAAGCAATGAATAAAACGCTCACATTTTTTTTAGTGAAAACGCTTGCAAACACAGAAAAAGGCATCTTTTTTTTCCCTACTCACTCCTATTATATAGTATGTAGCAACTTCCTAGCATAAAACACAAAAAACTCAAAAGCCTGAAAATATGAACAGCAAGTAGTTTTTTCTCTTCAAAAACTCAAAACTCCTCAAAAATTTGGAGTTTCCGCTCAGTTTATGCTCTGAAAACTCTGAAAGAAGACTTACAGGCACTTTCTTTTTTTTCCTCTGGGTGTTTTTCAAAACCTGAAGTGCCTTAAAATGCCTAAAAACTCTTAATATGAACTGATAATTAGAATTGAAACAAGTAGGCCAGGGTCACACTTCTGAGTGCGATGCAAGAAACTCACGCGAGTCTCTGGTATCAATACCTGGCACTGCCGCCGGCACTCGGGACCGGAGTGTGCGGCTGCATGTATTTCTATGCAGCTGAACACTCCGATCCGTGAGCCTGCAGCAGTGCAGGGTTTTGATGCGAGAGAGTTTCTCGCATCACACTCGCAAGGTTGACCCCGGCCATTGGAAGACTCAGTGTTTTTCAGGCAATTTTTGTGGTGTTTTTTTAATTTAGCAGATCTGCACCAAAAAACTTCACAAAAAATGCCATCAAATAGCCTTAAGGCTCATTCAGACAGCCCTATTACACGTCCATATGCTGTCCATGTTAAAATCGGACATCACACTGATAGTGCAAGCACCAATGTTATTGAATAGAGCTGTTCTGATGACAATATTTTTACTCAGGCCAAGCGCCCATGCGAAAAAAAACTGCAGCATAAGCTAGTTTCTTCCATATTTTGAATGAGATTCGTCTATTAAAGTTTATGGGTGCACAAAAAAATTTGATCCAATTTGGATCTATACAGCATCTGATTTTTAGGATACATGCAATACCTAACATAAGGAACTGTACTTGGTCTTGTAAAATTCTTTAAATGTTAATGTATAAAAACAGATGCTGTGTATATGTCATATGGATGTAAAAATCAAGCACGCAGAAGATGGATAGATGACATAGGATGGCATACCGATGACTAAATGAATGAGAACATCTTGTTTTTCTGGATGAAAGTGATCTGCCTTTTCATATTCTTGTCTGAACCAAGCCCAGAGGATCCAATGAATGAAAGCAGAGATCTGGAAATCCAAAAAGATTTTATACAACCATATTAAAAGCTTTTCTTCTAAATGAAAGTAAAAAAACACAATAAGTTATAGGTAAAGTATAAACTCTCTAAAAAATAACTTAATAAAGATGTTAAAAAAAAATCGATATGAAAACTCATTTGTAGCACATACAATATTCATTATTCTGCACTGAAAAGTAAGGCATCAAATCGTGATGAGTTATAGCCAGCCACCAGCAGTTTTAATCTCACACTCAATAGAGAGGAACTTTAGCGGCATAAGGTTGTGCCGTTTACCTAATTGATTAAAAAATCATGGGTTGCATTATGGCGAGGTTCCACAAACAAGCATTTTGGTGAAATGTTCGATAAAAATGAGAAATGGAATATTGCCAGCTGACGCTTACAAATTAATCTGCCTCAATTTTGAGGACAAGGAAGAAGAAAAACTAATTTTCTAGGAAGTAACATGGAATTCAGTGTTTATCAGACTGAGCTAAAGCTCCAACCTAGAGCAAAGCTTTCTGATGCAATCACAGCTGCCAAGTCCCTGGCCCTGCGATGTCTTCCTTCCTTCATCAAGCAGCTGGACCAAGCACGGATTACCCAAGCTAATGATTACGCATCATATTGCCAACAGTGTATATTATCTGGCCCTGGCCAGAAACAAATAAACAGGGGGAAATGTTGGAAAAATCAGCTATGTTCAATACAAATGGCAGGTTTTCCCAATATTCAGATGCAGCAAAGCTACATTTTTCACATTAATTTTGCCTTTGTTCATGATAATAATCATACCAAGAGTGGTACAGTTCTATTTTTGTGCCTGTGTTAGGGTATGTTTCCACGATAAGGAAACACTCCGGATTTGCTGCGTGTTTGGCGCTGTGCGTTGGCGCAGCGCCAAACACGCAGCGTCCAGATGTTACAGCATAGTGGAGGGGATTTCAAGAAATCCCGTCTCCACTATGCGTAAAAATACGCAGGCGGAAGACCTGCGTTTCCGGACATGCGGCGCGTCTTTTTAGACCGCAGCATGTCCTAGCGTATTGCGGCGACGCTGGGTCGCCGCAACGGAAATAACACAGGGCTATGCAGCCCTGCGTTCTTTCCGGATGTGTTCCGGAGGTGTCCGGAACACATCCGGAATGAGCGCACATCAGAAAGGGGGCGGGGCTTTGGGCGGGGCGGAATTTCCACTCCGTCCAAAGCGCTGTGGTTCCGGACCGTGGAACCACAGCCTAAAGGGGCCAAATAATGCAATATAGCTCATGATATTGTATCAACGGGTGAGGGGAAGGTTTGAAAAACAATGGGCTTTGGCCGCAACACAGGTCATCCGACCAATGATCACATAGTAAAATGGGTGCATATTTGGCTTTTTCGAAGTTCCTTGTCATGGTACCTTGCATATCGAAAAGTGACCAACTCACTTGCACTTTGCTTTATGTACATTGCTCTTTGTTCACGAGACCCGTGATGTCGACATGTAGTACTAGCCTTAAAGGTACTGCCACACTTAGCTATCCCGCTAGCGATCTCGTTAGCGTTGCATACTAATGAGATCGCTACGGGATTTTTCTATATCGCTAAATGCTGCCGCATTTAGCGATATAGTTAATTGACGCTATTCGCCGTTAGCGATCTTCTTAACGACTTTAGCGGTACAAAAGTACCGCTAAATCGCTAAGAAAAGTGCCACACAGCGATAAGATACTTACCCAGCGGGAGCGCCGACGAGAAAATAGGGTCCGGAACGATTCCAGCGACGAGCGAGATCACAGCAGGAAGCTCGTCGCTGGAAGCTGCCGCACTGAACAACATCGCTAACGGGATCGCTAAATAGTGACGTTTTTTAGCGATCCCGTTAGCGATATTGTTTAGTGTGGCATACCCTTTAGTCTGGTGTAAAACTGTTCTTATTAAGTAGGTGCAGCAGCTTTACATGCACTCCTATAGAAATGTCATATGCTAAATTACTTGCATTAAATCATTCCAAATTGAGAATTATTTCTGCTAGAATATTTTTTTTTGTTCAACATTCAAATCGAAACCATCTGTGTTTAATATTATTTTGTATGATAAGACTATAATATGTCCAAAGTTATGAGACGGCATGACAAAAATATGAAAAATAAATACAATATGCATTTACAAACTGTTATAAAAATGTTCCAGTCCACTAAGAAACAGCAAAACAACACTGCAAGAGCCGTATACTCCCCAGAAAGACTGTGCTTAGAGGAATGCAAGAGTCAAATCAGATTAAGGGAGATTACTGAAACATTTTTTATACTTCGCTGCACAGACATCTCTAGGACTCCGGCACGGCCTCACATTAGTTGCAGAACTCTTGAAAACAGGTCAGCACTTTTTGTATGGGGAATTCAAGCATCAATTATACAACTTTGTAGAGAATACAGCTAGAGAGATGTAAATGTTCTAAAGGACTCTCACTAAATGAGTAAATATACATGGAGACAACTGTAATTATAATACCCTAGATAGGAAGAAACCAATGTTACATAGGTTGAAAAAAGACCTTGGCCCATCAAGTTCAACCTTTCTCCACCAATTGTACATTTTTCACTAAATTATCTATAAACTGTTATGTTTCAGTAGCTGAGGAGAAATTGCAAAAAAAAAGCCAAAGTAGCAATACACCAGAGAGGCTGGAAACTATTGGATTGCAGTAACCTAAACTAACCGCCACACTAGAAGTAGCCGTGGAGCGTACCTACGGTGATCCTAGACGCCTCGTCACAGCCAGAGAGATAACTACACCTAAAGGCAGAAAAATAAAAGCTATCTGCCCCGGAGCAGAATCCCCAAAGAAATAGGAAGCCCCTGAACATGTAATGGCGGTTAGACAAGAAGAAAGCACGGACACAGACAGAAAATAGAATGAGCAAACGCTGGGGCCCAATCTGTCTAGATAGAAAAGTATAGGAAAGAATTCTGACTGCAACCCAAAAAAACCCTGACAAAAATACCAACACTTCTGATTAACAAAAAACCTGAGATCACACGATCTCTACCACCTAAATCAGATCTCTGGTGTAACACACAGCAACACAGCAAATAAAAAGTGACAAAGGAACAAAGCAAAAGGGCAAACACAAAATGAGCACAATTGCAGCGCAAGACCCCAAAAGGGGACCAGGCTGCAGTCCACTGCAAGCAGCAAACCAGCAGTGAAAATCCAACAGAGGAAAAAAAAAGCAAAACACTTATCTGAATGAGAGCAGGAAAGCAAGCTGTGCTCCAAGCAAGAGCAGGAGGAAAAATTGATCACCGGCAAGGCTGCTGGGAACTCAGGTCACTTATATCATACCATTCAGAGCCAGCTGAAGGGCATTCAGTAATTAGTTCATTACCCTCAGCAACCACCGGAGGGAGCTCCAACTCAGAAGTCGCCTCCAAGGTATTCACAACAGTAAACCACAATGTTATGTCTTCAAGGAAATCATCCAGCCCTTTTTTAAAAACTGTTATAGTATCCAGGCTTACTACCTCTTGTGGTCGGCACTCCACAGTCTGACTGCTCTAACTGTAAAGAACCCTTTCCTATTTAGCTGCCAGAATCTCCTTTCTTCCACCAGTAAAGAGTGCCCCATGGTGCTTAGTATGGTCTTTGGAAGGAATAAGTCATGTGCCAGTCCTCTGTACTCACCACACATGTATGAAGTAACCACGAAACGTGCTTTGGGGTGACTGGATCTCAGTTCCTTTAGTAAGTTTTCCTCTTTATCTATTCATGCCTCAAATGTTGATATGATTCAATAGCGCTGCTGCTGCCCGTTGGCTACTTGTAGTTTACGGATTACTCAATATTGACAACATATCATTATAAAACCATGATTAAGGGGCATCTTTAGCTTGTGTTTTCTGACTTAATATTTGTATGGCATATAATACTTAATATAAGACGACCCCCACTGAGTGAACTTGGAAGTGTATCATATTCATTTTGTGTGTGATATTTCAAGGATTTTCAGCACTTTGCCTTTTTTTGCACTATGATTGTTTACATATATTTGCACTATGCACCTTACATATAGTTTAACACTCAGCCAGTGTGTTCCTCATAGTGTACCGTGCCAGCCTTTGTATTGTACTGTTTTTCTGCCTTTTATGTGATTGCTATTAATACAATTAAATATTTTGGATTATATTCTGGTCCAGTTTTTGTTTAAATTTAAGGGTTTGCGGAGTTCTCAGTCCAAATGATAGTTTTGTATTAGTAGTGGGCGATATAGTGTTAATATTAAACCTCATCTGCCAAGTGTTTGCCCATTCAGACATCATATCCAGATCGTTTTGCAATATTATAATGTCAAGGTCAGACTTTAATATCCAACATAGTTTGGTGTCGTCAGCAAAGACTCACACTTTACTCTCAATCCCATCCACAAGGTCACAATGTCAAGTGTTCATTGGACTTTCCTTCTACGTCATATTGTATATACTACATTTCCACAACTATATAGGCAGCTACACATCACATCCAAATGTACTGGCTGAACATCTCCCCTTTGTGTGTACAATAATCTTTAGATTTCTAGGAAGATTTTGTTATAAAACTAATGACGTTTGCATCCATTTATACACAAGGCTACAACAAGCACTGATAATGGAGATTATGGACTGTTGGATGTTAAGGCCGGCTGAAGGTGTTCGGTACGGTTAAGGTCAGGATTTTGTGTAGAGCAGTCAGCTTATTCCACAACAAGACAAAAAAATGCATGGGAGAAAGAGTAAATGGTCACCAATTGTACTTCAAAGACTGATTCATACTATTTTCTAAAATCTGTAATACTTTGGAGAAATAAGGTTTACCTGTACTGAAAATAAGATTGCCAATCACATCATAAAAGAAGTAGAAGCTGACTATCCTCCATCCAACTTCTGTGCACTGTGTATTCATGTGTTATGACTAGTAAACTCAAGCTAGCAGGTGGCTACTTCTTCTTGAAAGCCTAATCCAGGCTTCCAACTAAGGCTAGGTGCACACAGCGACTGGCGTGAGTGAAGCCACTTCAGGAAAGCGCTGGCGATTATTTTCCTGAAGCAGCTTTGCTGGTGGTTTTGTGAACGTTGTTTCAGCATGTTTCCAGCATGTTTTACCCTATAATTTAAAGTATAGACAATGAAAACTTATGTCAGACCCATCAAAAATACATGGCACTTCCAAAATCCAAAAGATACCAAAAAATTGGGAAGCCACAACAGCTCATATAAGAATCAGGTAACAGACTTTATTAAGGTAAGAAGTATACAATTATGATAAAATAAGTTAAAATCATAAAGGGAGAGTGGGAAAGCAGAAAATCCTTTAAACTAAGGCCAAAGCATGCAGAAAAAAAATTACAGCAATACCATGCATGAGAGGGGTGACAGTATACAATAGGTGCAAAGAAAATACTGATAAAACCCCAAGTGCAGATATAAGTGAATAAGTCAAGAGTAGAGCTAAATCCTATAATGGTAGAATCCTTATACCGTAAAATCAAACATGACCGAGTAACTTTCCAAGAGGACCCAGATTCATCCACAATAGGAAATGGAACAGAAAAATAACAAACTAATATAACAGAAGTGTTAATAATAAATCATGGTCCAAGTGGACTCAGATTTGTTCACAACAGGGTAAATGATATGAAAACAATGCCCTCGATATGGTCACTTGATCTTATATATAACTTTTTCATAATCATTTTTCTTATTTAAGTCTTTTATACATTTCCCTTTACTTTGGTTGCATGCACACAATTACTTAGTCTCCATTCTCTATTTTCCATCCACATACTGTCTTTTTCGTTCGTGACTCAGTACACACTTACTGCGGCACAGGCGCTTTCTGCACACCCTTTCTTTGCATAATTTGCATTTTTTTGGTATCCCTTTAAAGTATAGAGAGCAAAAGCATGTCACTTCTTTTACCCACGTTAGGGTTAAAAGACATAACAAAAGACTATACATGTGCAGAGAAACGTTGTTTTGGCATTTCTGTGCATTAAGTTCACTTTATGGGGTTCTCTTGCTGTGCTTTTTTCAGGCAGAGCTTTTTCGAGAGAAATCTACCTGAAAAACACACCATGTGCATATACCCTAACAGATTTTATCCTCATACAGGCTTTATACATATAAAAAAGTAAAAATATGTTTTTAATAATTCTAAAAACAGATACATCATGTGCAGATGCTAAAGGTGTAGAGAGGTGATGTCACGACTCTGTTGTCCCAGGACTAGGGGCTCCTTCCCTGTCCCTAATGCTAGGGGTGCCCTAGATCACTCTGTTCCCAAGATTACTTCTGATTATGAAGACGTTGGGGCCACATACCTTGCCTTAGCTCCTAATCCGCCCTCGGTCCACCCAGGTAAAAGGGAGTAGTAGTGTACCATAATACACCAACCAGACTAACATGGTAATACGAATAGGCATAAAGAAAAATACCGTTCATACAAATATACACACATAAACAACAGAGGTAAACACCAGAGAGTGGAGGATGGAGTTAGACCAAAGTACGAGAAGAAGAGAATTACAACACACTCAAAACCTAGCAACAGTCACAGATAAATCCATCAAACGTCTTCTCCAAAAACAACCACCAACAACCTCCAGCCATGCAGCATAAGTCAGTTGTGACAATAAGTTTTTGCCAGGGCCCAGATTATATAGGAGATGGGAGTGGCTAACAGTGATCAGCTGAGAGCCTTAATGCAGGAAAGCTTCCAGGAGCTCTCACCTGAGCAGATTAACCCCTGTACTGCTAAAACAAACATATACCATTCAAAATGAAGGTGAAGTGCTTATAACCAGTGCAGGAGTAGGATAAATCAGATGCTGTTGCTTCTGGCTCCTCTCAGTTGCGGTAAACCCGTGACAGTTGGTTAGCAAAATCAGAGCAAGCTGCTACCTGGACCAAGTAGCAAGTACAAGTAATCAGAAGATACAGATTATCAAAATCACATTGTAGAAATTATATAAATTTATTTGCATTTTGCAGTGAGAAATAAGTATTTGATCCCTCTGACAAACAAGACTTAATACTTAGTGGCAAAACTCTTGTTGGCAAGCACAGCAGTCAGATGTTTTTTGTAGTTGATGATGAGGTTTGCGCACATGTCAGGAGGAATTATGGTTCACTCTTCTTTGCAGATCATCTCTAAATCATTAAAATTTGAGGCTGTTGCTTGGCAACTCGGAGCTTTAACTCCCTCCATAAGTTTTCTATGGGATTAAAGTCTGGAGACTGGCTAGGCCACTCCATGACCTTCATGTGCTTCTTTTTGAGCCACTCCTTTGTTGCCTTGGCTGTATGTTTTGGGTCATTCTCTTGCTGGAACACCCAGCCACGACCCATTTTTAATGTCCTGGTGGAGGGAAGGAGGTTGCCACTCAGGATTTTACAGTACATTGCTCCATCCATTCTCCCATTGATGCGGTGAAGTAGTCCTGTGCCCTTAGCAGAGAGACACACCCAAAACATAATGTTTCCACCTCCATGCTTGACAGTGGGGACGGTGTTCTTTGCGTCATAGACAGCATTTCACTTCCTCCAAACACAGCGAGTTGAGTTAATGTCAAAGAGCTGAATTTTTGTCTCATCTGACCATAGCACCTTCTTCCAATCACTCACAAAATCATCCAGGTGTTCATTGGTGAACTTCAGACGGGCCTGCACATCTGCCTTCTTGAGCAGGGGGGCCTTGCGGGCACTGCAGGATTTAAAACCTTTATGACGTAATGTGTTACCAATGATTTTCTTGGTGACTGTAGTCCCAGCTGCCTTGAGATCATTAACAAGTTCCCCATGTAGTTTTAGGCTGATGTCTCACCTGCCTCATGATCAAGGATACCCCACGAGGTGAGATTTTGCATGGTGCCCCAGATTGATGTCGATTGACAGTCATTTTGTATTTCTTCCATTTTTTTCTCACCCAGCGTCTTACTTATGGTTTTGTAGCCCATTCCAGCTTTGTGCAGGTCTATGATCTTGTCCCTGACATCCTTAGAAAGCTCTTTGGTCTAGCCCATGGTGTAGAGGTTAGAGTCTGACTGGTTAATTGAGTCTGTGGACAGGAGACTTTTATAAAGGTGACTATGTAAGACAGCTGTCTTTAATGCAGGCAATGAGTTGATTAGGAGAGTCTTACTGGTCTGTAGGAGCCAGAACTCTTAATGGTTGGTAGGGGATTAAATACTTATTTCCCACTGCAAAATGCAAATAAATTTATATAATTTATACAATGTGATTTTCTGGATATTATTTTTTATATTCTAGCTCTCAATGTTAAAATTAACCTACTCTTAAAATTATATATCTATAGATATATCTATATCCATATATATATATATATATAATATATATATATAAAACAACCAAGACTATGCATGTTAAAAATATGCACCATACGAATGAAACCTTATTGTACCTAACCCCGCTATCCCTGCTGACATATTGAACAGGGATGAATTACCAAATATATGCATAAATAATTACCAGTTATCCTTTTGCAGAGAAAAATATATAAATGGTAAATAATTAGTAGCTATATACTCAAATAGAAGTATATATATAGTAGCTGTGGAGTAACAAATTTAGATTTCTATATGCCAACGAGCAAAGCAAATAAAGACAAGTGACAAAAAAGTACTAATGATCACACCACATGTGCACCACACAAGTGAAAACATGACAGTGACAGGGGTGAAAGTGCTAAATACGGAATACAATATTCACACTGTCAAATAAGATGTATTAAATAAAAGGGAAACAGGATGATTAAAATCCAAAATATGTAAAATGGAATGAAAAGTACTGGTGAAAATTAAATCCTCGGTGCATTTAGCGTAGATGAAAAAGTGCCATAGTTTGCCTTATAGGGTGGATGTAACCAGGGTCGGACTGGCCTGGCGGGGTATTGGTGGAATGCTCAGTGGGCCCTTGCTGTGGACGAGAGAGATAGCAAAAAAAGAGCCTGCAAATTTTTGGGTGCATAGGCCCTTTAAAATCTCAGGCAGAGTATGTGCAGGAGCACTCATATGCAGCTCTCATTACATGCACAGCCCCATCGCGCGTCACAATAAGTGCTGATGGTGCGTATGACGTCGCCAGCATATGACATCTTTGCAGTCTCATCAGTCTCTGCCATTTTTACAGGAGTGCCCCGGATCTGCAAGAAGAGGGCTGATCGGGAGCACAGGCAGGTAAGAGAAATCTTTATTTTTCTGTGGATGTGGTATGATGCGAGGGCCAGAAAGGGCAAGGGACATATGTGGGCCAGGATGGACATATGGGGGTCAGGATGGAGATATGGAGGCCAGGATGGATATATGGGGGCCAGGATGGACATATGGGAGCCAAGATGGACATGGGACATATGGGGGCCAGAATGGACATGTGACATATGGGGCCAAGATGAACATGGGACATACGGGGGCAAGATGAACATGGGACATATGGGGGCCAGGATTGACAATGGACCCATGGGGGCCAGGATGGATATATGGGGTCAAAGATGGACATGGGACATATGGGGTATAAGATGAACATGGGACATATGGGGCAAGATGAACATAAGACATATGGGGGCCAAGATGGACAAGGGACATATTGAGGCCAAGATAAACATATGGGGGCCAGGATTGGCAAAGGGGGGCCACATTGGAAAAGGGACATATAGGAGTCAGGATTGACAAGGGACATATGGGGGCCAAGATGGACAAGGCACATAGGAGCCCAAGATGGGGGAACATAGGGTCCCTGAATGGTGGACATAGGGGCTCAAAATGGGGCAATATAGTGGCCAAAGATAGGGCACATTATTAAATAAAGGGGCCAGAACTAGGAACATACATTATTAGTTTATGGTGGCAAGTGTGGAGCATAATTACTATAGGGGCCAATAGGGGACATTATTACTGTTGTAATATAATTTACTTTTTAGGAGACTGTTTTCCATGGGGGGAAACAAAATGGAGGTCCTGTTATGGCAGGACAGAACTATGTTACTTTTTTTCTTCATATGGCGTAGTGTAGAAGTAGAGGCAAATGTGGGGAATGTGCTCTAGAAGTGATCAGCTATTGATGAATGTGTGTGTTATTTTCTGCAGATATGAGTCCTGGCTGGAAGAAGCAATGGCTGTCTGTGCCAGATGAAGAAGAAAAGCGAAGATGAAAGACTTCACCTACAGAAGTCACTGGTGAGTCACAATATCACATGTACACGCACACTATATGCTGTATACTATATACAGAACTCCTGTGTATCATGTCACTGGTGATCACTGCATTACCTGGACACTGTATACAGGGCTCCAGCATATAATGTTACTGGTGAACAATGTATTACCTGTACAATGACAATATATATTGTATACCAATCGTCAGAATGTGGAACTTTTATCCCCATTAGACTTGAGCGGCATGTGCGACTTAACCACTGATCCATTCATTCGCTCAATCGCTGCAAGCGCTGCTATTGTTTTTTTTGAAAGCCCCAAAAAAGATGAATGGAGCTGCGATCAGACATCCCACCTGCTGCTCCACTTTAAAATGGGGATAAAAGTGCTGTCAGGGATAAAACTTCCCCATTCTTACGATCGGTGCGGTTTCCAATGGCTGGACTTCACTGATCACCGACAACTTGTTTTACCCAAACAAGCCCTTTAATGTAAACTACCGTACTTGTACATCCCAGTTATGGTTGTGTACAGTAGATGTGCAGGAGCTGCCTGTGTTTTACAGTCGATGCTCCACTATAACTGGGATAACAGCTAACAGAAATTTGCATATAGCTGTAGGGTGGGCCGCTAGGGTCACCTAGAGTCAATTTCCCTTATGGGCCCCAGACACCCCAGTCCAAACCTGGATGTAGTTATATGTCTTACACAGTGCATGACATTTAACTATCACAAAGTTGCCCTGTGTATATTATTAGACTGTGAATTAGACATGCTTTTCTCTCCAGGGCACATGGGAGTGACACTGTGCATCCACAGGTGCCTACGCACTTGATGTATTGTGACGGGGCCTGTGAGGAACTGCAGCAGCAGTGATGTCACACTCCAACACAAGAGCCATGGCAGAGCACATAAATTAGGGTTAAGGGATGTAACATAGTTATTAAGGTTGAAGGAAGACTTTAAGTCCATCTAGTTCAACCCATATCCTATCCTAACCTGCCCTAACATGTTGATCCAGAGGAAGGCAAAAAACCCCAAGTGGCAAACAGTAAGCTTCACATTGGGGAAAAAAATTCCTTCCCGACTCCACATACGGCAATCAGACTAGCTCCCTGGATCAATGTGTAGGCATTGAACTACTAAATGCGAGGTAATTATTCAGTATTAAACATTTTGATTGGATAGGATACATTTAAATACTTAGGTCTATAAACCGGTACTCAATCCCCAGATAGAGTATATGTAAAACATGCAATGTATTATGGCAGCTACCTGGGTCCTAAGCTGTTTGGTAACAATTCTTACTTAGTTTTTTCTGCTCACTTTATAACTTACTATTGATTGTATATTACTCACTGCTCTTACTTATATGCGCTGAAATTGTACACTTTTGTATCAAGTGCATCCAGCATTAGCCTGGGCTCTCTGAATCTAACTCATACTTGCTTCTCAGCCCAGGTAGCCTCCTGCCCTGATTTTTTAGCCACCTCTGTGCATCGTATAATTATGATAGAAAGAATGTTCCATTTTTATCAATATTTTATCCTGCACACATTCACATTTTTATGGGTGCTCTCACTTGAGGTTAGTACATTATGATGTTACATTGGAGGGAATTTTACAGTTCTTATATTGATTTTAGAGGCAATTAGTATCTCAGCAGTGACTCTAAAAAAGCAAATGAGAATTTTACATACTTTATATACTTGAGTATAAGCTGATACAAGTATAAGCCGAGGCACCTAATTTTGGGTAAGCTTATTGACTCGAGTATAAGCCGGGTATGCATTGTCCCCATCCCTGTCCTGCTATGTGTGTCTTCCCCAGTTGTATGCATGGCTCACCCCTGGTCCAGTCTGTATGCATGGCTCACCCCCGGTCCAGTTTGTATGCATGGCTCACCCCGGTCCACTCTGTATGCATGGCTCACCCCCGGTCCCCTCTGTATGCATGGCTCACTCCTGGTCCAGTTTGTATGCATGGCTCACCTCTTCGCGCTGTCCATGAATCTCCATCCTGCACCAGTTCTTCCTCTTCTGAGCGGTCACGTGGTACCGCTAATTAAGGTAATGAATATGTGCTCCACGCCTATGGGAGTAGAGATGCATGCATATTCATTACCTTAACCCCTTCCCGACCTTTGACACAGCGTATGCGTCATGAAAGTCGGTGCCAATCCGACCTATGACGCATACCCTGTGTCATGAAAGGATCGCGTTCCTGCGGGCCGGGAGACCGGGGTCACTCAAAGGTCACCCGACCCGCAGTTACAGGACCCTTTGTGCTTCACCACAGGGGGGTTGGCTTAACCCCCCGTGGCCACGATTGCTCTGATTGGCTGTTAAAAGTGAAACAGCCAATCAGAGCAATCTGTAATATTTCACCAATTTAATTGGTGAAATATTACAATCCAGCCATGGCCGATGCTGCAATAGCATCTGCCATGGCTGGACACCGAGCCCTGACCCCCCACACACGGATTCACGGTGGCGATCGGCCGCCGCCACCAAAAGATGGCAGCGATCGGTCACCGCCGTCACTAACAGCTCCCCTCCTCCTTTGCTCCGGTGCCCCCACCTTCCGATCCCCCCCCTAACCTTCCGACCACCCTACTCACCTCTCCCGATCCACCGATGTCCCTGGATCGGTCCCGGCGTCCGCCCGGGCCTCTTCATGGGCGCCGCCATCTTGGAAAATGGCGGGCGCATGCGCAGTGCGCCCGCCGGCCGGCGCATGCGCAGTGCGCCCCCCAGTGTCCAAAAATTTATTTTGATCACTGTAAATAAACTGTCACAGTGATCAAATAAAAAAAAGTAAATGAACCCCCCTTTATCATAGGTAGGGACAAATAAAAAAAAAAAGATTTTTTTTTCTTCCTTTTTTTTTTTCCTATTAGGCCTGTGCACACGTTGCTGATTTTGCTGCGGATCCACGGTGTATTTTGCTGCGGATCCGGGCGGATCGCGCGTATCCGCGCAGATCAGCAGCGAAATCCGCCGAGATTTCGCTGCTGATCCGCGGCTGATTTCGCTGCTGATCCGCGCTGATTTCGCTGCTGATCCGCGGCGGATTTCGCTGCGGATCCGCGGCGGATTTCGCTGCGATCCGCGCTGATTTCGCTGCGGATCCGCGGCGGATTTCGCTGCTGATCCGCGCTGATTTCGCTGCGTGATCCGCGGCGGATTTCGCTGCGGATCCGCGGCGGATTTCGCTGCGGATTCGCGCTGATTTCGCTGCGATCCGCGCTGATTTCGCTGCGGATCCGCAGCAGATTTCATGCTGATTCGCTGCGGATCCGCGCTGATTTCGCTGCGGATCCGCAGCGGATTTCGCTGCTGATCGCGCGGATCCGCAGCTGATTTCGCTGCTGATCCGCGACTGATTTCGTGCGATCCGCGATGATTTCGCTGCGGATCCGCGGCGGATTTCGCTACTGATCCGCGGCTGATTTCGCTGCTGATCCGCGGCTGATTTCGCTGCTGATCCGCGGCTGATTTCGCTGCTGATCCGCGGCGTGATTTCGCTGCTGATCCGGGGCGGATTCGCTGCTGATCCGCGGCGGATTTCGCTGCTGATCCGCGACTGATTTTGCTGCTGATTCGCTGCGGATCCGCAGCGGATTTCGCTGCTGATCCGCGGCTGATTTCGCTGCGGATCCGCGACTGATTTAGCTGCAGATTCGCGACTGATTTCGCTGCGGATCCGCGACTGATTTAGCTGCTGATCCGCGGCGGATTTCGCTGCTGATCTGCGGCGGATTTTGCTGCTGATCTGCTGCGGATTTTGCTGCGGATCCGCGGCTGATTATCTGCTGATTCATCTGCGCTAGCGGGTATAGCATAACGCGATCGCGTTATGCTATACCGTCACCAGCCGGTCAACGCTACGTGTTGAACGGGCTGGTAAAACGCAATATGAACCCAGCCTTAGGGTTAGAACTAGGGTTAGGGTTAGCATTAGGTTTAAGGTTAGAATTACGGTTAGGGTTGGAATTTGGGTTAGGGTTGGAATTAGGGTTAGGGTTGGAATTAGGGTTAGGCTTGTAGTTAGGTTTATGGTTAGAGTTGGGATTAGGGTTAGGGGTGTGTTGGGGTTAGGGTTATGATTAGGGTTTGTATTAGGGTTAGGTGTGTGTATGGGTTAGGGTTGGGGTTAGGGGTGTGTTGGGGTTAGGGTTGGAGTTAGAATTGAGGGGTTTCCACTATTTAGGCACATCAGGGGGTCTCCATACGCGACATGGCGCCACCATTTATTCCTGCAAATTTTGCGTTCAAAAGTCAAACAGTGCTCCCTTTATTCCAAGCCCCGACGTATGCCCAAACAGTGGTTTATCCCCACATATGAGGTATCAGCGTACTCGGGAAAAATTGCACAACAACTTTGGGGGTTCTAATTTCTCCTGTTAACATTGGGAAAAAAAATTGGGGACTAAAAATTATTTTTGTGGAAAAAAAATGATTTTATATTTTCACGGCTCTGCGTTATAAACTTCTGTGAAGGACTTGGAGATTCAAAGTGCTTATCACACATCTATAGGAGTTCCTTGGGGGATCTAGTTTCCAAAATGGGGTCACTTGTGGGGAGTTTCTACTGTTTAGGCACATCAGGGACTCTGCAAACGTAACATGACGCCCGAAGACCATTCCATCAAGTGGGCATTTCAAAACGTCACTACTTCCCATCCAAGCCCCGACTTGTGCCCATACAGTAGTTTTCTCCCACATATGGAATATCAGCATACTCAGGACAAATTGGACAACAACTTTTGGGGTCTAATTTCTCATGTTACCCTTGGGAAAATAAAAAAATTGGGGACTAAAAGATCCTGATTGTGGAAAAAATATGATTTTTTTATTTTCATGCCCGGGCGTTATAAACTTCTGTGTAGCCCTTGGGGGTTCAAAGTGCTCACCACACATCTAGATAAGTTCCTTGCGGGGTCTAGTTTCCAAAATGGGGTCACTTGTGGGGAGTTTCTGCTGGTTAGGCACATCAGGGGCTCTGCAAACGTAACAAGATGCCCGCAGACCATTCCATCAAGTCGGCATTTCAAAGCGTCACTACATCCCTTCCGAGCCCTGACGTGTGCCCAAACAGTGGTTCCCCCCACATATGGGGTACTAGCGTACTCAGGAGAAACTGGACAACAACTTTTGGGGTCCAATTTCTCCTGTAACCATTGTGAAAATAAAAAACAGTGGGCTAAAAAATATTTTTTGAGAAAAAAAAATGATTTTTTATTTTCACGGCTCTGCGTTATAAACTTCTGTGAAGCACCTGGGGGTTCAAAGTGCTCACTATGCATCTAGATAAGTTCCTTAGGGCGTCTAGTTTCCAAAATGGGGTCACTTGTGGGGGAGCTCCAATGTTTAGGCACACAGGAACTCTCCAAATGCGACGTGGCAACCGCTAAATATTCCAGCATATTTTCCATTCAAAAAGTCAAATGGCGCTCCTTCCCTTCTGAGCCCTGCAGTGCGCCCAAACAGTGGTTTATGACCACATATGAGGTATCTGTGTACTCAGGAGAAATTGCCCAACAAATTTTAGGATCCAATTTATACTGTTGCCCATGTGAAAATGAAAATAACTGAGGCTAAAAGAAAATTTTTGTGAAAAAAAAGTACTTTCTTTTATTTACAGATCAATTTGTGAAGCATCTGGGGGTTCAAAGTGCTCACTATGCATCTAGATAAGTTCCTTAGGGCGTCTAGTTTCCAAAATGGGGTCACTTGTGGGGGAGCTCCAATGTTTAGGCACACAGGGACTCTCCAAATGCGACATAGCAACCGCTAAATATTCCAGCATATTTTCCATTCAAAAAGTCAAATGGCGCTCCTTCCCTTCTGAGCCCTGCCGTGCGCCCAAACAGTGGTTTATGACCACATATGAGGTATCTGTGTACTCAGGAGAAATTGCCCAACAAATTTTATGGATCCAATTTATACTGTTGCCCATGTGAAAATGAAAAAAACTGAGGCTAAAAGAAAATTTTTGTGAAAAAAAAGTACTTTCTTTTATTTACGGATCAATTTGTGAAGCACCTGGGGGTTCAAAGTGCTCACTATGCATCTAGATAAGTTCCTTAGGGGTCTAGTTTCCAAAATGGGGTCACTTGTGGGGGAGCTCCAATGTTTAGGCACACAGGGACTCTCCAAATGCGACATGGCAACTGCTAAATATTCCAGCATATTTTCTATTCAAAAAGTCAAATGGCGTCCTTCCCTTCTGAGCCCTGCCGTGCGCCCAAACAGTGGTTTATGACCACATATGAGGTATCTGTGTACTCAGGAGAAATTGCCCAACAAATTTTAGGATCCAATTTATACTGTTGCCCATGTGAAAATGAAAAAAACTGAGGCTAAAAGAAAATTTTTGTGAAAAAAAAGTACTTTCTTTTTTTTACGGATCAATTTGTGAAGCACCTGGGGTTCAAAGTGCTCACTATGCATCTAGATAAGTTCCTTAGGGGATCTAGTTTCCAAAATGGGGTCACTTGTGGGGGAGCTCCAATGTTTAGGCACACAGGGACTCTCCAAATGCGACATGGCAACCGCTAAATATTCCAGCATATTTTCCATTCAAAAAGTCAAATGGCGCTCCTTCCCTTCTGAGCCCTGCCGTGCGCCCAAACAGTGGTTTATGACCACATATGAGGTATCTGTGTACTCAGGAGAAATTGCCCAACAAATTTTAGGATCCAATTTATACTGTTGCCCATGTGAAAATGAAAAAACTGAGGCTAAAAGAAATTTTTGTGAAAAAAAAGTACTTTCTTTTTTTTACAGATCAATTTGTGAAGCACCTGGGGGTTCAAAGTGATCACTATGCATCTAGATAAGTTCCTTAGGGGGTCTAGTTTCCAAAATGGGGTCACTTGTGGGGGAGCTCCAATGTTTAGGCACACAGGAACTCTCCAAATGCGACATGGCAACCGCTAAATATTCCAGCATATTTTCCATTCAAAAAGTCAAATGGCGCTCCTTCCCTTCTGAGCCCTGCCGTGCGCCCATACAGTGGTTTATGACCACATATGAGGTATCTGTGTACTCAGGAGAAATTGCCCAACAAATTTTAGGATCCATTTTATCCTGATGCCCATGTAAAAATTGATGCTAAAAGAAAATTTTTGTTGGAAAAATTAAAATGTCCATTTTTTCCTTCCACGTTGCTTTAGTTCCTGTGAAGCACCTGAAGGGTTAATAATCTTCTTGAATGTAGATTTGAGTAGCTTGAGGGGTGCAGTTTTTATAAAGGTGTCACTTTTGGGTATTTTCTGCCATATAGACCCCTCAAAGTGACTTCAAATGTGAGGTGGTCCCTAAAAAAAATGGTTTTGTAAATTTTGCTGTAAAAATGAGAAATCGCTGGTCAACTTTTAACCCTTATAACTTCCTAACAAAAAAAAATGTTGTTCCCAAAATTGTGCTGATGTAAAGTAGACATGTGGGAAATGTAATTTATTAACTATTTTGTGCCACATAACTCTCTGGTTTAACAGAATAAAAATAAAAAATTTGAAAATTACAAAATTTTCAGAATTTTCGCCAAATTTCCATTTTTTTCACAAATAAACGCAAAAATTATCGACCTAAATTTACCACTAACATGAAGCCCAATATGTCACGAAAAAACAATCTCAGAATCGCTAGGATCCATTGAAGCGTTCCTGAGTTATTACCTCATAAAGGGACACTGGTCAGAATTGCAAAAAATGGCAAGGTCTTTAAGGTCAAAATAGGCTGGGTCTTGAAGGGGTTAATGAGTGGTACCACGTGACTGCTCAGCACAGGAAGACAGGAAGAACTGCTGGCGCCGGGACAGAGAGGCAGGGACTGAGATGTAGTGACGGCACCAGGAGGGTGAGTATGATGTTCTCTACTCCGCCGCTCCCACCTCCCCCGCCGGCTTTCTGGACAATGACTCGTGTATAAGCCGAGGGGGGCGTTTTCAGCACAAAAAAATGTGCTGAAAATCTCGGCTTATACACATGTATATACAGTAGTTTCCTATGACAATGCTATGTTGAAAAAATAGAGATGTTCAGTATAACTCCATCTACTGCTAGAGTTTGTGTATAGAGAATATGTTGTGGCATGCCTAATTAAATTCACATTTTCAACAATGATTGTGGATGAAATTTCCATACCCACTGACTGTGAAATTATGTCCAATTTGTCTTTTTTTTGTTCCAATTTACACAAAATATATAAATATGTATAGCAATACATCTGTAATTGCAATAATTTTCTGTGAGAAATTCTTCATTTTCTGGAACAATTTCCAGGGTGCCAACACTTTCAGCCATAACTATATTTTCAAGTATTTTTTCACAGTAAGCTGTCCCATATGTACATGAGGAATAACACTATTTATGGCCATTAAATCACTTGTATTCTGTATTTTCACCACTTTTCCCCTTTGCAGCTTCTATCTTCAAATTTGTAATTGACTCTAAGCAGATGCCAGGAAGTTAGCTGCTATGATCACATAACAGCACATAGAGAGTGATTTCTTCTCTTCATTCCTCAGAGAGCATACAGAGAGAAGCAGCAGCAGCATAGTGTACATAATGCAACAGTACTGAGCAGTATATTTGTGAATCCAGCTCTGAGGTGAGGCAAAAAATTTAGAAACTGAAGCACAATCTTTCTTTGTCTCCCTCTGCCTGTTTTTTCCATTCTGCTCCTTGTTGAGCTGTTTTTCCAGAGTAAATGATAAGTTCAGGATGCAGGGGAGGTGGAATAGTTTATTGAAAACATGGTTTCCATTTAAATGTGATTTGCTTATAACAAGTATTTTTGTGCTACTTAGGCTTTACAAACTTTCTTAATAAGTATTTTGAAAATTTTTTCAACATTTGTTCTAAAGTAATTGATCCTTCATGTCAAAATTGGCAACACAATGAAAAATCTAGCGGCTTTAATTGCTACCAAAGATATCAATCTCTTGATCCCTCTGCAAGACATAACTGTTCTCTTCATACATACAATACAAAAACAAATGATTTGGATTTTGGACATTGGTTTTATTATATTTCTGACTGCCTCTGCCTGAATTGAGTGGCATATACAGTACTATGCAAAATCTTTAAGCGAGTGTGAAAAAAAAGCTAAAAAGAACGCTTTAAAAAAAATAGAAGGGTTGAAAATTTAGATTTATCAATTAACAAAATGCAAAGTGAATGAAAAGAAAAAGAAAACTCTAATTTAAATTATTAATTTTTGTCATCATCCTTAGTCTTCAAAACAGCATCAATTCTTCTAGGTACACTTATACAGTTTTTGAAGGAGCTCGGCGGGTAGGTTGTTCCAGTCATCTTGGAGAAAAAACTACAGATCTTCTGTGCATGTAGGCTTTTGTAAATGCTCCTGTGTCTTCAAATAATTCCAGAAACCGTTGATGACGTTGAGATCAAGGCTCAGCAAGGGCCGCATCAAAATTTTCAGGACTTCTTGTTTTTTGTTATGCTGAAGCTAGTTCTTAATTACATTGGCTGTATGTTTCAGGCAGTTGTCCTGCTGTAGAATAAATCTGGAGCCAATCAGATGCCTATGTGATGGTCATACATAATAAATAAGTATGTGTCTGTATTTCTCATCAAGGAGGACACCAGTAATGCTGACCAAAGCCCAAAATTTGCAAGGAACCTCGACCTACTATAGCTTCACCATAAATGGTAAACACTTAGTATTGTACCATTCTCCAGCTCTTTGGTGAACCAATTGCCTTCTATTAAAGACAAAAGTTTAAAATTTTGACTCATCAGTCCAGAGAACGTGCTGCCATTTTTCTGCACCCCAGTTCTTATGCTTTTATGCACAGTTGAGTTGATTGGCCTTGCTTCCATGTTGACGGAATTACTTTTTGATCACTTCTGGTCAGACTTCTCCGAACAGAAGAGGAGAGTAGTTGAGTCCCACTGGTTGTTTCCAATTCTGAGCTGATGGCACTGCTGGAAATCTTCTAATTTCCTCTTCCTCTAATCTTTCCTTCTTCTCTAAACTCCTGGAACGCCTGGTCCACTCCCGTCTTATCCGCTATCTTTCAGATAACTCATCTCATCTTGACCCTCTACAATCCGGTTTCCGCTCTTTACACTCTACTGAAACTGCCCTCACTAATGTCTCTAATGATCTACTAACAGCTAAATCTAATGGTCACTACTCCATGCTAATTCTCTTGGATATTTCTGCAGCATTCGACACTGTGGATCATCAGCTCCTTCTCACTATGCTCTGCTCTATCAGCCTCAAGGACACCATTCTCTCCTGGTTCTCCTCCTATCTCTCTGACCGCTCTTTCACTGTATCTTTTGCTGGCTCCTCCTCCTCTGATCTTCCCCTTACTGTTGGGGTTCCTCAAGGATCAGTCCTAGGCCCTCTCCTCTTATCTTTGTATACGTCCCATTGGACAAACAATCAGTAGATTTGGTTTCCAGTACCGTCTCTATGCTGATGACACCCAATTATACACTTCTTCTCCTGATATCATGCCTGCCATTTTAGAAAACACCAGTGATTGTCTTACCCCTGTTTCTAACATCATGTCCTCCCTCTATCTGAAACTGAACCTGTCAAAAACTGAATTCCTTGTGTTTCCTCCCACTACTAACCTACCTATGCCCGACATTGCCATTTCTGTGTGTGGTTCCACCATTACTCCCCAGCAACATGCCTGCTGTCTTGGGGTCATACGTGATTTCGAGCTTTCATTCACCTCCCACATCCGATCACTGGCTCGCTCTTGTTATCTGCACCTGAAAACATTTCTAGAATTCGACCCTTTCTTACTTTCAACTCTGCAAAACTTTTACTGTTTCTCTTATTCATTCTCGTCTGGACTATTGAAACTCTCTACTAATCGGTCTCCCTCTTAGCAAACTCTCCCCTCTCCAATCTGTCTTGAATGCTGCAGCCAGGATCATATTCTTCACCAATCGTTATACCGATGCCTCTACCTTGTGCCAGTCATTACACTGGTTACCCATCCACTCCAGAATCCAGAACAAACTTATTACTCTCACCCACAAAGCACTCCATGGCTCAGCAGCACCTTATATCTCCTCTCTCGTCTCAGCCTACCACCCTACCCATGCCCTCCGTTATGCTAAGACCTGAGGTTAACATCCTCAATAATCAGAACCTCCTACTCCTGTCTCCAAAACTTTTCACGTGCTGTGCCAATTCTTTGGAATGAACTACCCAGGTTAATACAATTAATCCCAATCCCCACAGTTTTAAGCGTGCCCTAAAAACGCTTTTGCTCAGACTGGCCTAACGCCTCAACGCATTAACCTAACTATCCCTGTGTTGCCCATTCAACATTTTTATCATAACCAGTTCCTCGTAGCACATTCTCACCCGCTTTATGCATTTAATAGCTCTCTGTGTCTGTACTGTTACATACTTAGGCTGAAAACCGGTTCATGCAGTATTACATGAACACCCGATTCTTACACTATGGCTGGTCCAAACAACAAAAGCAATTGTTACCATCCACCTTTCGTGTCTCCCTTTTTCCTCATAGATTGTAAGCTTGCAAGCAGGGCCCTTATTCCTCTTGGTGTCTGTTTTGATCTTTGTTTTTATTGTTATATGTCTATTGTCTGTACAAGTCCTCTCTATAATGTAAAGTGCTGCGGAATATGTTGGCGCTATAGAAATAAAATTATTATTATTTATTTAGAAGGGAAGTAAGCATGATGTGTACCATGCTGCACTTAGTTTCCTTTGTCTATTGCCCTCGATATTGCCCACTTTGTGGTGCTAATTCAAAAAATTTGAACAGCACATCACTCCGGTTTGCTTTTAAATCTTTACCTGGGACCAACTTTATGATGCAGTATAACTAACTTGTGTCTTGTTGCTGTTCTCAGTCTTGCTATTATTTCATAACCTGTAACAAGTAACCATCTTTTACAACCTCACCTTTGTAGCAGAGTTTGTCTGTTCCTCACCCAGTTTTGAGCTTCCAACACAGCTGTGTTTCAGTTAATAATTATGTTTCAACCTAAATATGAAAATGATGATCATTATCACCTCTTTAGTATAACTGGTTATTCATATACCTGACTATAATCCTTCAAGATTCCTCCCTTTGTGCACTTCTATCTAAAAGAATTTGATGCTATTTGAAGTTTTGATTTGAATTAGATTTCTCTTTTGTTCATTTACTTTACATCTTGTGACTGACAAAAATAAAGTATTAGCACTTCTATTTTTGAAAGAATTCTTACTTTGCAGCATTTTCTCCAAAGCCATCTAAAACCTTTGGACAGTACTGTATGAACACAGCCATACAAAAATAATTGTAAATGCCTTGTATAACCCCAAACATTAAAGTTTCAATCAATAGCACAGACAGTTCTCTGTAGTTAAACAGTTCATATAATATGAAGGCAGAATAAAAATGAGTTATTTTCGGCCACCGAATATTGTTATGGAAAACCCTTGCTTTAGAATGAGAAGAAATATGTGTTACATAATCCTTCTTATTTTTTTCATTTTTGGTACAGCAGCTAATCTGTTTTGTGTTTTCGTTTTTTTTTAAGCTCACATTTGTGCATCTGCAGATGTAGGACGTATACGTCAAAAGCATGGGCAAGTTTATGCCATATCTTGAACTATGTTTGAGATTTCTGATGTCTTCGTCCATCTACGTCTACATAAGATTTTTATTTTAAATAAGGTATTCTATTTTTATTTTCTTAACTAGATTTTAATGACACAAGCAAGAAAATTGAACGGTTCAGGATGCATAGAAATTTTATTGATAAAATTAAGTCAAGAGAACATTTTTTTACTACATCTTGCCCAGTTTAGTTTATGGATACACTGCCATATACATCTGAGTACAGATTTTTTGCAATTCAGGTGTAATGCACTATATCATTGTAGACCTAGCTCTAAGGGGCAGTTTTCATAAGTGCTCATCCTATCTTGTAACTAAATGGTCTACATACAGTATATTAAGGTTTTTTTGCTACTTCATGTGAGAGCAGTGTGATGCAAGAGCAGAGACCCCGATTTCAGCGATATATTAATTACTGGTTTCGTATTTTGTTAAAAAAACCCACTGTTTATCTTCTGTAGATCTACCAGTCTCAGAATGCTAAACTCTGTATAAGCCAGCCAATACCATTGACAGCTTTCTGTGTACACTGTACATAGGCAGAAAGCTGCCAATTAGTGATGCAGGCAGGGTTGTACATGCAGAGCTCATGAACATGCGGCACTAACTGGCAGCAAGTTTATTAATCCTCTAGTGGTAATCTCCTGGTATATTAGTGATTTTTTGACACATTTTATACTTTGATTTGTAGACTGAAATGCTGCATTCAATTAGGCTGGCAATTGATTATAATACCCCACCAGATGAAAATAATAAGACACCACCTATGGTTCCAGATTAGAGACACATAGTTATATAGGTTAAAAAAAAGACTTGAGCCCATCAAATTCAACCTTACTCAAGAACTTTATATTCAGGAGAAAGAAGATCGGAGTATATTGATTTAAAAAATGAATTTTTATTAAACATAGCCAAAAAAATTATAAAATTATGGAAATAAGACTTACAGACAAAATTAGGACTCCACAGTAGTTATTTAAACACTAGATGGTGGCCGGATTCTAACGCATCGGGTATTCTAGAATGTGTATGTAGTTTATTTATGCATGGCTCTGCTCCCACCCTCCCATCCTTGTATGCATGGCTCCCGACTCCCATCCTTGTATACATGGCTCCCCTGTCCCATCCTGTATACATGGCTCCGCTCCCTCCTCCCATCCTTGTATGCATGGCTCCCCTCTCCCATCCTGTATGCATGGCTCCTCTCCCCCTCCCCTCCTTTTATGCATGGCTCCGCTCCACCCTCCCATCCTTGTACGCATGACTCCGCTCCACCCTCCCATCCTGTATACATGGCTCCGCTCCACCCTCCCATCCTTGTATACATGGCTCCGCTCCATCCTCCCATCCTGTATACATGGCTCTGCTCCACCCTCCCATCCTTGTATGCATGGCTCTGCTCCACCCTCCCATCCTGTATACATGGCTCCGCTCCACCCTCCCATCCTGTATACATGGCTCTGCTCCACCCTCCCATCCTTGTACGAATGGCTCCGCTCCACCCTCCCATCCTGTATACATGGCTCCGCTCCCACCCTCCCATCCTGTATACATGGCTCCGCTCTACCCTCCCATCCTTGTTTACATGGCTCCGCTCTACCCTCCCTTGTTATGAATGTTTTAGAAATGAATTCTGAGCAGAAGCTCCCTCTAGTGGTTACAAACAGTACTGAACCATTCAATGAGGATTGGCAATCAGGAATCACAGACTGGCTGGATATAAGGGAGGTTTCCCCCCATCATGGTTGCCGGTGATCAATTGTTCTTGTCTCAACTTTGTTTCCTGGTTCACTTGGAAGCTTGCTGAGTCTTGCCTCTTCTCCTGCTCTCGGATAGGATGTTTTCTGTTTTTTGTTTTTGTGCTTGCCATTTGCATGTTTCTCTGCATTTCTGTGAGGTTGGCCGGGATCCCCTCCCCGGGGGGCTTGGGCTCCTCTCGGTTCCTCTGGAGCCACTGTTGTTTGTTCATTTGCCTTTTCCAGTTTTTTCTGTGGCTGCGGCTTGGTTTTGTTGCACCGGAGAGCTAGTTTGGGTGGTAGAGGTCGTGTGATCTCAGGTGTTTTTGCAATTAGTAGCGTTGGCTTTTTTTAGGTTTTTTTTTTCGGATTGCAGTAAGTATCCTTCCTGTCCTTTTCTGTCTAGGCAGATTGGGCCCCAGCATTTGCTCATACTATTTTCTGTCTGTGTCTGTATTTCCTCTTGTCTAACCGCCATTACATGTTTGGGGGCTTCCTATGTTCTTTGGGGATCTGCTCCGGGGCAGATAGCTTTCCTATTTCTATCTTTAGGTGTAGTTAGCCTCTCAGGCTGTGACGAGGCGTCTAGGACCAACGTAGGAACGCTTCATGGCTGCCTTTAGTTGTGGTGGTTAGTCAGGGTACTGCAATCCAGTAGATTCCAACCTCTCTGGTGTATTGCCGTTGTTGCCTGCTCTCCTCAGCTACCAAAACATAACAGTATCACCGGCCAAACTGAAAATTATATGGTACTCACAGAAGGAAAAAAATAGTGTGGAAAGAAAAAATTTGTCAGAGTTGTCAGAGATTTTTTTTTTTTCTGTTTGTTGCATTTTTTTCCCTCTTTTTCTCTGGGTGCTGAGGAGGATTTTTTTTTTCTCTCAATGGAGTTTGCACAGTTGTCTGGTCGTGTGGATCAGCTTGCCACTGAAGTTCGGAGTATTGCTACCTATCTTGCAGGGTTGCCGGTTGTGGAACCTAGGATCCCCATGCCAGATTTGTTTTTGGGGGATCGAGCTAAATTTCTGAATTTCAAAAATAACTGTAAGTTGTTTTTTGCCTTAAAACCTAAGTCCTCAGGGAACGCAGCACAGCAGGTTCAAATTGTCATCTCTCTCCTGCGCGGCGATCCTCAGGTTTGGGCTTTTTCCCTGACACCTGGGGACCCTGTTTTGAGTAATGTTGATACATTTTTTCTGGCTCTGGGGTTATTGTACGATGAACCTAATGTCACTGATCAAGCTGAAAAAACCTTGTTGGCATTAAATCAGGGGCTTGATGACGCTGAGTTGTACTGTCAGAAATTCCGAAAGTGGGCAGTTCTGACCAAATGGAATGATGATGCTTTGGCAGCCCTTTTTTGGAAGGGTCTGTCAGGGAATGTAAAAGATGTTATGGTGGGTTTTCCTGCTCCCTCTGGTCTCAATGATTCTATGTCATTGGCGATTCAAATTGACAGACGTTTGCGTGAGCGTAGAGGTATGCGTGGAATGGTGTTGCCTTGTGAACCAGCTTCTGAACCCATGCAGTGTGATAGAGTGGCTTCTGGGGCACAGCGTCATGAGTTTCGAAAGCGCAATGGGTTATGTTTCTACTGTGGTGATGCCTTTCATGCTATTTCAGTCTGCCCTAAGCGGGGAAGACGTTTTGCACGCTCAGTTGTCTTGGGTAGTGTTCAGACTAAATTTTTGTTAACTGTTACCCTGATTTGCTCCCTGTCCACATTTTCTGCTCAGGATTTTGTTGATTCGGGAGCAGCTATTAACCTGATGGATTTTGTTTTGCTAAACGTTGTGGGTTTCCCTTGATACCCCTACGGAAGTCTATTCCCCTACTGGGGATTGATTTTACCCCTTTGGCTGAGAATAAACCCCAGTTCTCTACTCAGGTGATAATGAGGGTTGAACCTGATCATCAGGAGAGTTGCAAATTTTTGGTGCTGTATAATCTGCATGACATTATTGTACTAGGTTTCCATTGGTTGCAGTCTCATAATCCTGTTTTGGATTGGAAATCTGTGTCTGTAACCAGTTGGGGCTGCCAATGTGTTAATGCCAACACTCCTGTTTTTTCTGCCTCTGCCCAGGCTCAAGATGTGCCTGACTTTATGACTGATTTTTCTGATGTGTTTAGCGAAAGTAAATCTGCATCCTTGCCCCCCCATAGGAGCTATGACTGCGCTATTGAATTAGTGCCTGGTAGTAAATTCCCTAAAGGTCGCCTTTTTAACTTGTCTGTACCTGAACATGACGCTATGCGGTCTTATATCAAGGAGTCATTGGAGAAGGGTCATATCAGACCATCCTATTCACCCTTGGGTGCTAGTTTTTTCTTTGTGGCCAAAAAGGATGGTTCATTAAGGCCGTGTATTGATTATCGTCTCTTGAACAATATCACTGTGAAATATCAATGTCCGTTAACTTTGATTTCTGACCTGGTTTCCAGGGTGAAAAGTGCTACTTGGTTTACCAAGCTTGACCTCAGGGGGGCGTATAACCTTATTCGCATTAAGCACGGGGATGAATGGAAGACGGCGTTTAATACCCCAGAGGGGCATTTTGAGTACCTAGTGATTCCCTTTGGGCTCACTAATGCTCCATCTGTCTTCCAGTCCTTCATGAATGACATTTTCAGGGATTTTGTGGATAAATTTCTGATTGTTTATTTGGATGATATCTTGATTTTTTCCAATGACTGGGACTCTCATGTGAAACATGTTCGGACTGTGTTCCAGATTTTGAGAGAGAATGCTGTGTATGTGAAGGGATCAAAGTGTCTTTTTGGCGTACAGAGGATCTCATTTCTGGGATTCATTTTGTCTCCATCTGTTATTGAAATGGACCCGGTCAAGGTTCAGGCCATCTGTGATCGGGTCCAACCTACTTCATTAAAGGCTCTTCAGAGATTCTTGGGTTTTGCCAATTTTTATCGTAAATTTATTGGTAATTTCTCTGTTATTGTTAAACCATTGACTGATTTGACCAAAAAGGGTTCTGATGTGGTGAATTGGCCTCTTGAGGCAGTCTCTGCTTTTCAGGAACTTAAACAGAGATTCACTTCTGCTCCTGTTCTACGGCAGCCTGATGTTTCTCTGCCATTTCAGGTGGAGGTTGATGCCTCTGAAATTGGGGCAGGTGCCGTTTTGTCCCAAAGAGATCCTAAGACCTCTAAAAGTAACCCTTGTGCTTTTTTCTCTCGAAAATTTTCTCCAACTGAACGTAATTATGACGTGGGTAATCGGGAGTTATTGGCCATGAAGTGGGCTTTTGAAGAGTGGAGACATTGGCTGGAGGGAGCCAAACATCAGGTGGTGGTCCTCACGGACCATAAAGTCTGGGTCTCACATAGCGATACACCAGCGATCCTGACAACGATCAGGATCGCTGGTGTATCGCTACATGATCGCTGCTGAGCTGCCAAACAGGCAGCTCAGGCAGCGATCAGCACAGCGACACTGCGGGTAACATCGCTTAGTTACCCGCAGTGTACCTTGGATACCAGCGCCCTGATGCAGGGAGCTGGTAACCAAGGTACACAGCGGGTTTCCAAGCGCTGCGTGGTGCCTGGAATCCCGCTGTGTACCTTGGTTACCAGCTCCCTGCATCAGGGCGCTGGTATCCAAGGTACACAGCGGGTTTCCAGGCACAGCCCCGCGCCTGGAAACCCGCTGTGTACCTTGGTTACCAGCGGATCGCTGGTCTCCCGCCTGTCACACGCAGCGATGCGTGCCTGCCAGCGGGAGACCAGCGATCAAAAAAATGTCCTGACATTTCTGACACGACCAGCGATTCACAGCAGGGGCCTGATTGCTGGTACGTGTCAGACATAGCGAGATCGCTGCTGAGATCGCTGTTTAGCAACGATCTCGGTAGCGATCTCGCTATGTGAGACGGGCCCTTAAGAATCTGGTTTATCTGGAATCAGCCAAGCGACTTAATCCTAGAAAGGCCAGGTGGGCCTTGTTTTTCAAACGTTTTAATTTTGTGGTTTCCGTTCTTCCTGGCACTAAGAATGTTAAGGCGGATGCCCTCTCGAGGAGTTTCCTTGCGGACTCTCCTGAGTTATCTGATCCTGCTGTTATTTTGAAAGAGGGTGTAGTTCTTTTCGCCATCTCGCCCAATTTGAGACTGGCTCTGGAGGGGTGTCAGGAGGATAAACCCGAGCGCTGCCCTTTTGGGAAATTGTTTGTCCCAGACCAGTCGAAGAAGAGTGTGATGTCTGAAATTCATTGTTCCGCGTTGGCCGGTCATCCCGGAATTTTTGGTACCAGAGACTTGGTGAGTCGGTCCTTTTGGTGGCTTACTTTGTCTCGTGACGTCAGGGAGTTTGTGCAGTCCTGTGGGACTTGTTCTCGCTCCAAGCCTTGCTCTCGCTCTAGTGGTTTGTTGATGCCATTGCCTGTGCCCAGGAGACCATGGACCCATATCTCTATGGATTTTATTTCCGACCTCCCTGTTTCTCAGAGAATGACCGTTATCTGGGTGATTTGTGATAGGTTTTCCAAGATGATACATCTTGTGCCATTACCTAAGTTGCCTTCCTCCTCCGAATTGGTGCCTTTGTTCCTTCAGCACGTGGTTCGGTTACACGGCATTCCTGAGATCATTGTGTCTGACAGAGGAGTCCAGTTTGTTTCCAGATTTTGGAGGACTTTTTATTCTAAACTTGGTGTTCAATTGTCTTTCTCCTCTGCTTTTCATCCTCAGACCAATGGACAAACTGAGAGAACAAACCAGACATTGGAGACTTATCTGAGATGCTTTGTGTCTGCTGATCAAGATGACTGGGTCTCTTTTTTGCCTTTGGCTGAGTTTGTTCTTAATAATAGGGCAAGCTCTGCCACTTTGATGTCTCCATTTTTCTGCAATTTTGGGTTTCACTCTCGATTTTCTTCGGGACAGACGGAGGCTTCTGTCTGTCCGGGTGTTGACTCTGTTGTGGAGCGTATGCAGCAGATTTGGGACCAGGTAGTGGAGAGGTTGTCCCTCTCTCAGGAGAAGGCCCAGCTGTTTGCCAACCGGCATAGGACTGATGGTCCTCGGTTTAAAGTGGGGGACTTGGTCTGGTTGTCCTCAAGAAATATCCCTATGAGAGTTGCATCTCCTAAGTTTAAGCCTAGGTTCATTGGACCTTATAAGATCATGGAGATTCTTAATCCTGTTTCCTTTCGTTTACTTCTTCCAGGGACATTTAAGATCCATAACGTGTTCCACAAGTCCTTATTGAAGAGGTTTGTCGAGCCAGTGGTTCCTATGGCTGCACCCCTGACCCTGTTTTGGTTGAGGGCAATCTGGAGTATGTGGTTGAGAAAATATTGGATTCTCGTTTTTCTAGACGGAAACTCCAGTATTTGGTTAAGTGGAGAGGTTATGGTCAGGAGGACAATTCTTGGGTGTTTGCTTCGGACATCCATGCTAGGAGACTGATCCGTGCGTATCACAGAGCTCATCCTGACCGACCTGGTTGCACAAATGAGGGTTCGGTGACTCCTCCTCAAGGGGGGTACTGTTATGAATGTTTTAGAAATGAATTCTGAGCAGAAGCTCCCTCTGGTGGTTACAAACAGTACTGAACCATTCAATGAGGATTGGCAATCAGGAATCACAGACTAGCTGGATATAAGGGAGGTTTCCCCCCATCATGGTTGCCAGTGATCAATTGTTCTTGTCTCAACTTTGTTTCCTGGTTCACTTGGAAGCTTGCTGAGTCTTGCCTCTTCTCCTGCTCTCGGATAGGATGTTTTCTGTTTTTGTGCCTGCCATTTTCATGTTTCTCTGCATTTCTGTGAGGTTGGCCGGGATCCCCTCCCCGGGGGGCTTGGGCTCCTCTCGGTTCCTCTGGTGCCACTGTTGTTTGTTCATTTGCCTTTTCCAGTTTTTTCTGTGGCTGCGGCTTGGTTTTGTTGCACCGGAGAGCTAGTTTGGGTGGTAGAGGTCGTGTGATCTCAGGTGTTTTTGCAATTAGTAGCGTTGGCTTTTTTTAGGTTTTTTTTTTTTGGATTGCAGTAAGTATCCTTCCTGTCCTTTTCTGTCTAGGCAGATTGGGCACCAGCGTTTGCTCATACTATTTTCTGTCTGTGTCTGTATTTCCTCTTGTCTAACCGCCATTACATGTTTGGGGGCTTCCTATGTTCTTTGGGGATTTGCTCCGGGGCAGATAGCTTTCCTCTTTCTATCTTTAGGTGTAGTTAGCCTCTCAGGCTGTGATGAGGCGTCTAGGACCAACGTAGGAACGCTCCACGGCTGCCTTTAGTTGTGGTGGTTAGTCAGGGTACTGCAATCCAGTAGATTCCAACCTCTCTGGTGTATTGCCGTTTTTGCCTGCTCTCGTTGGGGCCCAAACTACCTAAATAGAAAAGGATAGGAAGGGCACTTACTCCAATCCCAAAAAACCCTGAAAAGCACCAAATCTACTAATTTCAAAATCACCTGAGATCACACGACCTCTACCACCTAAATTAGTTCTCTGGTGTAACAAAATCAAAACAGCAGCCACTGAAAAAACTGGAAAAAGCAAAAGTACAAACATCAGTGGCTGAACTAAACTGAGAGGGCAAAAGCCCCCGGAGGGGACCCTGAAGGCCCCCACAGAAGTGCAGGACAAAATGCAAAAATCAAGCACAAAAACAAAAAGAAGAAAATGTCTTATCTGTTAGCAGGAGATGCAGACACGACACAGCAGACTACAAAGGAAACAGGACTCAAGGATTGAGACCAGAACAATTGATCACCGGCAACCCTGATGGGAAGGCGACTCCCTTATATAAGATCAGTCAGTAACACCTGATTCCCACTCCTCACAATCTTCACTGGACAGTCCAGTACCGCTTGTAACCATCAGAGGGAGTCTCTGCTCAGAACTCATTTCAAGTCCATTCACAACAGTACCCCCCCCTTGAGGAGGGGTCACCGAACCCTCACTTGAGCAACCAGGTCGGTCAGGATGAGTTCTATGATACGCACGGATGAGTCCCCTAGCATGGATGTCCGAAGCAAACACCCAAGAATTGTCTTCCTGACCATAACCTCTCCACTTAACCAAATACTGGAGTTTCCGTCTAGAAAAACGAGAATTCAATATTTTCTCAACCACAAACTCCATATTGCCCTCAACCAGAACAGGGTCAGGAGGCAAAGCAGTAGGAACCACTGGCTCAACAAACCTCTTCAACAAGGACTTGTGGAACACGTTATGGATCTTAAATGTCCCTGGAAGAAGCAAACGAAAAGAAACAGGATTAATAATCTCCATGATCTTATAAGGTCCAATGAACCTAGGCTTAAATTTAGGAGATGCCACTCTCATAGGAATATTTCTTGAGGACAACCAGACCAAGTCCCCCACTTTAAACCGAGGACCATCAGTCCTATGCCGGTTAGCAAACCGCTGGGCCCTCTCCTGAGAGAGGGACAACCTCTCCACTACCTGGTCCCAAATCTGTTGCATACGCTCCACAACAGAGTCAACACCTAGACAGACAGAAGCCTCCGTCTGTCCTGAAGAAAATCGAGGGTGAAACCCAGAATTACAGAAAAATGGAGACATCAAAGTGGCAGAGCTAGCCCTATTATTAAGAGCAAACTCAGCCAAAGGCAAAAAAGAGACCCAGTCATCCTGATCAGCAGACACAAAGCATCTTAGATAAGTCTCCAATGTCTGGTTTGTTCTCTCAGTTTGACCATTGGTCTGAGGATGAAACGCCGAGGAGAAAGAAAATTGAACACCAAGTTTAGAACAAAAGGTCCTCCAAAATCTGGAAACAAACTGGACTCCTCTGTCAGACACAATGTTCTCAGGAATGCCGTGTAAACGAACCACGTGCTGAAGGAACAAAGGCACCAATTCAGAGGAGGAAGGCAACTTAGGTAATGGCACAAGATGTATCATCTTGGAAAACCTATCACAAATCACCCAGATGACGGTCATTCTCTGAGAAACAGGGAGGTCGGAAATGAAATCCATAGAGATATGGGTCCATGGTCTCTTGGGCACAGGCAATGGCATCAACAAACCACTAGAGCGAGAGCAAGGCTTGGAGCGAGAGCAAGTCCCGCAGGACTGCACAAATTCCCTGACATCACGAGACAAGGTAGGCCACCAAAAGGACCGACTAACCAAGTCTCTGGTACCAAAAATTCCGGGATGCCCAGCCAACGCGGAACAATGAATCTCAGACATCACACTCTTTTTCCACTGGTCCGGGACAAACAATTTCCAACAGGGCAGCGCTCGGGCCTATCCTCCTGACACCCCTCCAGAGCAAGTCTCAAATTGGGTGAGATGGCGGAAAGAACTACACCCTCTTTCAAAATAACAGAAGGATCAGATAACTCAGGAGAGTCCACAAGGAAACTCCTCGAGAGGGCATCCGCCTTAACATACTTAGTGCCAGGAAGAAAGGAAACCACAAAATTAAAACGTGTGAAAAACAAGGCCCACCTGGCCTGTCTAGGATTGAGTCGCTTGGCAGATTCCAGATAAACCAGATTCTTATGGTCCGTAAGGACCACCACCTGATGTTTGGCTCCCTCCAGCCAATGTCTCCACTCTTCAAAAGCCCACTTCATGGCCAGTAACTCCCGATTACCCACGTCATAATTACGTTCAGTAGGAGAAAATTTTCGAGAGAAAAAGGCACAAGGGTTACTTTTAGAGGTCTCTGGATCTTTTTGGGACAAAACGGCACCTGCCCCAATTTCAGAGGCATCAACCTCCACCTGAAATGGCAGAGAAACATCAGGCTGCCGTAGAACAGGAGCAGAAGTGAATCTCTGCTAAGTTCCTGAAATGCAGAGACTGCCTCAGGAGGCCAATTCAACACATCAGAACCCTTTCTGGTCAAATCAGTCAATGGTTTAACAATAACCGAGAAATTACCAATAAATTTACGATAAAAATTGGCAAAACCCAAAAATCTTTGAAGAGCCTTTAATGAAGTAGGTTGGACCCAATCACAGATGGCCTGAACCTTGACCGGGTCCATTTCAATAACAGATGGGGACAAAATGAATCCCAGAAATGAGATCCTCTGTACGCCAAAAAGACACTTTAATCCCTTCACATACAGAGCATTCTCTCTCAAAATCTGGAATACAGTTCGAACATGTTTCACATGAGAGTCCCAGTCATTAGAAAAAATCAAGATATCATCCAAATAAACAATCAGAAATTTATCCACAAAATCCCTGAAAATGTCATTCATGAAGGACTGGAAGACAGAAGGAGCATTAGTGAGCCCAAAGGGCATCACAAGGTACTCAAAATGCCCCTCAGGGGTATTGAATGCCGTCTTCCATTCATCCCCGTGCTTAATGCGAATAAGGTTATATGCCCCCCTGAGGTCAAGCTTGGTAAACCAAGTAGCGTTTTTCACCCTGGAAAACAGGTCAGAAATCAAAGGTAACGGGTATTGATATTTTACAGTAATATTGTTCAAAAGACGATAATCAATACACGGCCTTAATGAACCATCTTTTTTGGCCACAAAGAAAAAAACGGCACCTAAGGGTGAAGAGGATGGTCTGATATGACCCTTCTCCAATGACTCCTTGATATAAGACCGCATAGCGTCATGTTCAGGTACAGACAAGTTAAAAAGGCGACCTTTAGGGAATTTACTACCAGACACTAATTCAATAGCGCAGTCATAGCTCCTATGGGGAGGCAAGGATGCAGATTTACTTTCGCTAAACACATCAGAAAAATCAATCAAAAAGTCAGGAACATCCTGAGCCTGGGGGGAGGCAGAAAAAACAGGAGTTTTGGTATTAACACATTGGCAGCCCCAACTGGTTACAGACACAGATTTCCAATCCAAAACAGGATTATGAGACTGTAACCAAGGGAAACCCAGTACGATAATATCATGCAGATTATACAGAACCAAAAATTTGCAGCACTCTTGATGATCAGGTTCAACCCTCATTATCACCTGAGTAGAGAACTGAGGTTTATTCTCAGCCAAAGGGTAGAATCGATACCCAGTAGGAGAATAGACTTCTGTAGGGGTATCAAGGGAAACCCACAACGTTTAGCAAAATCATAATCCATCAGGTTAATAGCTGCTCCAGAATCAACGAAAGCCTGAGCAGAAAATGAGGACAGAGAGCATATCAGAGTGACAGTTAATAAAAACTTAGTCTGAACACTACCCAAGACAACTGAGCGTGCAAAACGTCTTCCCCGCTTAGGGCAGACTGAAATAGCATGAGAGGCATCACCACAGTAGAAACATAACCCATTGCGCTTTCGAAACTCATGACGCTGTGCCCCAGACACCACTCTATCACACTGCATGGGTTCAGAAGCAGGTTCACAAGGCAACACCATTCCACGCATACTTCTCCGCTCACGCAAACGTCTGTCAATTTGAATCGCTAATGACATAGAATCATTGAGACCAGAGGGGACAGAGAATCCCACCATAACATCCTTTACATTATCTGACAGACCCTTCCGAAAAAGGGCCGCCAAAGCGTCGTCATTCCACTTGGTCAGGACTGCCCACCTACGGAATCTCTGATAGTATAACTCAGCGTCATCAAGCCCCTGATTTAATGCCAACAAGGCTTTTTCAGCTTGATCAGTGACATTAGGCTCATCGTACAATAACCCCAAAGCCTGAAAAAATGCATCAACATCACTCAAAACAGGATCCCCAGGTGTCAGGGAAAAAGCCCAATCCTGAGGATCGCCACGCAGGAGAGAGATGACAATTTGAACCTGCTGCGCTGCGTTCCCTGAGGACTTAGATTTTAAGGCAAAAAACAATTTACAATTATTTTTGAAATTCTGAAACTTAACTCGTTCCCCCAAAAACAAATCTGGCATGGGAATCCTAGGTTCCACAACAGGCAACCCAGCAAGATAGGCAGCAACACTCCGAACCTCAGTGGCAAGCTGATCCACACGGCCAGACAACTGTGCAAACTCCATTGAGAGAAAAAAAAATCCTCCCCAGCACCCAGAGATACAGAGGGAAAAAAAATGCAACAAACAGAAAAATATCTCTGACAACTCTGACAACCTTTTTTCTTTCACAATATTTTTTCCCTTCTGTGAGTACCATACAATTTTCAATTTTTAGGCCGGTGATACTGTTATGTTTCGGTAGCTGAGGAGTGCAGGTAAAAAAGGCAATACACCAGAGAAGTTGAAATCTATGAGATTGCAGTACCCTGACTAACCACCACAACTAGAGGCAGCCGTGGAGCGTTCCTACGTTGGTCCTAGACGCCTCGTCACAGCCTGAGAAACTAACTACACCTAAAGATAGAAAGAGGAAAGCTATCTGCCCCGCAGCAGATCCCCAAAGAACATAGAAAACCCCCAAACATGTAATGGCAGTTAGACAAGATGAAATACTGACACAGACAGAAAATAGTATGAGCAAACGTTGGGGCCCAAACTACCTAAATAGAAAAGGATAGGAAGGGCACTTACTGCAATCCCAAAAAACCCTGAAAAGCACCAACTCTACTAATTTCAAAATCACCTGAGATCACACGACCTCTACCACCTAAATTAGTTCTCTGGTGTAACAAAATCAAAACAGCAGCCACTGAAAAAACTGGAAAAAGCAAAAGTACAAACATCAGTGGCTGAACTAAACTGAGAGGGCAAAAGCCCCCGGAGGGGACCCTGAAGGCCCCCACAGAAGTGCAGGACAAAATTCAAAAATCAAGCACAAAAACAAAAAGAAGAAAATGTCTTATCTGTTAGCAGGAGATGCAGACACGACACAGCAGGCTACAAAGGAAACAGGACTCAAGGATTGAGACCAGAACAATTGATCACCGGCAACCCTGATGGGAAGGCGACTCCCTTATATAAGACCAGTCAGTAACACCTGATTCCCACTCCTCACAATCTTCACTGGACAGTCCAGTACCGCTTGTAACCACCAGAGGGAGCCTCTGCTCAGAACTCATTTCAAGTCCATTCACAACAGGGGACTTTAACTACCCTGATATAAATATGGTAATAGAAACCTGCAGATCCAGCAAAGGAAACAGATTTTTGAACAATGAAAGTCAATTACCTTTCACAACAGGCGCAGGACCCAACAAGAAGGGAGGCACTTCTAGACCTAATTTTTGCCAGTAAGCCAGAATATCAAATGTATGGGTTGGGGGTCACTTAGGTAATAGACATCACAAAATAAAAAGTTTTTACTTATCCTTTAATTTCTTCAGAAAGGCTAATTTCCATTGGCTAAGCATCCTGAATAGGACCTGTGCTCAGTATATGCTCTGAGGCAGTTAACTACAGTGGGGAAAAACGTATTTAGTTAGCCACCAATTGTGCAAGTTCTCCCACTTAAAAAGATGAGAGAGGCCTGTAATTGACATCATAGGTAGACCACAACTATGAGAGTCAAAATGAGAAAACAAATCCAGAAAATCACCTGATTTGGCAACATTTATTTTGCAAATTATGGTGAAAAATAAGTATTACAAAAGTTCATCTCAATATTGTGTTATATATCCTTTGTTGGCATTGACAGAGGTCAAACGTTTTCTGTAAGTCTTCACAAGGTTGGCTCACATTTTCAGACAGATTTTTTTTTTAGGAACTTCAGGATTACAACAAACAAATGTGTATATAATTCATTACACATGCGATCATGCTGCAGTTCAGCTGCTGGTGCCTGCCTGCAGAAGTTTTTTTTTCCCAAGCTATATATCATGTTCATTAGGTAAAATAGGGGCAGGTCTGCAGTCTGCATTATGAATACCTAATCAGAGCACCACATGAAGACCCCCCCACAGCCTAGGCCTAGAGCATAAGTATATCATTAACTTAAAACTGAAAATAAAGATTACACAACAATCACAAGACGGATTTCATCACCAGGTATCATTGTAATCAGTATAACAGCACCGACCTGACAATGTCTGTACATTACTGTGCACAATCCTGCTGACAGGTTCCCTTTAAGTAAGCTACTATCTTGAGCCCTGAAATAACAATTACAATTTTACGCTGATATATGTAAGGTTATGCACTTGGACCAAGGAAACAAGATGTACCGTACACTTAGGGGTGATCTGATTATGATGTAGAAAAAGAGTGTAAGTATTTTCTAATGATCATTTTACACCTAGATCTGCAATGACAATGATCCCTTTTGTCTAAAGAAAAGAAGATTTAATCATCATCACAGACAACAATTTTTTACTTAACCCCTTAACGACTGCCGATACGCCTTTTAATGGTGGTAGTTAAGGGTACTTAAACCACAGCGCCTTTAATTAACGGCGCTGTGGAAAAAGTGTATAGCACCCCCCAGAGTCGGATTTACTCTGACCCAGGGGTTGCGATCGCTGTTATTAACAGTATAATGACGACCGCAAAAAAAAAAATCTGATGTGACATTTCATTTCTCTCACCTCACTGATCGCACATCAGAGGAGAGAGAAATGGGGTCCCCGATCCACCCTCATACTCCTTCAGTGGTCCTCGGGCCCTCCTGCCTCCTCCAGTGGGCGCCATCATCTTCTTCCGGTCAGAAAATGGCAGGCGCATGCGCAGTGTGCCCACCGTGATCTGCCGGGCGGGGCAATTTTCTCTGGGGTCTTGGCTGCCGGGGTAGTTGAGACCCCAGAGAACATGATTCAGGTCGGTTTCTACCGACCCCAGGGTTGCGATCACCATTATTAACAGTATAATGGCGACCGCAAAAAAAAATCTGATGTGCCATCTAATTTTTCTCTCCTCTGATGTGATCGCACATTAGAGGAGAGAGAAATAGGGTCCCCGATCTCCTCCGTACCTCCCGGTGCTTCCACAGGCCCTCCTGCATTCTCTGGTGGGCGCCACCATCTTCTTCCTGTGAGAAAATGGTGGACGCATGCGCATTGCGCCTGCAGAGATCTGCCGGCCGGCATACTGCAACAATAGAAAGATTTTTCCTATTGGTTCGTTTTGGTTACTGTGATAAACGCTATCACAGTGATCAAAATAAAAAAAATGGTAAATAAACCCCCCCTTTATCACCCCTTTAGTTAGGGAAAAATAACAAATAAAGAAAATATATATTTATTTCCATTTTTCCATTAGGGTTAAGCTGAAGTGAGTTGGGCTAAAGTGTTAGGGTTAGGGTTAGAGTTGGGCTAAAGTGAGTTGGGCTAAAGTTTTAGGGTTAGGGTTAGAATTGGGCTAAAGTGAGTTTGGCTAAAGTTTTAGAATTAGGGTTAGGGTTAGAGTTACGCTAAAGTGAGTTGGGCTAAATATTTAGGGTTAGGCTAAAATGAGTTGGGCTAAAGTTTTAGGGTTAGGGGTAGAGTTTGGCTAAAGTGAGTTGGGCTAAAGTTTTAGGGTTAGGCTTAGGCTAAAGTGAGTTAGGCTAAAGTTTTAGGGTTAGGGTTTGGGTTAGGGTTGGGATTATGATTGGGATTAGGGTTAGGGTTGGGATTAGAATTAGGGTTGTGTTTAGGGTTATGGTTAGGGTTGGGATTAGTGTTAGGGTTGTGGTTAGGGTTTTGGTTAGTGTTGAGATTAGGGTTAGGGGTGTGTTAGGGTTAGGGTTTTGGTTAGGGTTTGGGATTAGGGTTAGTGGTGTGTTGGGGTTAGGGTTGTGATTAGAGTCATGGTTATGGTTTGGGATTAGGGTTAGGGGTGTGTTTTGGGATTAGGGTTGTGATTAGGGTTATGGTTAGGGTTGGGATTAGGGTTAGGGGTGTGTTTTGTGGTTAGGGTTGTGATTAGTGTTATGGTTAGGGTTGGGATTAGGGTTAGGGTGTGTTGGGGTAAGGGTTGTGCTTAGGGTTGGGATTAGCATTAGAGATGTGTTGGGTTAGGGTTGTGATTAGGGTTATGGTTAGGGTTGGGATTAGGGTTAGGGATTTGTTGGGGTTAGGGTTGGAGTTAGAATTAGGGTTTTCCACTGTTTAGTTACATCAGGGTGTCTCCAAATGCGATATGGCACTCACCATTGATTCCAGGCAATTTCGTGTTCAAAAAGTCAAACTGTGCTTCCTCACTTTTGAGCTCTGCCATGCGCCCAGTGGTTTACCCCTGCATATCGGGTATCGGCATACTCATAAGAAATTGCACAACTTTTGGGGTCTTATTTCAAAACAAAAAAAATTGTGATTCATTTTCTCTTTTTACACTTGTGAAAATAAAAAAATGGTTCTGAAGTAAAATGTTCGTTTTTTCTTCCACATTGCTTCAGTTCCTGTGAAGCACGTAAAGGGTTAATAAACTTCTTGAATGTGGTTTTGAGCACATTGAGAGTGCAGTTATTAGAATGGTGTCACTTTTGGGTATTTTCTGTCATTTGCAACCCTCAAAGTGACTTTAAATGTGATGTGGTCCCTAAAAAAAAGTTTTGCAAATTTTGTTGCAAAAATGAGAAATCGCTGGTCACCTTTTAAGTCTTATAACTTCCTAACAAAAAGAAATTTGTTTCAAAATTGTGCTGATCTAAAGTAGACATGTGGGAGATGTTATTTATTAAATATTTTGCGTGACATATCTCTCTGATTTAAGGGCATAAAAATTAAAAGTTTGAAAATTGCAAAATTTAAAAAAATTTCACCATATTTCCATTTTTTTTCATAAATAAACGCAAGTCATATCAAAGAAATTTTACCACTAACATGAAGTACAACATGTCACGAAAAACAATCTCAGAATCAGAAGGATCCAGCGTTCCAGAGTTATAACCTCATAAAGTGACAGTAGATTTGGTTTCCAGTACCATCTCTATGCTGATGACACCCAATTATACACTTCTTCACCTGTTATAACGCCTGCCTTTTTAGAAAGCACCAGTGATTGTCTTACCGCTGTCTCTAACATCATGTCCTCCCTCTATCTGAAACTGAACCTGTCAAAAACGGAACTCCTCGTGTTTCCTCCCTCTACTAACCTACCTTTGCCTGACATTGCCATCTCCGTGTGTGGTTCCACCATTACTCCCCAACAACATGCCCGCTGTCTTGGGGGTCATACTTGATTCCAAACTTTCATTCACCCCCCACATCCGATCACTAGCTCACTCTTGTTATCTCCACCTCAAAAACATCTTTAGAATTTGACCTTTTCTTACTTTCGACTCTGCAAAAACTCTTACTGTTTCTCTTATTCATTCTCGTCTGGACTATTGTAACTCTCTACTAAACGGTCTCCCTCTTACCAAACTCTCCCCTCTCCAATCTGTCTTGAATGCTGCAACCAGGATCATATTCCTCACCAATCATTGTACCGATGCCTCTACCTTGTGCCAATCATTACACTGTTACCCATCCATTCCAGAATCCAGTACAAACTTATTACCCTCACTCTCAAAGCACTCCATGGCTCAGCACCACCCTACATCTCCTCCCTTGTCTCAGCCTACCACCCTACCTGTGCCCTCCATTCTGCTAATGACCTGAGGTTAGCATCCTCAATAATCAGAACCTCCCACTCCTGTCTCCAAGACTTTTCACGTGCTGCGCCAATTCTTTGGAATGCACTACCCAGGTTAATACGATTAATCCCCAATCCCCACAGTTTTAAGCGTGCCCTAAATACGCACTTGTTCAGGCTGGCATACCACCTCAACGCATTAACCTAACTACCCCTGTTGGCCCATTCAAAAAAATTTTCTACCATAATCAGGTACCTCGTATTATGTTCTCACCCGCTTTATGCATTTAATAGCCCTCTGTGTCTGTACTCTTACATACTTTGGCTGTTAACTGGTTCATGCAGAATTACATGAACACCCGATTCTTACACTATGGCTGGTCCGAACAATGAAAGCAATTGTTACCATCCACCTTTTGTGTCTCCCCTTTTTCCTCATAGATTGTAAGCTTGCAAGCAGGGCCCTCATTCCTCTAGGTATCTACTTTGATCTGTGTTTATTGTTATGCTGTAATGTCTATTGTCTGTACAAGTGCCCTCTATAATGTAAAGTGCTGCAGAATATGTTGGCGCTATAGAAATAAAATTATTATTATTACCGTATTTTTCGGACCATAAGACGCACTTTTTTCCTCCAAATTTGGGAGGAAAGTGTGGGTGCGTCTTATGGTCGGAATGTAACATGTGGGGAGGAGGTTAGGGGGCAGCGGTGGAGTGGGATCGCAGGAGGCAGGAAAATATCCCCTCCGCTGCAGGAATCCAGCGCTGGGGAAACCACTGGTCCTGATACTTAAATGCAGTGAATATTCATTAGCCGCTTTCCTGCCTACCTATCAGCTGAGCAGTGAGCAGGAGCAGCAAATGACAGAGCCACATGGTTCCCTAGCGCCTGATTCCTGCAGCAGCTGGGGAGATGTGTGTGGGAAGGAGAAGGAGGCAGCAGGAGCAGAGTGCAGCAGGAGGCATCGCATACCTGACAGCACAGGGGCTGTGCTGATGCGATGCTGAATGCTCATGTGGAGGACCTGTGATGAGGTCATGAAGAGGGCGGGCTGGAGCATCACATGACCACACAAAGACCTGCCTCTTCATGATGTCATCACAGGTCCTGCAGACACACTGTACAAGAAAAAAATAATTAAAAGGTTAGTAAATACAGCACATTAAAAAGCACTCTGCATCCTGTGGTGGACTATAACTCCCAGCATGCCATAGGATCTGCAGGACATGCTGGGAGTTATAGTTCTCCCATGGGATCTTAAAGCAGCACTCCAGTGTTATCAGTGCTGGAGTGTGGCTTTAAATATAAGCCCTATGCCCCAATTCTTAGGCCTTGGTCACACATGCAAGAAATTTCCACGATTTTTGTGCGAATCTCTCGCATGAACACCCGGCACTGCCGCCGGCACTCGGACCGGAGCATGCGGCTGCATGTATTTCTATGCTGCATGTATTTCTATGCAGCTGCACGCTCCAGTCTGAGTGCCCGCTGCAGTGCTGAGTGTTCACGAGAGAGATTTGCACAAAAATCGTGCAAATTTCTCGCATGTGTGACCTCGGCCTTATACTCACCCTCCAGTGTCTTCACATAGTAGTTTACAGACACCACACTGGTCCCGCAGCACCATCTTCTACCCGTAGCTTCCTACATAATAACATACTATTATATATAATAACACCACATATAATAGTATGTTATTTATGTTATTAAATATTTTACCACATTTTTTGCTTCAAATATATTTTTCCCTATTTTCCACCTCTAAAACCTGGGTGCGTCTTATAGTCCGGTGCGTCTTAAGTCCAAAAAATACGGTAAATTATTATTAGTGGTCAGAATTGTAAAAATTGGCCCGGTCATTAAGCTGCAAATTGGTCTGTCACTAAAGGGTTAATGAGCAGTGAGACTTTGGAAATCTCTGCCACACTTTTTAATGGTTGATTCTCTAAACGAGATCAAGGAGGGCCTAGATGTCTTGTTTGAGAAATATCATACTACACGTTATTCTTGATGAGATATTGGCATAGATTGACATAGTGACCTACTCTGATTGCCATACGTGGAGTCAGGAAGGAATTTCCCCCTAACACGGGGCAATCAGCATCTTCCTCATGGGATTTTTTGCCTTCCTCTGGATCTACACATTAGGTTATAGGTTGAAATTGATGAACTTATGTTCATTCAGCCTTAAAGCTATGAAACTATCTGTCGTTGTGTTACCTGCCCAATGGAGTACAATATGCTTAACATATAATGCTCAACACATATTAAAACACACAATTTCTATTTTTGTTTTCTGTACAAATCAAATAAAATATAGAAAGAATATCATATAAAATACTAAATCTAAGTAGATTTCCATAGATATCAAACTCGATCTAAATTAGATACATGTTACACTCTTTTGTGATTCTTATATATGACGCGTGTGTATAAACAACACAAAGCAGCAAATGATAAAAATAAATATTGTCTTAAATGGCCAATATGGTATTAAATTATTCACAGCACTGCATTTTTTATCAGGTTTGTATGTATTTGGACACAACACAATGGCCTTTATCATTCCCTTGACTTCTAGTTGTTGAATTCTAGTGCATTAACCTTTCGCTAACCCAGCAGGCTGCTTTTTTCTAACAATAAGACTTAGTTCAATTCATGAAAAATCAGCTGCAAAAGAAACTTTATTTTCTATTTATTTTGCTAAAATGCAAAAAAAAGTGTGAGTGAACCGTCCCCAAAAGGCTTCAGAAAACATTTCCTGGGACAGCTTTCTGGTGTGTTTGGTAAAGTTATACTTTCCATATCAATGTGCATCTGAAAACACATATGGGGTATATACTGAAAAATTACATTAAAATAATGTCATGCTAAAGAATATTTATTGCATTTAGAATGTAGGAAAAAACTTGACCAGCCATTTTTTTTTACATTTGCCCTTCTATGACTCCTTAATGCCCCCTCATTTGGAGAAATTTTTCAGGAACTGTGCCTGATGAGAGTTGAAAACCAAATACAGCAAAAAAAAAAAACTAAAAAATAACTTTTATTAATTATTTAAAAAGTATCAAATTTTACCAAAAATAATCAAGAAAAATCTTTTAATTGAAAATGAGTAATGGCGGGTCTGGCAGTGGTAATGCCAGTCAACTTGAATCACCAAAATACAAAAATAATGTATTGGTTTAGCACTAATTAAATAACACAGAGGCAATATCTAGGGAAGATAGATTGTGCATGACCCTATGTAGATATCTCTTCCTTAAGCCCCCGTCTCACATAGCGATATCGCTAGCGAGATCGGTGCTGAGTCACTAGTTTTGTGACACAGCAGCGAGCTCACCAGCGATATCGCTGTGTGTGACATTCAGCGACGATCAGCCCCCCTGCCGGGTATCGCTGATCGTCGCTGAAATGTCAGGACATTTTTTTGATCCCTGGTCTCCCGCTGACAGGCACGCATCGCTGCGTGTGACAGGCGGGAGACCAGCGATCCGCTGGTAACCAAGGTACACAGCGGGTTTCCAGGCGCGGGGCTGTGCCTAGAAACCCGCTGTGTACCTTGGATACCAGCGCCCTGATGCAGGGAGCTGGTAACCAAGGTACACAGGGGTTTCCAGGCACCGCGCAGCGCCTGGAAACCCGATGTGTACCTTGGTTACCAGCTCCCTGCATCAGGGCGCTGGTAGCCAAGGTACACTGCGGGTAACTAGCGATGTTTACCCGCAGTGTCCTTGTGCTGATCGCTGCCTGACTGCCTGTTTTGCAGCTCAGCAGCGATAATATAGCGATACACCAGCGATCCTGATCATTGTCGGGATCGCTGGTGTATCGCTATGTGAGACCCAGCCTTTACAGGGAGGTTGGCACCCTGGGTAGCGATTTGGCCCCCCTGCTCCATGTCGACTGACCCTTATTGACCCTCAACAGGATTCCTTATCAAAAGCCACCACCAAACACCTATAACAAATAAAGCGCTAATAGTGCAAAAAGTACAATTGATCAATTATGCTTAATCTGTACTGAGCCGTGCACAGATATGGCTCAATGTTACAGAGAAAAAGAGATGCTAGCATACATACCATATATTCTCCGTATGTCTAATATCTTGTAGTGATATAGAGAAGAGATAGCAAGATGTCACGGATCAGAGACAAAAGACATAGATCATATAGACCTACTGCTAAAATGCGAAGAGCCGGTAATAAAAACTCAGAAGGCCAAAAAGAAAATATATAATTTTTTTGCAGCAATTAATCATATAATGTGTAAACATGTAAAATACGTAGCACAATGGATTATCTATAAAGCACAGCACAACACAAGACCATGCCCACAATACAGGTCTACACTTATCTCAAAGGGGCTGAAACTCCATCCTGTATATGCATTTAAATGGCCCCAATAGCATAATATTATATAAGCATGTGTACTCTCAAAAGCACAATGGATTCTTCATGGCACAAACACATGCCCAATATACAGAAACACACTTATTTTGGAGGGGCTAATACCCCATCTTATATATGCCTATAAATGACCCAAACAGCATAAAGTAAAAGCATAGGTGTATCAAAAAGCCATACCCATAATAAGGTTGACACATCTCAAAGGAGCTGGTACCCCATCCCGACGCATTTCCCCTCTATTCTGAGTCCAAAATGGGTCCATCAGGGGAAAGGTTATGATGAGCCAATGGCAGCTTCTAGAAATGGAATGCTGCATGCGTTCCAGTGGGTGTGAGTCCTTTTTATTCCACCCAACAGAGTGCAAATGCATTCCAGGTGGCACATGCGCTGTCGCAACTTCCGGGACCAGAAGTATTCGCTGGAACGCAATGTGCGCTCCATCTGTCAGTTGACTGGAAGTGATGTAAGACGGAATGCAGTATGAGTTCCAGCATGACACTGACTTACATTTGCCTTCTACGACTCCTTAATGCCTCCTCATTGGGAGAAATCTTTCAGGAGCTGTGCCTCATGTGAGTTGGCAAATATGCCATAATGGGTACATGAACCAAGCATGATCTTGGCAGTATGTGAATGTGAAACATGGAGTGCTGAAAAACTGTGTAATGTTATTCTCTAATACAAAAGGATTTTTTTTCCATACAAGAGTCCAAGGTGCATCTTCCTTTTAATACCTAACTCTATAGTACCCTGTGGTTTTCCAGTAGCTTATCAGCCTTTAAAATTACATTAAAAATACATTAAAAAGTTTTGCATGCTTAGGAGATTCCTTAAAGAGAACCTGACAGCTGATACATGCTGCCCAAACCACACAGCACAGAAGTCTGGAAATATTATCTGGAGCTTATAGCTCTACACTTCTGTGTTGTTTAACATATCTGCAGTGCTTATTTAGGCTGCACATTATGTCTGGCAGGACCTGTGGACTCAGATCATGTGATCCTGATGACACCATCACAGCAAATTCTGCGCTTTTATGTTGTTGCCTGCTTATGATTGGTTAGTGTAATGCAGGAGGCAGACGATCACACCCCCAGTGAAAACTATATAATAACACCTACTTGGACCTAACTAAATTTAACTCATTAGGTATCAACTATTGTATTGCCAATATCTCTGCAACGGAAAGGCAATTTTTTTTAAAAAAAGTTATATTCCTGCTCTGTAGCCACTATTATATAGTATATCCAGGTCAGAATGAAAAATTGTTGAAAGGTTGTTTTTAAGAGGGATTTCCCACTAATACAAGTGGAATCATTGCAATACTAACTGCAATTGTTTAATGATTAGCTGTGATCCAACTGCCAGGAGGATCCTGAACAATTTTTCAAAGTTGTTCTCTGTACAGCTGTCTAAATAGACCACATCTAATTGAAAAATAAAAGAACTTTAAGACATTTCTTACTATTGAAGTAGATCTTCACTTCATCAAAGTAATTTTAACCTTACTGTAAAATTACTCTAATTACAGGTAAACAGGCGCCTCAGAAATTTTCTAAATTTTTTATATGATTAGACTGGAAGATATTAAAAGGTATTTTCCTACTTCGTAAACCTCTGACTGGTATTCTGAAGTCATTTTTCTGAAATCCAATTAACTGAAATTTGCTGGAGACATTGATTAATCTATCCTCAAATGTTTTGGACTTTAGCCTACACATTTTTTTAAAATCCTAAAAATTCTAACCAAGAGGCATTTCTGAATTGAACAACCTTGAAGAATATGTAGGAAGAAACCAAATGCAACCATTCAGTAATTTAAAAAAAAAATGCTGAAATCCATCTTCACAGAGGAGACAGTCAGTTTATTGAGGGATCAAGTTGCATGCTGCCCACAGACATCCATAGAGAGGAGGAAGCTACAGTGAGACTGGGACACACAGATACACAGAGGCACTGATGATTCCAATAAATGTTTTATAATCTCGCTCCTGTGCTGCATGCGCATCTGCACTGCTCAGTACTGTTCTTTAATGCCCTTCATGCTGCTACTGCTTCTGAGCTTGAGCTACAGTGAGCTACGGAAGTAGGGTCCTCTCTTCTGTGTGAATTTTGTATAGAAGACATCATAAAAGTCAGTCTCAACCCAAAGAAAACTAAATAATTACTGCAAGAATATGAAAAAGGCAAAACTAGTAGACAAATGACATATACAAGTTGTTTTTTAGCCTGAAAAATGTTCTAAAAGTAAGTCAACTAATAGATGATGTAAAGTTAGACTAGATAGATATCATCCAGCATGAGCCAGTGTGAAAAATCTGGTGCATTGTAAGTCTGTATAGTCTAAGCTTACACTTTCAATTATTACAGAGGATTAGAAAATCTCCCCTAATTTAACTTTTTAAAGTAATGTACAAAGCTGAGATTTTAATATATAGGTATTTTTATGACATTGGATGTTCTTGAATGAGCAAAAAAAAAAGAAAACGCAATTTGTAACCAATCTAATTTTATCAATAAGCTGTCATCGTCTTCTCGTCTCCTTGCACCCAAGAATTCCAACAGTAAATGCAATCAAACGTTTTTGCATCCCTGTTTATTTATTGCAATTATTTTCATGGTCAATCTCAATTACTGCAGTGATTGATTGATCTACACCTTCAGCTGTTAATTAGAGTGATATATGCTGCAGAAATGAGTCTATTCGTAAATCAGACGATAAGAAGACTGATTAATATGCATTCCAATTATTTTGCTCCCACTAAATAAACCTTACTGCAGAACATAGCCAAGTTGTGACAATAAAACCATTTATGTCATGAAGATTTGAAGGTTGTTTTTCTTAACTCTTTCAATACCAAACAAAATAAATCTCTGACAACAGTAACATTTTGCAGAAAATATTTTAAATTGAGGCCTGAAATAAGATTTCTCACATTCAAAAAATTTTGAAAAAAATAGTTAATTTAGTTCTTCTTTGACCAGGTTGTGTGTTTTTTGTAGGATGAGCAATAATTTTTGTTAGTACCTTTTGAGGTATAAATCAATAGGAAAAAATTAACTGCAAAAAATAACGTGCTTTTATTTGGTGTTGTACTATTGTTTAGTTTTCTTTTGCTAGTGATATTTTTTTTTTAAATGAAGCACAATCTAGGTATGCTGTTTTTTATGCTTTTATATGTAGGCCTCATGAAAAAAATGTGTGAACAAAAAACTAAAACTTAAAATATACAAAATACTGAAAATAATAAGTCACACCAAGTCTGAGGCACCCAATGTGGGTGACTAGCGTTCGGGCCTCGCAGTCTGGCACCCCGCGCCACGAGGGAAGGGGTGTCGGCGCCACTGCCCAGCGGCGTGGGGGCCCCCTGCAGCTGGCAAACCCCCGTGCCCTTGCGCGAGCCGGTGTCAGCGCCGCACTGTCCCCACAGCTTGCAGCCGGCTGAAGGGACATACTCCTCTCACGTGCCGCTGTGCATGTAGGAGCGCGGACTGGCCTGTACAGGTAGAGGCTGTGTGCGTAGTCATTAGTGGTGTCTGTGGAAATGTAGTGCGGGCTGCATTTGTGTGTGTGGTGTTGTGTGTGTGTTGTATGAGGGTGCTTGTGTGTTGATGTGTGATAATGGGGAGTGCTTGTGTTGATGATGGGGAGGAATGATGATGATGAATGGGCAGGCATTGATGATAATGGGCAGGCATTGATGATGGGAGAGATGATGATGGGCAGCATGTGATAATGGGGAGCATTGATGATGATGGGGAAGATGATGATAATGAGCAGGCATTGATGATAATGGGCAGGCATTGATGATAATGGGCAGGCATTGATGATGGGGAGAAGATGATGATGGGCAGGCATTGATGATAATGGGCAGGCATTGATGATGGGGAGAAGATGATGATGGGCAGGCATTGATGATAATGGGGAGGCCATGATGATGATGGGCAGGCATTGATGATGGGGAGGAGATGATGATGATGGGCAGGCATTGATGATGATGGGGAGGAGATGATGATGATGGGCAGGCATTGATGATAATGGGGAGGCCATGATGATGATGGGGAGGCAATGATGATGATAAGGAGGCAATGATGATGATGGGGAGACAATCATGATGATAATGGGGAGTCTTTCCACAGCGCCCTTTCCTGAGCCGTAACAGTGCAGAATGCAGTACAGCGCAGAGGAAAGCTCCATATTTTCTATGGAGCATTATATGGGGACCAGTATCCTGTATGGAGCATTATATTGGGTCCAGTATTCTGTATGGAGCATTATTTTGGGTCCAGTATTCTGTATGGAGCATTATATGGGGGGTGACATCCTGCATGGGGTATTATATAGGTGATGAGGGGGAGACTGTGGTGCCCATAATATTGTATGGAGGACTGTACTGTCCAGTCTGTACTGTGCGCTGTGAGGATTTGGCGGTTTCTGAGCTATTGTACAATTTACAATAGATATCACTCATGTAATGGAAGAAGTGAAGTATTTGGCATTGTACTGTACCTATATTTCTCTGCTGTATCTGTGCATCATGAATCGTGGTCTGTGTTAAAGGGGCCCACTGAGGCTCTCTCGCCCGGGGCCCATAAAAACCTGGAGCCGGCCCTGCTAGCGTTTTTACACCAGTCTTAATGAGGGGCGCAACGGAATAAGATGCTCCAAATTTATTAAGAGACGCGTACCACTTCATGAATTCAGTACATCCGTAGTATACGCTCTTGGGTGCCTCACCAGACATATTTCTCCAGTCAGGGACAAGCATAATAATTTTAACATAAGAAAGTAACACTTCCACTTTCAATGAATTTGACAGGCGGGCATAGCCATGCCTTCACCTGTTTGGTTCTTCTGCAGCTTAGTCCATTTTGGTTGAGCTGCTTAAAACTGGTGAGAAAATGACAAAGTTGCATTTTTTTTTACACAATTCTCCATTTTCTCACTTTTCTGGCAAAAATACTTTGATGTTTCCATCCCGTGTGAAGGTTAGTTAAATTATGCACGTGGTGCGATTATGTAGCGGATGTTATGGGTAGAAAATTCACTGCATAATGGGTCATCCCAATCTGAAGAAGAACTGACAACGCTTCTAGGAAGCATTTCTTTTTTCCGAGAGCCTCCCTCATATTCCAGGGAAGTTGGTAAGCGTGGTTATGGTAGACCCATTGCATTGTACTTCCCCAAACCTGAAACTAAGATCCGGCTACACAGCCAGTACATCCATCTTGGCAGCGCCTTAGCACAATGTATTACAGAATTATTCTCTACTTAGGACTAAGTCTTCAATTTAACATCGTATGGGATATGTAGGGCCAGTGGCACCGGTGACCGTACCTCCATGGGGGTCCCGTTGAGGTCCCTGCTCTCGGTCCACTCCCTGCTGCCCAGCTCTGCTCCATGGTTCTTCTTCCCCTGCTGCTTCCTGGTGCGCAGCCAGCAGTTTTCCAGCTATGATGCTGAGTGCGCTCATGAGCTCCCGGTCTCTTAAAGAGACAGCGCGCAGTTTCCAAAATTGCTCCGACCCAATGATAGAGCAGTGAGTACTATTTCTGGTTCCTCTGCCATAGAGGAGGCACCGGAGCAACAAGCAGTTCCTGTTGTTAGTTACCGGTCCCGTACGGTTGTGTTTGGGTTTAGTCTGTGTACCGCCAGTACTTCATACTGTTTGTCTTCTTAGAGGCATACTTGCTCTTCACTTCATCATTCAGGATGAAGCCCAAGCTGCCAGAGTCAAATCCTATCTGCTCAGCTGTTCACCGCCAGCCAAGTCACCACTATGTACTATCCCTGCCAATTCGCCTGTTCTGCTGGGACAGCTTCCACGTGTCCGGGGTCTAACTGGAGGCAGCACCTGCATCCCTTGGACATTCCATTCTGACCCTGTATACCTCATTTGAAAATATCAAATTTCTAAATGGCAAATAGGATGTGGCATTGTGGTGGAAAAGAGGCTGATACAGATTTTGCCTTAGGGTTTACGAGCACAAAGATATGCTTTTGTTTCAATGGGGGCTGTATCATGTAATCAGTAATACTCAGAAATTATACAAACCTGTTCATGAGGTGTCAGTGTCATCTTGCCTTTAGTCTGGTGTATTCAGTTCTAATGGAATACATTGAATTGCAGAATAATATGCTTCCAGATGTGTTCATCCATATCTTTTTTTTGAAGAATATCTACCGTATATACTCATGTATAAGCCGACCCGTGTATAAGCCGACCCCTCTAATTTTGCCACAAAAACTGTGGAAAACTTATTGACTCGCGTATAAGCCTAGGGTGAAAAATGATTATGCCCCATATGCTCCATAGATTAGGCCCCCATATGATGCTCCACAGATTAGGCCCCCATAAACTGCACAGATTATGCCCCCGTATGATCCACAGATTATGCCCCCATATGCTCCACAGATTATGCCCCATATGCTCCAGATTATGCCCCCATATGCTCCAGATTATGCCCAATATGCTCCAGAGATTATGCCCCCATTTGCTCCACAGATTATGCCCAATATGCTCCAGAGATTATGCCCCCATATGCTCCACAGATTATGCCCCCACATGCTCCACAGATTATGCCCCCATATGCTCCACAGATTATGCCCCCATATGCTCCACAGGTTATGCCCCCATATGCTCCACAGATTATGCCCCATATGCTCCACAGATTATGCCCCCATATGCTCCACAGATTATGCCCCATATGCTCCAGATTATGCCCCATATGCTCCAGATTATGCCCAATATGCTCCAGAGATTATGCCCCCATATGCTCCACAGATTATGCCCCCACATGCTCCACAGATTATGCCCCCATATGCTCCACAGATTATGCCCCCATATGCTCCACAGGTTATGCCCCCATATGCTCCACAGATTATGCCCCATATGCTCCACAGATTATGCCCCCATATGCTCCAGATTATGCCCCATATGCTCCACAGATTATGCCCCCATATGCTCCACAGATTATGCCCCCATATGCTCCAGATTATGCCCCCATATGCTCCACAGATTATGCCCCCATATGCTGCACAGATTATGCCCCTGTATGATCCACAGATAATGCCCTCATATGCTCCAGATTATGCCCCCATATGCTGCACAGATTATGCCCCATAGTATACGTCCCTTATGCTGCTGCGCTGCAAAAAAAAATGACATACTCACCTCTCGTTGCTGGGGGCCAGGTGCCGGTGTCCTGAGCAGGCGGTGACACTGGCGCGCTATGGGGGACAGATGCCGGTGTCACCGCTCGCTCAGGACCCCGGCACCTGAGATATTTACCTGTCCTCTCTCCACTGCTGCGCACTGCTCCCTCTTCCGGGTCCTTAGCAGTGAATGATCAGGCAGGGGGTGCGGCGCGCACTAACGACGTCATCGCGCCCTCTGCCTGAACATTCACAGCCAGAGGAGTCGGACGAGGGAGCAGCGCAGCAGTGGTCCGGGACACGTAAATATGGCTATACTCACCACTCCGCCGGCGCGTCTCTGCAGCCTCTCCTCTTCTCCCGGCAGTCTCTGCAGCTCTTCTCCCGGCAGTCTCTACAGCGGTCACGTGGTACCGCTCATTAAAGTCATGAATATGTGCATATTCATGACTTTAATGAGCGTTACCATGTGACCACTGCAGGAAGGAGCCGGAGATCGTGGGAGAAGCAGGGGGGCTGCAGAGATGCGCCGGCGGAGGGGTGAGTATGATCCAACACCCCTGCTCCCCCGCCGACCCCCGTATATGACTCGCGTATAAGCCGAGAGGGGGACTTTCAGCCCTAAAAAATGGGCTGAAAATCTCGGCTTATACACGAGTATATACGGTATATAAATCTATTACAATATCACAACCAGCTAAAAAAAAACTAAACATACTAAAACATATTACGACCACTGGGCAGCCACACAGTAATATACAGTATAGCATAAACATCTTATGAGAGAGTATTGTAAAATCTAGTCTCCTATTAAAGCTGGTAATCTCATGTCACACATCTCAGGGTATGTCCAGCCAAGAGGAAAGGTAAGGAAGGGCACAACTGTTTATACTGTAAGGCTGGGGTCACACTTGCGAGAAACTCGCACGAGTCTCACGCCTCAATACCTGGCACTGCCGTCGGCACTTGGACTGAAGATTTCAGCTGCATAGAAATACATACAGTCCCACACTCTGGTCCTGAGTGCCGGCGGCGGTGCCGGGTATTGAGGCGTGAGATTCGTGCGAGTTTCTTGCAAGTGTGACCCTGGCCTTATACTGATTATTTATCATATATTTGTTCTCAAAGAGACTTAGAGGATTTAATTTGATTTTATATATACAGTACAGACCAAAAGTTTGGACACACCTTCTCATTTAAAGATTTTTCTGTATTTTCATGACTATGAAAATTGTACATTCACACTGAAGGCATCAAAACTATGAATTAACACATGTGGAATTATATACTTAACAAAAAAGTGTGAAACGACTGAAATTATGTCTTATATTCTAGGTTCTTCACAGTAGCCACCTTTTGCTTTGATGACTGCTTTGCACACTCTTGGCATTCTCTTGATGAGCTTCAAGAGGTAGGCACTGGGAATGGTTTTCACTTCACAGATGTGCCCTGTCAGGTTTAATAAGTGGGATTTCTTGCCTTAAAAATGGGGTTGGGACCATCAGTTGTGTTGTGCAGAAGTCTGGTGGATACACAGCTGATAGTCCTACTGAATAGACTGTTAGAATTTGTATTATGGCAAGAAAAAAGCAGCTAAGTAAAGAAAAACGAGTGGCCATCATTACTTTAAAAAATGAAGGTCTGTCAGTCTGAAAAATTGGGAAAACTTTGAAAGTGTCCCCAAGTGCAGTTGCAAAATCCATCAAGCGCTACAAAGAAACTGGCTCACATGAGGACCGTCCCTGGAAAGGAAGACCAAGAGTCACCTCTGCTTCTGAGGATAAGTTTATCCGAGTCACCAGCCTCAGAAATCACAGGTTAACAGCAGCTCAGATTAGAGACCAGGTCAATGCCACACAGAGTTCTAGCAGCAGACACATCTCTACAACAACTGTTAAGAGACTTTGTGCAGCAGGCCTTCATGGTAAAATAGCTGCTAGGAAACCACTGCTAAGACCAGGCAACAAACAGAAGAGACTTGTTTGGGCTAAAGAACACAAGGAATGGACATTAGACCAGTGGAAATCAGTGCTTTGGTCTGATGAGTCCAAATTTGAGATCTTTGGTTCCAACCACCGTGTCTTTGTGCGACGCAGAAAAGGTGAACGGATGGACTCTACATGCCTGGTTCAAACAGTGAAGCATGGAGGAGGAGGTGTGATGGAGTGGGGGTGCATTGCTGGTGACACTGTTGGGGACTTATTCAAAATGGAAGGCATACTGAACCAGCATGTCTACCACAGCATCTTGCAGCAGCATGCTATTCCATCCGGTTTGCGTTTAGTTGGACCATCATTTATTTTTCAACAGGACAATGACCCCAAACACACCTCCAGGCTGTGTAAGGGCTATTTGACCAAGAAGGAGAGTGATGGGGTGCTACGCCAGATGACCTGGCCTCCACAGTCACCAGACCTGAACCCAATCGAGATGGTTTGGGGTGAGCTGGACAGCAGAGTGAAGGCAAAAGGGCCAACAAGTGCTAAGCATCTCTGGGAACTCCTTCAAGACTGTTGGAAGACCATTTCCGGTGCCTACCTCTTGAAGCTCATCAAGAGAATGCCAAGAGTGTGCAAAGCAGTCATCAAAGCAAAAGGTGGCTACTTTGAAGAACCTAGAATATAAGACATAATTTCAGCTGTTTCACACTTTTTTGTTAAGTATATAATTCCACATGTGTTAATTCATAGTTTTGATGCCTTTAGTGTGAATGTACAATTTTCATAGTCATGAAAATACAGAAAAATCTTTAAATGAGAAGGTGTGTCCAAACTTTTGGTCTGTACTGTATACATAACAAATAGTCATAGGTCCACCTTGACATACATTAAGATAAATAAAAGAGTGCCTTAGAATTATATTGATTCATTTTCAATTTGTAAAATGTCTATAATTTACTCTTGCTCTGAAATCTGAATTTAAACCAGAAAATACCCTTGAGATTCTGAAGCATTTCAACTTCTTATTCATTTAAGTTCTGCTAATTGGGACTTCTGTCCAATATACTCCAGTTAAGAGTACACATAAGTCAAACTCTCTTACCCCTGTGCGCTTTCTCTCTCCCCATCTGCTGTCTTCTCCTCTCATGTGATCTCTTCTTTGACCTGTGTACCCCATGTGCTCTCCCCCTTGTCTGCTCTCTCTCCACCACTATGCTGTCTTCTTTCCTCATGTGTTCTCTCGTTTGAGCTGTCTCCCCCCTGTGTGTCCTCTTTCCTATGTGCACTCACCCCTCCCGCTTGTGTTAAAATGAAAGCAAAATAAGTAAAATGTTTGACATTACAGCAGGAGATCACAGAGGATACATTTTGTGAGGTAAAATATTGTTTAAAAACAGTCAGTGAAATATTTTACCTCACAAAATGAATCCTCTGTGATCCCCTGCTGTAATGTCAGTATTGTCTTTTGCAGACAATTTTTAAAATGAATTTTCATGTGTGTGGTGCATACGGCGTATACAGTGTGTGGTGCGTACGGCGTATACAGTGTGTGTGTAGTGTGTACGGCGTATACAATGTGTGTGTAGTGTGTACGGCGTATACAATGTGTGTGTAGTGTGTACGGTGTATACAGTGTTTGTGTGTGTGTGTGGTGCATTTGGTGTTCTGCTGATGGTACCACGCAAGAGGCTGGTACCACCAGCAGTTTCCATATTGAGACAATCATCAATTGGGTGTCCCAATATGGCGGTTGGTGAACTTCCGCCGCTTGGAATTCTGGGATCCGGACACATCTGGACGGAACAGGATGTGAAGACATTACAAGGTAAGTATATTTTAGATGGGGTTTGTATGTTACTCTTTTGTTCACAATTATAGGTTTACATGAGAAAGAAGTATTATGCATCTTTACTTATGGGTGCAGAATTTCTAATCCAGAAGTGCAAGTGTGATTCAACATGACACCACTGAACCTGGCAGTAATTTTTATTAATTAATGTATTATTCTTTTATGTATATTTGTGGTAGCCAATGGCACAGTGTCAATTGTTTAGAATTGATTTACTACAAGAGCTCCCAATTATATTTTAATAGTGCTGAACATGTTTTGATATCTAGTGGTATAATGGGTGAGACTAAAATGTGCAATTTTGCAGTTTAGTGAATTTGAAATATGATTATTAACCCCTGTACATCATAAAATAAAAGGCGAAAAAGTAAATAGAGAAAATACAATAAAATTTACTAAGCTACTTATGGAGATGGAGAATGGGCATAGTTAAATAATGTCAATTGACCCATGTTTACAAAGACCGTATACAAACTGCTTTGAAAATGGAATAATCGAAAATCCTACCAATGTATTATATAATAAAAGCAGATACATGTCCGTAATCAGGATGTTTATACACTAAATACACTGATCTTTCAGATGGAAAACATAATGGAAAAGGCAAAGGGAATTAGAAAGAAATCTTTATGTGTCAAACTATTTGACAGGTTGTAGAAAAATAATAGCAATATACTTTAAGAAACAGACTAATAAGTGTAGATATTTGATAAAGTCTTACAATCCATACCTTCATATAGTATTTGGGATTACCAGATGAAGAAAATATGGAAAAAACATTGCAATGTGCATGGAGCAATAAATATTCATATTTTCTACTCTTGGTGAGTACGGTCCATCAATTTTTTGTTTGGGACTATATGTGGATCAGCGGATTCTGTTCTTTCTTGTGGACTGCGACACTTACAATTGAGACTGAGCTGCTGATGTATAATTTTTTAGAGCGTTTGATCTCATCGTCTGCTTTTATATTTAATAGTCATGTAGTAAATGCCATGTACATAGTATTTAGAACGCGAGTATTACATATAGGAGCAGACGATAAGCCCAAACACTATGTGACGGGGCATATTCTAACACTTAATCCAAGATCTATGTATGAAGTATTTATGACTCGAGTATTAAATATAGGAACAGGTGATGAACCCAAACACTATAAAAGGAATTAGCATTAGAAAAGAGGATCATGACCCAAGGGCTTATCTCTATGATAAATATGTCTGCCCCTTATTTTAGCACTGGATACAGCAGGAATAGATAATGCGCATCCCTGTATGTATGAAGGACGCGCGTCCCTCACAGACTGACGACCCCTGCTGTAGCTGTCATCCTTCCTGTGCAATACACATGTTTACATGCACAGTAGGTATAATGATTTTGTCTTTATTTTGTGTCATCGCACTATGTGGCAGAGAGACACACAGTAATAATGGATGGCTACAACCGCTGATGCAAGAGAGAATTCTTCCTTTTCAAATATTTATATTGTTCGTTTTTAACTAAAAGAAAAAAAAAAGATCTGTAGAGGTGGAACCTGATGCAATCCTCTGTAGAACAAGGTGGAAATATTGCTCGACTCAATATTGATGAGCAGAATTTTAGAAGGCAATGTGATCTACAGTATGTCCCGTTATGTCTATGGGTGGATTGGCATGCTGTAGGTAAAAATTGTAGATGCAGCTCAACCATGTGGTTCAAGTCTAGGTAGACATGGCAAATTTATTGAGGATTCATGGATTTGTCTTGTGGGACCACATATGGTGATGCAATAAGCAATGCGAAGCCACCCAACACATACAGTTAAATTCAAAGCTTTATTACATCAGGTTAAAATAAAAGCAAGCATCCCATGGCTCATGTGGGAGTTAAAGAATAATTGCTAGTATTTCATCAGAAAATTTGGTGAAAAAAGATTTCTTTGAGATGCTGCATCAATGATGCCGCCATTACAAAGTCAGACACGATGCCTTTCACAGCACCAGCTACGGCTTCAGTACCTGAGCCAGCTCAGTTACGATGCCAAACACAGAGACTCCCGTATCAAGGACACTTATGTCCTGTCAATAACTAAGATCAGTTATAGCAGCTGTAACCGGCGATGAAAATGAGCAGTCCAGAACTCTAAGAAGCAGCAATTAAATAGGTGAACAGCACAGTGAAGGTTGAATGCTCTTGACCTGTTCAACAAACATATGAATAAATCAATAGTACAGGCAAATGTAAGAAACATTGTAATATATATTAGAAAATAAATCTATGTTAGCATTAGCATAAGAAATCTACTTCTTTCTGCATTTATGAGATATTTCTTCCTTTCCACCCCTCCTGAATTCAGAATCCACTTTGAAAATAGATTAAATCTGTCTTGGTTAAAGCAAGATGAAATGTCAGCACAGCAAGTTGTCAGGTTGGAGGCCTATCAGTTTCTATGGAGAGAGGAGGTGGAGGAGGAGCACTTAGCGCAGGCAGACACAGGCAGATCATGCTGCAGCTTTCATAAATTGTATTTCTCTTCAGTGCTGGATTCACAGCCACAGTGCTTAGTATGGCTTTGCAATAATAATAAGCCCAAACATGACGCTGCTTCTGCTACAGAGAAAACAGTAGGAAGCTATTTTACTATGTCACAGAAAACCAGCAATTAAAGGTAGAGCCTGTAAAGGGCAAACTTGTGACCAATGCAGGACACAAAACATATTCCAGAAGAAGGGTTATATCTCATATACTCCTACAAGACAAGTTATTCTGAAAAGATACCTGAAACTACAGGAATACTTTAAGACTTTCATTACAGACCCTACACTTATACTTGAATTTTTACCTGTGCTCCAAATGCCACGATCCACTTTTGAGCTTGGAACCAATGATCAGCCATATAGTCACTCAACCCCTGGCGGTCATCAGCAATGTATCCAGGATTGTTTAGGCATAAATTCATCTAGTCACTATTTCTAAGGACAAAATGCTGTGTCTGTGTGTGCATCCTGCTGTCCTTGTATCTGGAGCAACATTACAATTTGGTATAATGCCTCTGCAGTAAATCCTTAAACTGGACTTTTGTCTTTCAGAAGCACAGAAAGCTGGGGGATTAGTGGTTATCAAGAAAGTGTACTGTAGTGCTTGGAAAGCAATGTAACAGATTTCTTTTTCTGGCAGTGATATCTCTGCAACATATCTGGGTAATTAAACATGAAGCTTGGCTATGTGTAGAGCACTTGAGACATAGGACCATCGTGTGTGATCATGACATGGCGGCAAGTGAAATACTATTATATCAACAATATTAATGCTGTTGTCTCTATATTTATTGCACTTTTAAAGCAAATCTGTTAATTTTAATATATGGCCCTATGCAAGGACAGCATATTATAGCTGGATACAATGGACACATCTGTTTTGAGTCCAGGGTATTCACGAGGAGAGCATTCCTACAATCTCCGGCCTCCCCTCACTGGAGTGACAGTAATCACCACTGCCAAATTAGACCAATTATTTGCAAATTCACTTTTCTTCATGTAAAATAGGTTTCACACCGCTTATTTCCTAAGGCCGGCGTCACACTAGCGAGTTTGATGCGAGTTAGTCGCACGACTTACTCGCATCAACACCCGGCACGGCCGCCCGCTCTTGGACCAGAGTGTGCGGCTGCATGTATTTCTATGCCGCCGCGCACTCTGGTCCGAGAGCGGGCGGCCGTGCCGGGTGTTGATGCGAGTAAGTCGTGCGACTAACTCGCATCAAACTCGCTAGTGTGACGCCGGCCTAAAGGTAAAAATCTCATCCAGTCCCGTTGGCAATGGAAGACTTCAATTACACATTGTAAATTGCTGACGGACACAGACAGAAGAGGAGGGGGCCCCTGTGCAAGAACAATATATGGGACCTAATAATGCACAGTTCCATCTACTTCGGAGATGGTCGTGGCCCCATTATCTCTTGGGCCCCTGTGGAGCTTCACAGGTTGTACCAACAATATGTCCATCCCTGTTGTAAATGATAACTAGAGGTCCACAAATTTTAATGCCCATTGCAATTGAAAGGGAAAAAATAGAGCAGCTTATCTGGTGCAAACATGAATCATAGAATTATAGAATTATAGAATAGTAGAGTTGGAAGGGATCTCCTGGGCCATCTGGTCCAACCCCCTGCTCAAAGAAGGATTCTCTAAATCATTCCAGACAGATGTCTGTCCAGCCTCTGTTTGAAGACTTCCATTGAAGGAGAACTCACCACCTCTCGTGGCAGCCTGTTCCACTCATTGATCACCCTAACTGTCAAAAAGTTTTTTCTAATATCTAATCTGTGTCTCCTCCCATTCAGTTTCATACCATTGCTTCTAGTCTTTCCTTGTGCAAATGAGAATAAAGATGATCCTTCTACAATGTGACAGCCCTTGAGATATTTGTAGACAGCTATTAAGTCTCCTCTCAGTCTTCTTTTTTGCAAGCTAAACATTCCCAAATCCTGCAACCGTTCCTCATAGGACATAGTTTGTAGACCGGTCACCATTCTGGTAGCTCTTCTCTGAACTTGCTCCAGTTTGTTGATATCTTTTATAAAATGTGGTGCCCAAAACTGGACACAGTATTCCAGATGAGGTCTGACCAAAGAGGAGTAGAGGGCAATAATGACCTCACGTGATCTAGGCTGTATGCTTCTGTTGATATATCCTAGAACTGCGATCAATTAGTATACCCAAGTCTTTTTCACATGTAATTGGCTCGCCACAGAACGTCACAATGTGAGACCACGCTGTTAAACATAACGGCACCCATACATGAAAGAAGGAAAGCTTGGGGAGTAGCTTATAAATGTGCTGCATATCTGTTTGGATTATGCCAAGAATATGCACAAAAACACAGATCAGCTTTAAAAAGGGATATTCCCCAAAATAAAAGTTATTAGCTGTCTACAGGATATGTTGTGAATGGGTTTGAGATGAGTTCTGAGCAGAGGCTCCCTCTGGTGGTTACAAGCGGTACTAGTGAGGATTGTGAGGACTGGGAATCAGGTGTTACTGATTGGTCTTATATAAGGGAGTCATTTTCCCATCAGGGTTGCCGGTGATCAATTGTTCTGGTCTGAATCCTTCTTTCCAGTTTCCCTTGTAGCCTGCTGTGTCGTGTCTGCATCTCCTGCTATCAGATAAGACAATTTCTTATTTTGTGTTTTTGCTATATTTTTGCATTTTGTCCTGCACTTCTGTGGGGGCCTTCAGGGTCCCCTCCGGGGGCTTTTGCCCTCTCAGTTTAGTCCAGCCACTGTGTTTTGTACTTTTGCTTTTTCCAGTTTTTTTTCAGTGGCTGCTGTTTTGTTTTTGTTACACCAGAGAACTAATTTAGGTGGTAGAGGTCGTGTGATCTCAGGTGATTTTTGTAAATTAGTAGAGTTGGTGTTTTTTCAGGGTTTTCTGAGATTGCAGTAAGTACCCTTCCTATCCTTTTCTATTTAGATAGTTTGGGCCCCAGCGTTTGCTCATACTATTTTCTTTCTGTGTCAGTATTTCCTCTTGTCTAACTGCCATTACATGTTTGGGGGCTTTCTATTATCTTTGGGGTTCTGCTCCGGGGCAGATAGCTTTCCTATTTCTATCTTTAGGTGTAGTTAGTTTCTCAGGCTGTAACGAGGCGTCTAGGACCAATGTAGGAACGCTCCACGGCTGCCTCTAGTTGCAGTGGTTAGTCAGGGTACTGCAATCTCATAGATTCCAACTGCTCTGGTGTATTTCCTTTTTTACCTGCACTCCTCAGCTACCGTAACATAACAGTATCACCGGCCATAAAAATTGTATGGTACTCACAGAAGGGAAAAAATATTTTGAAGGAAGAAAAGTTGTCAGAGTTGTCAGAGATATTTTTCTGTTTGTTGCATTTTTTTTTTTTTTCCCTCTGTATCTCTGGGTGCTGGGGAGGATCTTTTCTCCCAATGGAGTTTGCACAGTTGTCTGGCCGTGTGGATCAGCTTGCCACTGAGGTTCGGAGTATTGCTATCTATCTTGCTAGGTTGCCTGTTGTGGAACCTAGGATCCCCATGCCAGATTTGTTTTTAGGGGATCGAGCTAAGTTTCAGAATTTCAAAAATAATTGTAAATTGTTTCTTGCCTTAAAATCTAAGTCCTCAGGAAACGCAGCGCAGCAGGTTCAAATTGTCATCTCTCTCCTGCGCGGCGATCCTCAGGATTGGGCTTTTTCCCTGATACCTGGGGATCCTGTTTTGAGTGATGTTGATGCATTTTTTCAGGCTTTGGGGTTATTGTACGATGAGCCTAATGTCACTGATCAAGCTGAAAAAGCCTTGTTGGCATTAAATCAGGGGCTTGATGACGCTGAGTTATACTGTCAGAGATTCCGTAGGTGGGCAGTCCTGACCAAGTGGAATGACGACGCTTTGGCGGCCCTTTTCCGGAAGGGTCTGTCGGATAATGTAAAGGATGTTATGGTGGGATTCCCTGTCCCCTCTGGTCTCAATGATTCTATGTCATTAGCGATTCAAATTGACAGACGTTTGCGTGAGCGGAGAAGTATGCGTGGAGTGGTGTTGCCTTGTGAGCCAGCTGCTGAGCCCATGCAGTGTGATGGAGTGGTGTCTGGGGCACAGCGTCATGAGTTTCGAAAGCGCAATGGGTTATGTTTCTACTGTGGTGATGCCTCTCATGCTATTTCAGTCTGCCCTAAGCGGGGAAGACATTTTGCACGCTCAGTTGTCTTGGGTAGTGTTCAGACTAAGTTTTTATTAACTGTCACTCTGATATGCTCTCTGTCCTCATTTTCTGCTCAGGCTTTCGTTGATTCTGGAGCAGCTATTAACCTGATGGATTATGATTTTGCTAAACGTTGTGGGTTTCCCTTGATACCCTACAGAAGTCTATTCCTTTACTGGGGATCGATTCTACCCCTTTGGCTGAGAATAAACCCCAGTTTTCTACTCAGGTGATAATGAGGGTTGAACCTGATCACCAGGAGTGCTGCAAATTTTTGGTTCTATATAATCTGCATGACATTATAGTGCTGGGTTTCCCTTGGTTACAGTCTCATAATCCTGTTTTGGATTGGAAATCTGTGTCTGTAACCAGTTGGGGCTGCCAATGTGTTAATACCAACACTCCTGTTTTTTCTGCCTCCCCCCAGGCTGAGGATGTTCCTGACTTTTTGTTTGATTTTTCTGATGTGTTTAGCGAAAGTAAATCTGCATCCTTACCTCCCCATAGGAGCTATGACTGCGCTATTGAATTAGTGCCAGGTAGTAAATTCCCTAAAGGTCGCCTTTTTAACTTGTCTGTACCTGAACATGACGCTATGCGGTCTTATATCAAGGAATCATTGGAGAAGGGTCATATCAGACCATCCTCTTCACCCTTAGGTGCCGGTTTTTTCTTTGTGGCCAAAAGAGATGGTTCATTAAGGCCGTGTATTGATTATCGTCTCTTGAACAATATTACTGTGAAATATCAATACCCGTTACCCTTGATTTCTGACCTGTTTTCCAGGGTGAAAAACGCTACTTGGTTTACCAAGCTTGACCTCAGGGGGGCGTATAACCTTATTCGCATTAAGCACGGGGATGAATGGAAGACGGCATTTAACACCCCTGAAGGGCATTTTGAGTACCTTGTGATGCCCTTTGGGCTCACTAATGCTCCTTCCGTCTTCCAGTCCTTCATGAATGACATTTTCAGGGATTTTGTGGACAAGTTTCTGATTGTTTATTTGGATGATATCTTGATTTTTTCTAATGACTGGGACTCTCATGTGAAACATGTTCGAACTGTATTCCAGATTTTGAGAGAGAATGCTCTGTATGTGAAGGGATCAAAGTGTCTTTTTGGCGTACAGAAGATCTCATTTCTGGGATTCATTTTGTCCCCATCTGTTATTGAAATGGACCCGGTCAAGGTTCAGGCCATCTGTGATTGGGTCCAACCTACTTCATTAAAGGCTCTTCAGAGATTTTTGGGTTTTGCCAATTTTTATCGTAAATTTATTGGTAATTTCTCGGTTATTGTTAAACCATTAACTGATTTGACCAGAAAGGGTTCTGATGTGGTGAATTGGCCTCCTGAGGCAGTCTCTGCGTTTCAGGAACTTAAGCAGAGATTCACTTCTGCTCCTGTTCTACGGCAGCCTGATGTTTCTCTGCCATTTCAGGTGGAGGTTGATGCCTCTGAAATTGGGGCAGGTGCCGTTTTGTCCCAAAAAGATCCAGAGACCTCTAAAAGTAACCCTTGTGCCTTTTTCTCTCGAAAATTTTCTCCTACTGAACGTAATTATGACGTGGGTAATCGGGAGTTATTGGCCATGAAGTGGGCTTTTGAAGAGTGGAGACATTGGCTGGAGGGAGCCAAACATCAGGTGGTGGTCCTTACGGACCATAAGAATCTGGTCTATCTGGAATCTGCCAAGCGACTCAATCCTAGACAGGCCAGGTGGGCCTTGTTTTTCACACGTTTTAATTTTGTGGTTTCCTTTCTTCCTGGCACTAAGAATGTTAAGGCGGATGCCCTCTCGAGGAGTTTCCTTGCGGACTCTCCTGAGCTATCTGATCCCTCTGTTATTTTGAAGGAGGGTGTAGTTCTTTCCGCCATCTCGCCCAATTTGAGACTTGCTCTGGAGGGGTGTCAGGAGGATAGGCCCGAGCGCTGCCCTGTTGGAAAATTGTTTGTCCCGGACCAATGGAAAAAGAGTGTGATGTCTGAGATTCATTGTTCCGCATTGGCTGGGCATCCCGGAATTTTTGGTACCAGAGACTTGGTTAGTCGGTCCTTTTGGTGGCCTACCTTGTCTCGCGATGTCAGGGAATTTGTGCAGTCCTGCGGGACTTGCTCTCGCTCCAAGCCTTGCTCTCGCTCTAGTGGTTTGTTGATGCCATTGCCTGTGCCCAAGAGACCATGGACCCATATCTCTATGGATTTCATTTCCGATCTTCCTGTTTCTCAGAGAATGACCACCATCTGGGTAATTTGTGATAGGTTTTCCAAAATGATACATCTTGTGCCATTACCTAAGTTGCCTTCCTCCTCTGAATTGGTGCCGTTGTTCCTTCAGCACGTGGTTCGTTTACACGGCATTCCTGAGAACATTGTGTCTGACAGAGGAGTCCAGTTTGTTTCCAGATTTTGGAGGACTTTTTGTTCTAAACTGGGTGTTCAATTGTCTTTCTCCTCGGCATTTCATCCTCAGACCAATGGTCAAACTGAGAGAACAAACCAGACATTGGAGACTTATCTAAGATGCTTTGTGTCTGCTGATCAGGATGACTGGGTCTCTTTTTTGCCTTTGGCTGAGTTTGCTCTTAATAATAGGGCTAGCTCTGCCACTTTGATGTCTCCGTTTTTCTGTAATTCTGGGTTTCACCCTCGATTTTCTTCAGGACAGACGGAGGCTTCTGTCTGTCCAGGTGTTGACTCTGTTGTTGAGCGTATGCAGCAGATTTGGGACCAGGTAGTGGAGAGGTTGTCCCTCTCTCAGGAGAAGGCCCAGCTGTTTGCTAACCGGCATAGGACTGATGGTCCTCGGTTTAAAGTGGGGGACTTGGTCTGGTTGTCCTCAAAGAATATTCCTATGAGAGTAGCATCTCCTAATTTTAAGCCTAGGTTCATTGGACCTTATAAGATCATGGAGATTATTAATCTTGTTTCTTTTCGTTTGCTTCTTCCAGGGACATTTAAGATCCATAACGTGTTCCACAAGTCCTTGTTGAAGAGGTTTGTTGAGCCAGTGGTTCCTGCTGCTGTGCCTCCTGACCCTGTTTTGGTTGAGGGCAATCTGGAGTATGTGGTTGAGAAAATATTGGATTCTCGTTTTTCTAGACGAAGACTCCAGTATTTGGTTAAATGGAGAGGTTATGGTCAGGAAGACAATTCTTGGGTGTTTGCTTCGGACATCCATGCTAGGAGACTTATCCGTGCGTATCATAGAACTCATCCTGACCGACCTGGTTGCTCAAATGAGGGTTCGGTGACCCCTCCTCAAGGGGGGGGTACTGTTGTGAATGGGTTTGAGATGAGTTCTGAGCAGAGGCTCCCTCTGGTGGTTACAAGCGGTACTAGTGAGGATTGTGAGGACTGGGAATCAGGTGTTACTGATTGGTCTTATATAAGGGAGTCATTTTCCCATCAGGGTTGCCGGTGATCAATTGTTCTGGTCTGAATCCTTCTTTCCAGTTTCCCTTGTAGCCTGCTGTGTCGTGTCTGCATCTCCTGCTATCAGATAAGACAATTTCTTATTTTGTGTTTTTGCTATATTTTTGCATTTTGTCCTGCACTTCTGTGGGGGCCTTCAGGGTCCCCTCCGGGGGCTTTTGCCCTCTCAGTTTAGTCCAGCCACTGTGTTTTGTACTTTTGCTTTTTCCAGTTTTTTTTCAGTGGCTGCTGTTTTGTTTTTGTTACACCAGAGAACTAATTTAGGTGGTAGAGGTCGTGTGATCTCAGGTGATTTTGAAATTAGTAGAGTTGGTGTTTTTTCAGGGTTTTCTGAGATTGCAGTAAGTACCCTTCCTATCCTTTTCTATTTAGATAGTTTGGGCCCCAGCGTTTGCTCATACTATTTTCTTTCTGTGTTAGTATTTCCTCTTGTCTAACCGCCATTACATGTTTGGGGGCTTTCTATTATCTTTGGGGTTCTGCTCCGGGGCAGATAGCTTTCCTATTTCTATCTTTAGGTGTAGTTAGTTTCTCAGGCTGTGACGAGGCGTCTAGGACCAACGTAGGAACGCTCCACGGCTGCCTCTAGTTGCGGTGGTTAGTCAGGGTACTGCAATCTCATAGATTCCAACTGCTCTGGTGTATTTCCTTTTTTACCTGCACTCCTCAGCTACCGTAACATAACAAGGATATGTGATAACTTTCTGATCAGTGGAGGTTTACTGCTGGGACCGTGGCATAGGAGGTGGCCTCACATGTGCACCACCATGTCAATGTCAACAGGACAATCTTTCATCAGTCACATAGACAATAAGTCCTTTTAATGTTGGGAATAACCTTTTAGACATGAAGCAGAGCAATACAACTCAATTATGGCTTTCTTAAAGCACTGTTCAAGTGTTTTTTTTTTATATTAGAAGCTCTGGAGTTTCCTGCCCCTAGTCTTAAACATACCCGCTGATGTCTTCACCTTCTATCAGCGCCGTTCCAATCAGTCTCCAGCACTTTGTTTGATCTGCCGGATCACTACAGTGTTTGCTTGAGGGATCTGGAGGTCATTTTTCAATGTAAGTCTACGAAAGCCTCATTTTGTCTTTCATAGAAATGGATTGAGAGCCTGTGACTGTTACCTCTGACTGTTACGGTCAGTCAGAAGTTGTGAAAAATGGTGGAGCGGAACCAGAGTAGCGCCAATATAAGATGAAGATGACAGCGGGCAAATATAAGACTAGGGTTAGGGACTTTGGGACCTTAGATTAGTAGCACCACTCCAGCACGGAAAAAATAATCCTGGAGTGGTGCTTTAACTATGCATCCACCAATAAAATGAATATTACTGGGTACTAATTGATTTTAGAGGGTGTTTTCAGCTTAAGCTATGAGAGAGGCCCAAGTAGCGATCATACCTCTATTGGCACAGCATTAGCAGAAATTATGGTGTCAGAAAAACCAAGATTATTCTCATAATAATGATATGTTTTACAAATTTCAAACTCTTCTGTTTTAGCAGTTCCTTGTGCTCTTCACGATCTCTGCTTGCATCCAATATGGACCAACATCGGATCGCACTCAGACTGATGTTATTCTATGGGGTAGTGCACATAACCGATTTTTTTCTCGGACCAAGTCTGCCCGAGGAAAAAATGTCAAGTCATGCACAATTTGCATCTGTAAATTGGATCACTCTCGGCCATGCTAGTCAATGAATCCGTGGAAAAAAAATCGGACTGCATCAGGATTATACCTATATTCACAGACTGACAGAACGGAGAAGATGGAGACATTTTTCATTTTCCACCTTTTCCTCATTTGAGATAATTGGATCGCACTGTGATCATACACAATAATAAATAATAATAATAATAATTATACACTGATCAAACTCTGATCAGAGTGTGACCTTATTCTTATACAGAGAAAATAATGCTCATAGACGAGAACTTCCACATTCAGGTAGAGAAGTCTTGGGGAGAGCATTACTTTCGGGGGGAAAAGATGGATCTCTAAATGATGAATGTCCATGAGAAGCTGCCCCTTATTATTTCCCTATAATTCGTCCCTGGTGAAACATCTGGACCTTTCTACTTGATTGCACTAATCAAACTGCTTTTCCAGAATCTCTGTGCCGTGTTTGCAGGTACCAATACTACGGAGCTCTGCAAGTGCTGACGCTGGCTGCAGGATTTCCCATTTATTAGTTCCCGCAATGAATATTCTGCAATTATTACAATACATTATTAGATAATCATTTCTGCTGGCTTTAAATCGTGATGATGATGATGGCTTAGCCAACACATTTACATCTGAAGTCACAGTGGGACATGTAGATTTCTTTACAGCCTCTTTACGGGCAGACTGTTCTTCCATCAATTCGCTGTTCAGAACGGATTAGCCATTGTAGTGCTGTAATGATAGATGGGCGATACGCTAATTGATTTGTTGGTTCACTGCTTTGTGTATGCATCTTCGAGCAAGAAGTCATACAACTGGTAATAATAACAGTCAGGCCATAAAACACCACTAGATTAGCTGCAATATATTATATAATACATTGCATTATGTGACTGTAACATCTATATCATCACACAAGTAATGAGTATGGTGTGTGTAGATATTATAGAGCACTGACATAATGATATAATAACTCCTTGCATATAAATGGGTTCAAGCTTCAAGAAAACATTAGCATGTGTTTCATCCTAATGCTCCCCTGCAACATGCCATGGCCACTTGGCCTGCTTGTAGTACATGTAGGCAACCTAGCCATATAGTGACCAGCGTGTACCATAGGAACATATACTCATATTATTTCCATACTTTATTAGTCTCGGGTGCATAGCTTTAAATTCTGGTATAACCACAATAGCCCATTCTCTTAGGCCAGGAGCAATTTGGTAAATCCTCACATGGTGGAGCTGTCATGATTATCTCCTGCTTATCACATGGACAGAACATTGTGGTCTGTGGTGATCTTCCTCCTGTTCTTAGTCTGACCTGGAGGGATCGAAACATGAAAGTTAACTCCGCTCAAATAGGAATTTTCAGATTTTAAAGTGAAGTTCTAGTGGCTTTTTATCTCCCGATTAAAGGTCCATTTGCACGACCAACCTTATACACCTGCACACTTGGCACAGGGAGAGAGCAATAATCTGTTTCCACAAATCTCTGGTGATGACTTATCAGAGAGGAAGGGATTTTGTATGTTGATATCCAAAATGCCCAACTATTCTTTCCAATAGAAAGAAAAGGAGGCACTCACCGTTCCGGTCGTTTGTACTTTATTCAAAAGCAAGTGAACACATAACGGCAGGGGAGTAGAGGTGGAGACAATGGAGGACTACGGCCGTTTCACGCTGCAAGTGCTTCCACGGGTCCAAGGTCCAACTATTCTATCCCCCAGTAACTGCTGCTGGAGAAAGTTGTGGCCACATTAGATAGCTAGCTGGTCCTACCATAATCGGCAGGAGTGGCCAATGTTTGTCTAATATGTTTGGCCTGTAATAGAGACCTACTAGAAGAACAATGCACATTACTGTACATTGAACATATGGATCCTGATTTAATATATTTCCTCGATGTTAAAATGATCCATTGATGATCTGGTAACAATAACTTAGTGCAGTGATGTCATGGCGGCATAGTGTCTTTCTAAGCACAAAATAATATCTCTTGTACATCATACTAGGCTAAAATACCTCCAGATAAGTCTGAAATACTGTCATAACCATTGCTCTTCACATTCCATTATATGGCAGGATATAAAATGTGTTTCATCTAATGAACACTATATGACCTATATTCTTCTAACACGTCAGTCTAAATTACTGCCTATTAAAATTTACTGGTTTACTTTAAAATATAGGAAATTCTCCTTCCAGTTATCTTCTAGCTTGTGTATGAACAGTGCTCAAGTACAATCTAAAGTTGCAAATATAGTTTTGCATATACACAAAACTACTGTCATTAAAAAAGTCGGATACTTCTGCCAATATGAACTCTCACATAAACAAACAAGTTAGATTAAAACCCTGTGTATCACCTTCTGCCTGGTAACATCCCCAGTGGTTTTCCTGATTAGTAGGCTTGCCACAATGTCATGAGTGGGTTGTGCTGCAATGTAATAATATTGCAGGGCTACTAATTAGAAGGGGCATCATGGATGCAGTCAGGTAGAAGAAGGTTCTCAGGGCTCTTGTCCATCAGCCATAAACCACCAACATAGTTGCTGGACCAGAATCCTGCAAATCTTTTTGCTTAATTCTAACAGATATGTAGTATATAATGGCGTAGCTATAGATTGGGTATAGAGGAAGCTGATGCACCAAGCCTTGGTACTTGATGGGCCCCTAAGATGCCTCTACTTATACAATGATGCCAGTGTTATCATTGGGACATAGATAGGAAGTCTTATCAGAGATTTTGCATTGAAGCCCAGAAGCTTTAAGCTACAGCTTCAACATCAAATATCCACAATTTAAAGGGAATCTGTAACCCCAATTTTGCCATATCAAGTAAAGATATGGCTGAATAGTGCGTCCCATAACAAAGCTATCGGTAGGTATCATATATCCTGATATCCCCGTTTTCATATCAAAATACCTTAGTAAAGTTCTGTTTTTGCTCTGTCAATCAGTGCGGTCAGGTCAGGAGGGTGGCGTTTTCCATGTCCCCCCCCCGCTACTCGGCATCACTTGCGTATCGCCGCCTGTGAATCCCACAGACGGCTTTCGGCTTCCCGCAATTGCACATTTCAAATTCGGCCCAGCGCATGCGCAGTGTGCTTTGCCAACAGTGGGCAAAGCATAAAATCATTACAGCGCATGCGCTACTCTTTCCTTGCCCCGGAAGTCATCCAAGGCAAGCAGTCATTTCCGGGGCAAGGAAAGAGTAGCGCATGCGCTGTAATGATTTTATGCTTTGCCCACTGTTGGCAAAGCAAACTGCGCATGCGCTGGGCCGATTTTGAAATGTGCAATTGCGGGAAGCCGAACGCCGTCTGTGGGATTCACAGACGGTGATATGCAAGTGATGCCGAGGAGTGGGGGGGGAGGACATGGAAAACGCCGCCTTCCTGAAATGACCGCCCTGATTGACAGCGCAAAAACCAAACTTTACTAAGGTATTTTGATATGAAAATGGGGGTATCAGGATATATGATATCTACCGATAGCTTTGTTATGGGACGCACTATTCAGCCATATCTTTACTTGATATGGCAAAATTGGGGTTACAGATTCCCTTTAAGGGGAAACTGTCCTCAGGATTTTATACCCTAAACTAAAGGCTGGTATGTGACGATGCTATAATGCTGAATAAATCCATACTTTGCTTGTAGATATCAGTTTTTTCTGTTTTAGAGATTTTTTTTGCCACCCACTGACTGCCTTGACTGGTCCCTGTTCTTTCAGTGGGCACTTTCCCTAGTGAGATCTTGGACAAGGACTGTCGTTCCCTTCAGCAGCCATTGTATGGTCCTGATGATGTTTTCAGATCCGGAAAATTAATCTGCACGTGCATTGCCTCTGGCAATGACAGCATTGGCAAGCGATCTCGCTAGGAAAAGCAGGAAGCTGAAAGAAGAGTGACCTGTCAGTCAGAGACGGTAGGGAATACGGAGAGAGGCAAGCACACTGTCCCATCCCACTGCACTCGCTACTCATTTTCATAAGATTCCAAAGATGAATTTCTCTAACACAGGAAGAAGGATTTCTACAAGCGAGGTAGGGATTTGTTCAGAATTACAGCGCTTTTACATACATGTCATTAGTTTGGGGTACAAAATCTAGATGACATGTTATTTTTTACGGTATTCTCACAAACTGCACATATCGCCATATTCCATGGGTTCATAATGCTGCTGCAATTAGCTGTGATATTTAGGATGTCTGACAGCTTTGTTTACTAGGATACTTACGAGGGACAGATCTGTGCTTATTACTCCTACTGCCAAGCTTGGCCTTGAACATCGCAGTGTCTAATCTGGGCCAGAACACATTTTGGCCATAATCTTACTGAGATTGATTTGGATCTTGCACAATGCCATTTACAGCCGCACTAAGTCACTGTGCCAAATTAATTATTCATAGCAGCTTTAAACTGTCAACAGAATGTGTTTCTTATTCTGTGGTCAGTGGTTCTTCGCTTTTTACACACCTCCCTGCACACTACAGTGATAATGATGGCCCCAAAGAAGGCAACAGTGAAAACATAAAGTATCTAAAAACATTAGTACATGCTTGTATTCTTCATCAAATGACGGCTCTGGAGCATCTGTTCTTAGAATTGTGCCGTTCCTTTGTTATTCCTGCTAGAAATGTATGAGTAAATTGACAAGTGGGTGTTACCAGTTAGGGGTGTGTTCATATACACTGACACTATTCGATCAGTGTTTAGAGAGAACTGTGTAGACTGGAAAAGTGGAAGAAGTGGAATGGTAACACCCGCTGATAAATGAATTCAGACATTTCCAGGAGGAACAACAGTTGAGCAGCACAATGCAAAGTTCTATTATAGGTAGCATTAGTGATGAGCGAACTTCCTCGGGTAAGGCGTTATCCAAGCATACTCGGATGCTAACCAAGTGTCTTCGGCATGCTTGAAAAATTTGCTCGAGTCCCGGAGGCTGCGTGTCTCATGGCTGTTTGACAGCTGCATGCATGGATTGCCTAGCAAACAGGAAATTCCTGCATGTGTTGCTGCTGTCGAACAGTGGTGAGACATGCAGTTACCGGGACTCGAGCAAATGTTTCAAGCACGCCCAAGACACTCGGTTAGCACACGAGCATGCTCGGATAACGCCTTATTCGCCCACGTTCGCTCATTACTAGTAAGCATCAGTTTAGTACAACATTTATGCCAGGAAAGCAAAAAGTTATCTCTAAGTCACTTCTTTACCATATTTATTCAGTAATAAATATTTGATGCCAAAGACAAAGCAAAGTAAAAGGAAGTAAAAAATGGAGTTGCCATGTAAGAATTAGAGATGAGCGAATTTGTTAGGTTTTTGTCCCCAATCTGATTTTGACATATTTGAGCCATATTCGAATACTATTCGTGCCGACTGTTTGTCTTGTGATCGGTTCTGAATGTATTCGGAAACGAATCCAAACAAATTCGCTCATCTCTAGTAAAAATGGAGTATTCTCATTGGCACTTTTTGAGAATTCACCTCCTACTAGTAAAGGTATATCATTGAGCAGCCAAGCACATACACAAAGAAAACGAATCAACCAGAAGTCTATGTGGGTCCACATCTAAAAGCCCGAACCATCTGTAGAACATGCACCACCATTCTGTATGCATTCTATCATGTATTTAATGCATATATCATGTGCACCCGGCCGTCAGTAAGCCACAAGCTAAATATTACTGACCGCTGGCACCCTGTTATGCCCATCCTCAAGAGAACCATTCATCAAGACGTTATGTTATAGAGAAACAACTAAATAATGTCTACAACCACCGATGGCGAAAACCAATTCCATACCCTTCAATCAGGGTTGCCAATCGTCCAGAATTGTCTAGACAGTCTGCAAAAAATAGGGCACTTTTTTGCATTGTCTGTAAAAAAAATGGAGGCGTCTGTGATTTTTTCACCATTTTACAGTTTATAGCTGATGTCTACATTTCAGAATTAATGGGATGTAGATATGGATCATTGACAGTCATAAAGATGTATTATAGTTTTCCAATGTGTCCTTTCAAAAATATTGTAATTTTTTTATAAGCTGTTCAGAAAAACTAAAAAGTCAAGTTGAAAACACTGCCTTCTATGCTGTTTTGCTACATATAGGTGGTCTCTTCTTAAGTGCAGTGGCACGCACAGATACCTTGCATCATTAGACTTTGGCAGGTGTATTGCTTTGTACGCCAGATGTTGAAAGGTCCAAAGATGGGTTTTCGATGGCGGTAGCACACAATATTAAATCTTCTGTAAAGGATGTTGGAAAATATGAAAACCAAGTAACAAGATGCACAATATTGCATCAGAAATAAGAAACAATGACAAGTCTATGTCATGTATTCAATTCCAGGTTTTGCCAAATTCTTCCCCTATGTGAGAAAGCAGAGATTTCTATACGATACAGTGTGCATTTCATTACCACTGTACATAAGCTTTCACGTCACTGTTGCCCCCGCTCTTAATTCCTCTGTGTGATCGTGCGTCCCCTGGAATAGCCTGTTGTCATTACTGCGCTGACATCTGTCACAGACCTGGCCTCACTAGTTTGTCTGGCTGCTGTTCTGGATATCTGAGGCTTATCAGAAGCCGCCCCTATACAGACTGGCCCATGATCCAAGGGATACACATTCCTATACCCCAGAATGACCATTAGTACACAGTGCAAAGTACTCGCAGTATTAAAGGGATCAGCCTAGATGTCTGATGTCGGGCAGATGCTGGGATTACATAATATACAGTAAGAAACTAATCAACGCTTACAATTCCCCTAGACGCTGGTTATATTGTGATGCTGCACTGCAAGACCTGCCACCGATCAAGCACCTGACAGTCCCAACTTTTACATTTCTTACTTATTTCCCTTTTTCCTTGATTCGTATGGAGTACGGCACATTTGATGCAAGATTTCCATTTTCCAGCACTGATAAATATTTAATGACATGCAAGTTTGTGGTGAGCAGAACAGCATTTATTGGAGATGGAAGTGACTTGACAGTAAGATGCATTACATCACAGGATTAATGCTCGCAAAGAGGTTAGAGATGAATTCAAACGCATCACAATTGACTTTTAATGTGTCGTCTCTGGGTGATAAAGTGAGATTTTAGCATTTCTCTTCCTTTAATGACTCCCACAAATGGAGACAATGCTGGAATTAAAGCATTCACGTCTGAGGCTATTGGTCTCTCCGGGTTATGGAGCGAACTAGGAAATAAGCATTGTATCAACAGTGACAGTCTTTTGTTCCGTGCCTGCACCCTGGACGTTTCCTTCTGTGACATAGGTCCCCGGGCAATACACAAAATATTTATGGTTTGGCTGCAGCCTAGAACATGTATACATATATATATACATATATATATATATATATATATATATATCGGAGCGCAGATTCTATGGGATGGAAACACAAGATCATTGCTCTCTTTTTTACGCCAGTTTTAACCCTAACTTGTAAATACCCAAACTGGCACCACGCAAATCATCATCTACCTGCCCACAACACTGCTACTATTATGTAAATTAACAAAGTTATCACTAGACAGAGTATGAAAACATCAATTCTTCCAATGACATGCCATTATTTTCCATCCATACCTTTAGAAGTCTGACAGAAGGGAGAAAGGCAGCATGGCAAAGCTTCCGAATGGTCCAGTTTAGAGGCCGGGGAGCATCAATTTGACTCATGACCCTTTGTAATATTCCACTGGGAAATTGCACATTAAACCTTGAGAGATGTCTAAAGAACAAAAGAGCCCTTGCAAATCTGACATTCCATGCTCATCAACATGTCCACACCAGCTTTGTAGCAATCCCGCACAGCTGATGCTCCGGGAACTTGGAAGGCTGGAAAAGTGGATTTTCTTTTAGCTCCTGATCCTCCTTAAAAAAAAATCAACCTCCTGTCTTGAAGCAGCAGTGCTCATGCATACCAAATGTGGCTGAATGGAAGCAATCAGCCTGCTGCTCAGGGGAGGGTAGTCGGTTTAACGAAAAGGGATAGCCTACATAAAAATAGGAATCTACCTCTTTCAGTCTTGTGTGTCTCTCCTTCACCTCCTCCTCCTCCTCTTCTTCACTGCTCCCAGTTACACATGCTGTTTCATTCACTTTCCACACATGCCATGTATTCTGCCTATTTCCACTCTCTGGCTCCCTCTTTATTTGTTTTCATATTTCCACTTGTTTCACAGTGTGAAGTGGATAAGATCCATTTAGTTTAGAACTGGGTTATATGCTGCATCTCATTAAGTCAATAAAATCCCAGAGAAAATACTTATGTGCACAAATTAGGACGATATAACCTAAAGTAAAATGGAATAGAGTATGTTTATCTAACTTTCAACAGTATTATCTATCTATCTATCTATCTATCTATCTATCTATCTATCTATCTATCTATCCCATAACTATCTATCTATCCCTTATCTATCTGTTCTGTTGTCTGTCTGTCTGTCTGTCTATCTATCTATCTCATACCTAATAGAAAATGAAAAAAATGAAGGCAGCACTCCTTGCAATATGTGTTGAAAGTGGAAGCTTTATTTCAAACCCACATGTCTGGGCGACGTTTCGGCTCTAACTGAGCCTTTCTCAAACCTTGAGAAAGGCTCAGTTAGAGCCGAAAAGTCGCCCAGACATGTGGGTTTGAAATAAAGCTTCCACTTTCAACACATATTGCAAGGAGTGCTGCCTTCATTTTTTTCATTTTCTATCAGATGTTGGGGCATGTATTGGACTTTGCACCCAAAGATAAGTAAATTGTGCTGTTCCTCTTTTTTTTACTTATCTATCTATCTACCTATCTATCTATCTATCTATCTATCTATCTATCTATCTATCTATCTATCTATCCCATATCTATCTATCTATCTATCTATCTATCTATCTATCTATCTATCTATCTATCTATCTATCCTTATCTATCTATCTATCTATCTATCTATCTATCTATCTATCTATCTATCTATCTATCTATCTATCTATCTATCCCATATCTATCTATCTATCTATCCCATATCTATCCATATATCTATCTCCCATATCCTTCTATCTATCTATCTACTGTGACAGAGTCACTGGTGAAGTGATGGAGGGGAGATACGTGTCACTGCGCATGATGGCATCAGTGATGTAAAACCAGAGTAGTTTCCTCCAGCACACTACGTGTTGAGAGTATGAATGAAAGTTATGTTATGGGCTGGTTTTAGTGGACCTCCATGGATTGGCTGAGAGGTGGTCCACCGTATCTCCCACATGTCAGGATCATGTGATCAGTCAGTGAGGGAGTCATGTAAGGGAGTGGTGCTGTTATGGACAGTAAGAAACACGCTGCAACTTTAAGAGACAGCACCCCCTTGTCTGGTGTGATCGAATGATCTGCTCACCCTGTAAAGGACTGTGTTAATGAACTGCCTGAGGCTGAGGGGAGCAGTTGAGCCGTTAAGAGCGTGCAAGCAAAAAGCTATTGCTGAAAGCTGCTGTGCATGGAGCTGTGTCAAAAGGTCGCACAGCCTTAGACTTAGTGGAATTGTGAGATTGAACAAACTCTTCAAAGGTGGCTTTCCTGTGCTATTTTGAGACGCCACGAAGACACCAAGAAAGGGATTTACAGTTTCCAGGAGCGCCTCCAGGACCCTGAAGCAAGAAGAAGACCACGTTCAACGGATCTGCCAGACAGACATGCGCACCACCGTTCAAGACTGTTGGGGGCCAACAGGACTGGACCTGAGTCCCCAACATCACCGTGAGTTTGTTCCCATTTGTGCACATGTCAGGGCATAGTGTAGGCTTCAACAGACAGAACACGGCAGCCGTGTGGCATGTTTCGTAGAGGCCAGGGAGGTTATACGTAGAGTAGCCTCATTCTTTGTTTATTGTTTGGTTTTGCCTGTGTCATATATATTGATCAGGTAATAGTTGGAGCACTGTGCTATTTGACGGCCCAGTTAAATACAAACTCTTGTAAAATATCTTTTGCCATTGCATACCCGTTTGCAGCTTCCTTATCCACTTCATTCCTTGCCTTCCAATAAATTTACCCTTTGTTGTTTGCACCTCATCTTGTGTACCGTAGTCTCCCTGCACTGTGGTGGTTCCTCGGCCATCGTTTCAAGTACTGTCACCAAGATGGAGGCAGCAGACAGCAACGGCGGGAATGCTAATGTTAATGGGGATGCTGTGGGCATTGGTGGATCCTCTGCAAGGACACTCCTTATGGGCACCATATTTAGTGTGATACCAAAGTTTGAAGGCAATAATTTGCCACTGTCCGACTGGGTATCCCGGCTGCAAAGCACCCTGAAGATTTATAACATCAGCCCAGACATTGAGGTGGACATCGCTTTAACTGCCCTAGAGGGAGAAGCCCGTAGAAACGTCTGCCTACAATCAGAACTCACCCATAGTACCCTGAAGGAGTTAGTGAAGTTCCTGGAAGAGATCTACGGCGAGACTGCTATCGCGGGACACCTCAGCGCCAAATTTTTCTCTAGGCTGCAGTGGGAAGAAGAAAGAATTTCTCAGTATGCGACAGCCCTGCAAGAAGTGTTAGCAGAGGTGCAGAGAAAGGAGTCGGATGGACTTGGCGGCATTGGCTCTAAAGATCGGATACTCCAGGAACAATTCCTTCTGGGACTGCACAGCACATCCTTGAGGGGAGCACTGTCAGAAGGGGTCCGGGCAGATCTGGCTCTTACATTTCGTCAAATCCTGGCAGAAACAGTGGATTGAAGCAAAGAAGAAAGCTACGCGTCTGGGGGTGATGCGTGTCCAGGGCACCAATATCAGAGGGGATCCAAACCATCAGGAGGTGCTGGTCCAGGAGGTGCAAGACTTGAAGCGGTCCCTTGTCAATGTGCAAGAGAAACTTGCTTGCCCCATCGGCCCTGCCCATCGCCTGCCGTGAGAGAACCACAAGAGGCATGAGGACATGCTCGAGGTGCTCCCCGGTGAGGAGGAGGCATCCAATGCTGGGATTGTGGAGGACGGGGTCACCTTGCCAGAGACTGTCGGAATTACGCTCAAGGCCAGCGGAAGCCACCGTTAAACTACGAACCCCTGCAGTAGTGTGGCAATCTGCGGGGGAGGCGAGGAGAGAGGCCGCTCCCTATCATAATGAACACTTGATGGCTGGGTGTCCCATCCTGCGTGCTGAATTTGAGGGTGTTCCAGTGGACTGCTTGATAGATACTGAGTCACAAGTGACGACGATGCCGAAACGGATTTCAAGCAGCATTTCCAGGCCCTGGCCAAGCCAGAAAAAGAGACATTGATCCGGTTGTTTGCTGCAAACCAACAACTGATCCCAGTCACAGGGGTCGTGTGGATGTATATTCGAATCTGTGGGCAAGAAGTGGGGAGAAAAAGGATCCTGCTAGTCCCTGAGCCCATCAAAGAAGATGTGCCTGTAGTACTGGGAATGAATATCCTATGTGAACTCGATCAGATTATGTTTACCAAACGGGGACCCGGTTATTGGAAGAAGGCTACTACACATAAGCCTACTCAAGAAGCCATTCAGCGACTGATCTGCGTCTGTGGGATGCAGAAGAGTGTGCCATCTTATCAGACGGTAGCGGTCATCAGGGCTCCTGGGAAAGAGCCTGTAATCCTGCCACTGAGCGAGAAAGTATATTACACCTTCCAGTGAGGACTCATTCCAACCTTGACGGGTCTGGAAGTGATTGTTCAGCCTGTGGTAGGCAGAGGATTGGACCAAGAAGTCATGATTGTTATGTTTCGGTAGCTGAGGAGTGCAGGTAAAAAAGGCAATACACCAGAGCAGTTGGAATCTATGAGATTGCAGTACCCTGACTAACCACCACAACTAGAGGCAGCCGTGGAGCGTTCCTACGTTGGTCCTAGACGCCTCGTCACAGCCTGAGAAACTAACTACACCTAAAGATAGAAAGAGGAAAGCTATCTGCCCCGGAGCAGATCCCCAAAGAACATAGAAAGCCCCCAAACATGTAATGGCGGTTAGACAAGAAGAAATACTGACACAGACAGAAAATAGTATGAGCAAACGTTGGGGCCCAAACTACCTAAATAGAAAAGGATAGGAAGGGCACTTACTGCAATCCCCAAAAAACCCTGAAAAGCACCAACTCTACTAATTTCAAAAACACCTGAGATCACACGACCTCTACCACCTAAATTATTTCTCTGGTGCAACAAAATCAAAACAGCAGCCACTGAAAAAACTGGAAAAAGCAAATGTACAAACATAAGTGGCTGAACAAAACTGAGAGGGCAAAAGCCCCCGGAGGGGACCCTGAAGGCCCCCACAGAAGTGCAGGACAAAATGCAAAAATCAAGCACAAAAACAAAAAGAAGAAAATGTCTTATCTGTTAGCAGGAGATGCAGACACGACACAGCAGGCTACAAAGGAAACAGGAATCAAGGATTGAGACCAGAACAATTGATCACCGGCAACCCTGATGGGAAGGCGACTCCCTTATATAAGACCAGTCAGTAACACCTGATTCCCAATCCTCACAATCTTCACTGGACAGTCCAGTACTGCTTGTAACCACCAGAGGGAGCCTCTGCTCAGAACTCATTTCAAGGCCATTCACAACAGAACCCTCACTTGAGCAACCATGTCGGTCAGGATGAGTTCTATGATACGCACGGATGAGTCTCCTAGCATGGATGTCCGAAGCAAACACCCAAGAATTGTCTTCCTGACCATAACCTCTCCACTTAACCAAATACTGGAGTTTCTGTCTAGAAAAACGAGAATTCAATATTTTCTCAACCACAAACTCCATATTGCCCTCAACCAGAACAGGGTCAGGAGGCAAAGCAGTAGGAACCACTGGCTCAACAAACCTCTTCAACAAGGACTTGTGGAACACGTTATGGATCTTAAATGTCCCTGGAAGAAGCAAACGAAAAGAAACAGGATTAAGAATCTCCATGATCTTATAAGGTCCAATGAACCTAGGCTTAAATTTAGGAGATGCCACTCTCATAGGAATATTTTTTGAGGACAACCAGACCAAGTCCCCCACTTTAAACCGAGGACCATCAGTCCTATGCCGGTTAGCAAACCGCTGGACCCTCTCCTGAGAGAGGGACAGCCTCTCCACTACCTGGTCCCAAATCTGTTGCATACACTCCACAACAGAGTCAACACCTGGACAGACAGAAGCCTCCGTCTGTCCTGAAGAAAATCGAGGGTGAAACCCAGAATTACAGAAAAATGGAGACATCAAAGTGGCAGAGCTAGCCCTATTATTAAGAGCAAACTCAGCCAAAGGCAAAAAAGAGACCCAGTCATCCTGATCAGCAGACACAAAGCATCTTAGATAAGTCTCCAATGTCTGGTTTGTTCTCTCAGTTTGACCATTGGTCTGAGGATGAAACACAGAGGAGAAAGACAATTGAACACCAAGTTTAGAACAAAAGGTCCTCCAAAATCTGGAAACAAACTGGACTCCTCTGTCAGACACAATGTTCTCAGGAATGCCGTGTAAACGAACCACGTGCTGAAGGAACAAAGGCACCAATTCAGAGGAGGAAGGCAACTTAGGTAATGGCACAAGATGTATCATCTTGGAAAACCTATCACAAATCACCCAGATGACGGTCATTCTCTGAGAAACAGGGAGGTCGGAAATGAAATCCATAGAGATATGGGTCCATGGTCTCTTGGGCACAGGCAATGGCATCAACAAACCACTAGAGCGAGAGCAAGGCTTGGAGCGAGAGCAAGTCCCGCAGGACTGCACAAATTCCCTGACATCACGAGACAAGGTAGGCCACCAAAAGGACCGACTAACCAAGTCTCTGGTACCAAAATTCCGGGATGACCGGCCAACGCGGAACAATGAATCTCAGACATCACACTCTTTTTCCACTGGTCCGGGACAAACAATTTCCCAACAGGGCAGCGCTCGGGCCTATCCTCCTGAACCCCTCCAGAGCCAGTCTCAAATTGGGCGAGATGGCGGAAAGAACTACACCTTCTTTCAAAATAACAGAAGGATCAGATAACTCAGGAGAGTCCGCAAGGAAACTCCTCGAGAGGGCATCCGCCTTAACATTCTTAGTGCCAGGAAGAAAGGAAACCACAAAATTAAAACGTGTGAAAAACAAGGCCCACCTGGCCTGTCTAGGATTAAGTCGCTTGGCAGATTCCAGATAAACCAGATTCTTATGGTCCGTAAGGACCACCACCTGATGTTTGGCTCCCTCCAGCCAATGTCTCCACTCTTCAAAAGCCCACTTCATGGCCAATAACTCCCGATTACCCACGTCATAATTACGTTCAGTAGGAGAAAATTTTCGAGAGAAAAAGGCACAAGGGTTACTTTTAGAGGTCTCTGGATCTCTTTGGGACAAAACGGCACCTGCCCCAATTTCAGAGGCATCAACCTCCACCTGAAATGGCAGAGAAACATCAGGCTGCCGTAGAACAGGAGCAGAAGTGAATCTCTGCTTAAGTTCCTGAAATGCAGAGACTGCCTCAGGAGGCCAATTCACCACATCAGAACCCTTTTTGGTCAAATCAGTTAATGGTTTAACAATAACCGAGAAATTACCAATAAATTTACGATAAAAATTGGCAAAACCCAAAAATCTTTGAAGAGCCTTTAATGAAGTAGGTTGGACCCAATCACAGATGGCCTGAACCTTGACCGGGTCCATTTCAATAACAGATGGGGACAAAATGAATCCCAAAAATGAGATCCTCTGTACGCCAAAAAGACACTTTGATCCCTTCACATACAGAGCATTCTCTCTCAAAATCTGGAATACAGTTCGAACATGTTTCACATGAGAGTCCCAGTCATTGGAAAAAATCAAGATATCATCCAAATAAACAATCAGAAATTTATCCACAAAATCCCTGAAAATGTCCTTCATGAAGGACTGGAAGACAGAAGGAGCATTAGTGAGCCCAAAGGGCATCACAAGGTACTCAAAATGCCCCTCAGGGGTATTAAATGCCGTCTTCCATTCATCCCCGTGCTTAATGCGAATAAGGTTATATGCCCCATGAGGTCAAGCTTGGTAAACCAAGTAGCGTTTTTCACCCTGGAAAACAGGTCAGAAATCAAGGGTAATGGATATTGATATTTCAAAGTAATATTGTTCAAAAGACGATAATCAATACACGGCCTTAATGAACCATCCTTTTTGGCCACAAAGAAAAAACCGGCACCTAAGGGTGAAGAGGATGGTCTGATATGACCCTTCTCCAATGACTCCTTGATATAAGACCGCATAGCGTCATGTCCAGGTACAGACAAGTTAAAAAGGCGACCTTTAGGGAATTTACTACCAGGCACTAATTCAATAGCGCAGTCATAGCTCCTATGGGGAGGCAAGGATGCAGATTTACTTTCGCTAAACACATCAGAAAAATCAATCAAAAAGTCAGGAACATCCTGAGCCTGGGGGAGGCAGAAAAAAACAGGAGTGTTGGTATTAACACATTGGCAGCCCCAACTGGTTACAGACACATATTTCCAATCCAAAACAGGATTATGAGACTGTAACCAAGGGAAACCCAGTACGATAATGTCATGCAGATTATACAGAACCAAAAATTTGCAGCTCTCCTGATGATCAGGTTCAACCCTCATTATCACCTGAGTAGAGAACTGAGGTTTATTCTCAGCCAAAGGGGTAGAATCGATCCCCAGTAGGGAATAGACTTCCGTAGGGGTATCAAGGGAAACCCACAACGTTTAGCAAAATCAAAATCCATCAGGTTAATAGCTGCTCCCGAATCAACGAAAGCCTGAGCAGAAAATGAGGACAGAGAGCATATCAGAGTAACAGTTAATAAAAACTTAGTCTGAACACTACCCAAGACAACTGAGCGTGCAAAATGTCTTCCCCGCTTAGGGCAGACTGAAATAGCATGAGAGGCATCACCACAGTAGAAACATAACCCATTGCGCTTTCGAAACTCATGACGCTGTGCCCCAGAAACCACTTTATCACACTGCATGGATTCAGAAGCAGGTTCACAAGGCAACACTATTCCACGCATACTTCTCCGCTCACGCAAACGTCTGTCAATTTGAATCGCTAATGACGTAGAATCATTGAGACCAGAGGGGACAGGGAATCCCACCATAACATCCTTTACATTATCTGACAGACCCTTCCGAAAAAGGGCTGCCAAAGCGTCGTCATTCCATTTGGTCAGGACTGCCCACCTACGGAATCTCTGACAGTATAACTCAGCGTCATCAAGCCCCTGGTTTAATGCCAACAAGGCTTTTTCAGCTTGATCAGTGACATTAGGCTCATCGTACAATAACCCCAAGGCCTGAAAAAATGCATCAACATCACTCAAAACAGGATCCCCAGGTGTCAGGGAAAAAGCCCAATCCTGAGGATCGCCGCGCAGGAGAGAGATGACAATTTGAACCTGCTGCGCTGCGTTACCTGAGGACTTATATTTTAAGGCAAAAAACAATTTACAATTATTTTTGAAATTCAGAAACTTGGCTCGATCCCCCAAAAACAAATCTGGCATGGGAATCCTAGGTTCCACAACAGGCAACCTAGCAAGATAGGTAGCAATACTCCGAACCTCAGTGGCAAGCTGATCCACACGGCCAGACAACTGTGCAAACTCCATTGAGAGAAAAAATCCTCCCCAGCACCCAGAGATACAGAGGGAAAAAAAAAAAATGCAACAAACAGAAAAATATCTCTGACAACTCTGACAACCTTTTTTCTTTCACAATATTTTTCCCTTCTGTGAGTACCATACAATTTTCAATTTTTAGGCCGGTGATACTGTTATGTTTCGGTAGCTGAGGAGTGCAGGTAAAAAAGGCAATACACCAGAGCAGTTGGAATCTATGAGATTGCAGTACCCTGACTAACCACCACAACTAGAGGCAGCCGTGGAGCGTTCCTACGTTGGTCCTAGACGCCTCGTCACAGCCTGAGAAACTAACTACACCTAAAGATAGAAAGAGGAAAGCTATCTGCCCCGGAGCAGATCCCCAAAGAAAATAGAAAGCCCCCAAACATGTAATGGCGGTTAGACAAGAAGAAATACTGACACAGACAGAAAATAGTATGAGCAAACGTTGGGGCCCAAACTACCTAAATAGAAAAGGATAGGAAGGGCACTTACTGCAATCCCCAAAAAACCCTGAAAAGCACCAACTCTACTAATTTCAAAAACACCTGAGATCACACGACCTCTACCACCTAAATTAGTTCTCTGGTGTAACAAAATCAAAACAGCAGCCACTGAAAAAACTGGAAAAAGCAAATGTACAAACATAAGTGGCTGAACAAAACTGAGAGGGCAAATGCCCCGGAGGGGACCCTGAAGGCCCCCACAGAAGTGCAGGACAAAATGCAAAAATCAAGCACAAAAACAAAAAGAAGAAAATGTCTTATCTGTTAGCAGGAGATGCAGACACGACACAGCAGGCTACAAAGGAAACAGGAATCAAGGATTGAGACCAGAACAATTGATCACCGGCAACCCTGATGGGAAGGCGACTCCCTTATATAAGACCAGTCAGTAACACCTGATTCCCAATCCTCACAATCTTCACTGGACAGTCCAGTACCGCTTGTAACCACCAGAGGGAGCCTCTGCTCAGAACTCATTTCAAGTCCATTCACAACACATGATAGCTTGTACGATAGCTGTGGTCCAGCGAGGACAAGTCCCCATAAGAGCTTTGAATGTGGACCCTGGGGAGGTCACCTTGCCATGAGAGACAGATCTGGCCCTGGTATACCTAAGGGTGACGTGGTGAGTCAGAAGGAGATGTCTTTATCACCAATAGAAGGTGCAGGGTGGACCCTAGCAGTTGCTGCAGGGGCCGAAGAGACGCCATCCCTGGAGTGGAGTGCATGGGTCATCCTTGATCAAATGGAAGTGGATGTGAAGGCTCTTGGCCCTGAGCATGTGCAAGCGAAAGAAGCTATGCTGTGGGAAAATCAGGCCGCATTCACTCATCACGCCGAAGATTTTGGCTGTACTGAAGCCATCACGCACGAGATACCGGCCGGGGAAGCTCGTCCAATTCGAGAACGATAGTGGCAGATCCCGCCCAAGATGTACCTATAGGTGAAGACATTACTGAGGCAGATGCTGGATTCAGGAGTAGTGCAGAGTAGTCAGAGCCCTTGGGCGGCCCTTGTGGTGCTCGTCAAGAAAAAGGATGGACCACCCGGTTCTGTGTAGATTACAGGAAACTCAATGCCTGCACTGTTCGAGACTCGTATCTGTTACCCTGCATCAAGGAATCCTTGACAGCATTGGGGAAAGCGAAGTACTTCTCCACCTTGGACCTGGCAAGTGGATACTGGCAAGTAGCCGTGGCAGAAAAAGACAAAGCAAAAACCGCCTTCATCCTACCTATGAGATTGTTTGAGTTTAACCGGATGCCCTTTGGACTCTCCAATGTTCCGGGCACGTTTCAACGGCTGATGGAAAAGTGTTTGGGAGACTTAAATTTTGAAGCTACCCTGATCTATTTGGATAACATCATTGTGTTTTCTGCCTCGTTCGAAGAACACCTTGCCCGGCTTGGACAGGTACTCAGAAGACTGCGGGCTCATAACCTGAAGGTGAAGCCAAAGAAGTGCCACCTCTTCAAGAGAGAGATCGAGTACCTGGGCCACATAGTGCCACAAGATGGAGGTCTACCCTCACCAGAAAAAGTGGCTGCTATCCAGAAGTGGCCAGTCTCTCGAACAGTGAGAGAGCTTCAGGCTTTTTTGGGCACGCCGGGTTCTACCGCCGGTTTGTCAAAGACTTCGCGAAGGTGACGGCCCCCTGAATGAGCTGATGACGGGGACCACAGGAGTGCTGAAGAACCAGTGCATCCCTTGGGCCCAGAGACAGGATGAGGCCTTCCAGCCCATAAAGAATGCCCTTACTTCAGCCCCAATTTTGACCTACACAGATTTCGATCAACTGTTCCTGTTGTAAGAAGTCTCCAGACTCCTCTCTTCCTCTCGTCCGACTACATGCACTACCGACCCCATTCCCTCACATCTCCTCCAGTCTCTCTCTCCAGTTGTCACAACTCACCTAACTAAAATCTTTAATCTCTCACTCTCCTCTAGCATTTTCCCATCCGCCTTCAAACACTCCATCATTACTCCACTACTAAAGAAACCAGCTCTCGACCCTTCCTGCACAAACAACTACAGACCGGTCTCCAATCTCCCCTTCATCGCTAAACTTTTGGAGCGCCTAGTCTACTCCCGCCTTACCCGTTACCTCTCCAATCACTCCCTCCTAGACCCTTCACAGTCCGGCTTCCGCCCCCTACATTCGACCGAAACTGCACTCATCAAAGTGACCAATGACCTTCTTACAGCAAAACGTAACGGTGACCACTCTCTGCTCATTCTTCTCAACCTTTCTGCAGCTTTCGACACGGTTGACCACCGTCTCCTACTGTCTAGGCTCCACTCACTAGGTATTAAGGACACTGTTCTCTCCTGGTTCTCCTCCTATCTTTCTGACCGCTCCTTCAGTGTTTCGTTCTCTGGCTCCACGTCATCTTCTCTTCCTCTCAGTCGGTGTACCCCAGGGCTCAGTCCTTGGCCCCCTTCTCGTCTCTCTCTACACAGCCCCAATTGGACAGACCATCAGCAGATTTGGCTTTCAGTACCATCTTTATGCTGATGACACACAACTATACACGTCATCCCCCGACCTTACCCCCGCTGTACTACAGAACGCCACTGACTGTCTGTCCGCAGTCTCCAACATCATGTCCGCTCTCTATCTGAAACTCAACCTCTCCAAAACTGAACTTCTTCTGCTCCCGCCATCTACTAACCTCCCTAAATCTGACATTTCCCTCTCCGTGGGCGGCACCATAATAACACCCCAGCAGCAGGCTCGCTGTCTGGGTGTTATGTTTGACACCAATCTCTCCTTCACCTCCCATATACAATCTCTTGCCCGCTCTTGCCGCCTACACCTAAAGAACATCTCTAGAATCCGCCCTTTTCTCACCATGGAAACAACAAAAACCCTCACTGTAGCATTGATCCACTCCCGCCTGGACTACTGCAACGCTCTATTACTTGGCCTCCCCATTACTCGACTATCCCCTCTCCAGTCCATCCTTAATTCAGCAGCCAGGGTAATCCATCTGGCTAATCGGTACTCGGACGTGTCCGCTCTTCGCCAGTCCTTACACTGGCTGCCCATTCATTATAGGATCCAATTCAAAGTACTTGTTCTCACCCACAAAGCTCTCCACAGTGCAGCACCCCCCTACATCTCCTCCCTCATTTCTATCTATCGGCCTAACAGACTGCTGCGCTCTGCAAACGACTTTCGACTAACCTCTGCACTAATCCGTACCTCCCACTCCCGACTCCAAGACTTCTCCCGCGCTGCGCCAATCCTCTGGAATGCTCTGTCCCAAGAAATTAGGACTAGTCACAATTTGCATGGTTTCAGGCGCTCCCTCAAAACACATTTGTTCAGAGCTGGCCTATCACATTCACTAATCAAAGTCATTCTATGTATTCTGTGTAAGTGTGTGTGTGTGTGTGTGTGTGTGTAGCCCATTCACTATCTCCATCCATCCCTCACTCCCTAAAGATGGCTGGACCATCATTGTAAATGCACCATTGTATATAAACACCTGTACTTTGTATCTCCCCCACCTCATTGTAGATTGTAGGCTCTCACAAGCAGGGTCGGCTTATTTCGCTTTAATTATTGTACTGTTAACGTTGTTACTTATGGCTTGTGTTCTGAAACTGTTAAACTGTAAAGCGCTGCGGAATATGATGGCGCTATATAAATAAAGATTATTATTATTATTATTGAACACAGACGGTAGCCTCCATGGACTCGGTGCAGTACTTTCTCAGATACAGGATGGACATGAGAGAGTCATCGAGTATGCCAGTAGGTCCCTGCGGGACAGCAAAAGAAACCCCCCACAATTACAGCTCCTTTCGGTTAGAGCTCCTGGCCCTAGTGTGGGTCATGACGGAGAAGTTTGCGGGCTTCCTGACAGGGACCAAGATTCAAGTTCGAACAGACAGTAATCCACTGGCCCACCTCGAGAATGCTAAATTGGGGGCCTTAGAACAACGGTGGGTGGCTCACCTAGCCAAGTTTGACTATCTGTTATCGCTCTGCTACCGAAAACGCAAATGCTGACGGGCTGTCAAGAGTGACTATGGAGACTCCAGTGGGTGATCTCGATGAACAACTCGAAGAGGAAGAAACCCCAGACTTTCATAAGTTTAAGCCCCCAGTGGTTGCGGCCCAGTCAAGTATGGAGGCCTGCGCAATACCCTGATCCCTGGGAGAACCAATGAGGAATGGGGACATGTTCAGGATGAAGATGAAGGGCTGAGACAGATGAAATGGTGGGTAACTCAGAAGCGGAAGCCTGGCAAACAAGAAAGAGATGATCTGGACGCTGAGATGAAGAGTGTCTTACACCAGTGGGATAGACTGGAAGTTCGAGAATCAGTGTTATATCGTAAAAGACAACAGCCAAAAGATATGGAAGCAAGGTGGCAGGTGGTCATCCCAGGAAGTATGGCTCAAGAAGTAGCTAAAGAAGCCCACGAATTTGGAGCTCACTTCAGGCCCACAAAGACCTACCAATGGTTACAGCGGTACTTGTACTGCCCCCAGTTGGAGTCCGTTGTGGAAGAGGTTTGCCGGCAATGTTGAGTATGCGACCTCATTAAGAGTACCGGACAAAGGGCACCTATCCAGACCATACAAACTAAGGAACAGCTAGAAGTCTTGATGATCGACTATCTCCTCATGGGACACTCGGCCCGGGGGCTACAGTTCTGTTTGGTGATGACCGATCACTTCTCCAAGTTCACAGTAATCACCCCGACTAGAGATCAGACTGCTGAGTCGGCGGAGCGGGATATCTGTCAAGACTTCATCCGGGTGTATGGGTGCCCAAAGCGCATCCACTCCGACCAAGGTGCATGATTCCAAGGCAAGGTGATGGAAGAACTGTACCATATGTATGGCATCGAGTGGTCCCGGACCACACCTTACCATCCTCAAGGCAACAGAGCTTGTGAACGCTTCAACCGAACCCTACCTCAAATGCTAAGAACGTTGGAGGATAAGAAGGCATGTTGGCCAGACTACTTGCCAGAGTTGGTCTGGACCTACAACAATCGAGTCCACTCCACCACGGGTTACACCCCATATCGACTGCTGTTTGGAAGAGCTGGACTTGAGATCATTGAGCTGAATTTGGAATAGCCAGAGGAGCTGATGGAGCGAATTGTCACTTCATGGGTGAAAGAGCATCGGCAACATTTACAAACGATACGGCGGTTGGCGGGTCAGCAGCTGCAGGAAAAAGAACATACGGCCCGTAAACCAACTCAAGAGATACCGCTCCATTCTGGGGACTGAGTATTAGTCAGAAAGAAACGCCCCAAGGGAAAACTAAGTGAGAGATGGGAAGTACAGCCTTACAGAGTAATCAAGCGAGTGTATGCTGATGGCCCGGTCTACAAGGTGCAGATTGAGAGTGGGGCGTCCGCCTCTAGGGTACTTCACAGCTATATGCTGCGGCCCTGCCGGTCTGAGGTCTGTTCTGCGGCATTGCCACCTGAAGGCGCTACTCCACTTCCTGAATCTGTCATGCCTGATGGTGAAATCGATGATGAGTGGTGGACCGTCCCTAACACAGCGGGGGTCCTCAGCCGTACAGAGACGGTAATCCCATGGATGTACCACTACCGCCATGTGAGGACGAGACCCGACAAGGGCTCACTACGACTCCTGCAGCAAATTTCTCACATTCCAACATATTTAGAAGTATAAAATACATCCTTCTACTTGGAATAATAATCCCATAACATGGAAAAGGACAATTCCCATTATATATGAATCCTAAAGAGAGAAACGGAGTATGACATCCAAAATGACCACAAAAATACGCTATTAATAATGAAAAAGCTGAATTATCTTTAATGATTAAAAGTATATATTGAAACAAAGTGTATAGTAAAAAATATATGTACAAGTGATCGGTACACAGTGATGACAAGATGGACAATGGTAACAGTCTCATGCACTAATTCTTATCAGCAAAAAGCAAAAAAAGGTTCTATGTCCCTCAAGAACAGAGGGAGAGAACACTCTGAGGTAGTATCTGTAACTAGAATAGCAATGATGCTTATATATCCACTGGATTTAATGACACCTCGAGAGAATCACTCACATTATATAAGGTGCTAAGTGCAGGAGGGAAAGTGCAATAGTGCTAATGCTTACCCATGTGGGACATGAGTGTGCTGCGACCAAGTCCCAAGCCCCAACGCACGTTTCACACTGGGCTTCGTCTGGGGGCAGCAAGTGTTCCTCTGGAAGATAGTCAAGCCTTGCCTGATAGCCAAGAGCTCTGAAGATCCCAGAGGTCTAGTGCCAGGGTTTCACCAGCCCGATACGTAAAACAGTGTACTCTGTCTGTTTTTCCCACTTTGTTGCCTCCTCTATAGGTGCTGTTTCCGCATTGCATGTTCCTTTGTTACACTGTGAACTTGATGCTGTTAAGGCTGAGGACGACCATCATTAAGTAGGGAGGCATGTAAGGGGGTGATGCTGTTATGGACAGTAAGAAACGCTGCAACTTTAAGACAGCACCCCCTTGTCTGGTGCGATGGAATGATCTGCTCCCCCTGTAAAGGACTGTGTTAATGAACTGCCCAAAGCTGAGGAGGGGAGCAGTTGAGCCGTTGAGAGCGTGCAAGCAAAAAGCTGTTGAAAAAAAGGTCACACAGCCTGAGACTTAGTGGACTTGTGAGATTGAACAGACTCTTCGGGTGTGTCAAAGGTGGCTGTCCTGTGATATTTTGAGAAGCCACAAAGAGACTGAGAAAGGGATTTACAGTTTCCAGGAGCACCTCCAGGACCCTGAAGCAAGAAGACCACATTTCACGGATCTGCCAGGCAGATGTGTGCACCACCGTTCAAGACTGTTGGGGGCCGCCGGGACTGGACCTGAGTCCCCAACATCATCGTGAGTTTGTTCCCGTTTGTGCACATGTCAGGGCATAGTGTCGGCTTCAACAGACAGGACACGGCAGCCGTGTGGCCTCTTTAGTAGAGGCCAGGGAGGTTATACAAAGAGTAGCCTCATTCTTTGTTTCTTGTTTGGTTTTGCCTGTGTGATATACTGTATATTGATCCTGTAATAGTTGGAGCACTGTGCTATTTGACGGCCCAGCTAAAGAATACAAACTCTTGTAAAATATATTTTGCCATTGCATACCCCTGTTTGCACCTTCCTTATCCACTTCATTCCTTGCCTTCCAATAAATTTACCCTTTGTTGTTTGCACCTCATCTTGTGTACCGTAGTCTTTCTGAACCGTGGTGGTTCCGCGGCCATCGCTTCAGTCACATGGTTTGGCCTTAAATAGCTGACTTCCAGGGTTAGTCTGGGCTGTTGAGGGCCTGGAGAGGAAGACTCCAGTAGAGTGTTTATGCACATAATGCTTGAGCAAGGACACTGATAACTCTGAGTGGGCTGACCCCCACTAGGGCAAGAACTGCATGTAGTGCTACAGTTTAGTTTTTTCTGTTTTTGCCCAGTGGGCAATGGTTATTTTTGTTCTTAAAACCTTTGTTTATGAGGCACTAAATAAATATCTATCTATCTGTCTATATATTATCTCTCTATTATCTATATATCTATCTATCTACAGTTGAAACTAGAAGTTTCCATACACTATATAAAAGGACGCATGTTTTTCTCAATATCTGACATGAAATCAGAATAAACCTTTCTCGTTTTAGGTCAATTAGGATTACCATCATTACTAACATTTGCCAAATGCTAGAATAATGAGAGATATAGAGAGAAAATGTTTTAACCCTTTCATGACCCAGCCTATTTTGACCTTAAAGACCTTGCCATTTTTTGCAATTCTGACCAGTGTCCCTTTATGAGGTAATAACTCAGGAATGCTTCAACGGATCCTAGCGATTCTGAGACTGTTTTTTCGTGACATATTGGGCTTCATGTTAGTGGTAAATATAGGTCGATAATTTTTGCGTTTATTAGTGAAAAAAATGGAAATTTAGCGAAAATTTAGAAAATTTCGCAATTTTCAAATTTTGAATTTTTATTCTGTTAAACCAGAGAGTTATGTGACACAAAATAGTAAATAAATAACATTTCCCACATGTCTACTTTACATCAGCACAATATTGGAAACAAAAAATTTTTGTTAGGAAGTTATAAGGGTTAAAAGTTGACCAGCGATTTCTCATTTTTACAACAAAATTTACAAAACCATTTTTTTAGGGACAACCTCACATTTGAAGTCACTTTGAGGGGTCTATATGGCAGAAAATACCCAAAAGTGACACGATTCTAAAAACTGCACCCCTCAAGCTACTCAAAACTACATTCAAGAAGATTATTAACCTATCCGGTGCCTCACAGGAACTAAAGCAACGTGGAAGTAAAAAATGGACATTTTAATTTTTCCAACAAAAATTTTCTTTTAGCATCAATTTTTTCATTTTTACCTGAGCAACTGGTCATAAACCACTGTTTGGGCGCACAGAAGGGCTCAGAAGGGAAGGAGCGCCATTTGACTTTTTGAATGGAAAATATGCTGGAATATTTAGCGGTTGCCATGTCGCATTTGGAGAGTCTCTGTGTGCCTAAACATTGGAGCTCCCCACAAGTGACCCCATTTTGGAAACTAGACCCCCCAAGGAACTTATCTAGATAGATAGTGAGCACTTTGAACCCCCAGGTGCTTTACAAATTGATCCGTAAAAAAAGAAAGTACTTTTTTTTCACAAAAATTTTCTTTTAGCCTCAGTTTTTTCATTTTCACATGTACAACAGGATAAAATGGATCATAAATTTTGTTGGGCAATTTCTCCTAAGTACCTCGATACCTCATATGTGGTCATAAACCACTGTTTGGACGTATGGCAGGGCCCAGAAGCGAAGGAGCACCATTTGAATTTTTGAATGGAAAATTAGCTCCAATCTTTAGCGGACACCATGATGTGTTTGGAGAGCTCCTGTGTGCCTTAACAGTGAAAAACCCCCACGAGTGACACCATTTTAGAAACTAGACCCCTTAAGGAACTTATCTAGATGTGTTGTGAGCACTCTGAACCCCCAAGTGCTTCACAGAAGTTTTATAATGCAGAGCAGTAAAAATAAAAAAAATCATTTTTTCCTCAAAAATGATTTTTAGCCCGCTATTTTTTATTTTCACAAGAGTAACAGGAGAAATTGGACCACAAAAGTTGTTGTACAATTTGTCCTGAGTACACACCGATACCCAATGTGTGGGGGGGACCATTGTTTTGGCGCATGGTAGAGCTCAGAAGGGAAGGAGCGCCATTTTGGAATGCAGACTTGATGGAATGTTCTGCGGGCGTCATGTTGCGTTTGCAGAGCCCCTGATGTGCCTAAACAGTAAAAAAAAACTCAAGTGTCCCCATTTTTAAAACTAGACCCCCCAAGGAGCTTATCAAGATGTGTAGTGAGCACTTTGAACCCCCAAGTGCTTCACGGAAGTTTATAAATGCAGAGCATTGAAAATTAAAAAAATCTTTTTTTTTCCTCAAAAATTATTTTTTAGCCTGCTATTTTTTATTTTCCCAAAGGTAACAGGTTAAATTGGACACCAAAAGTTGTTGTCCAGTTTGTCCTGAGTACACTGGTATGTAGGGGGGGAACCACTGGTTGGGCGCACGGCAGGGCTCAGAAGGGAAGGAGCGCCATTTGACTTTTTGAATGGAAAATTAGCTCCAATCGTTAGTGGACACCATGTTGTGTTTGGAGAGCCCATGTGTGCCTAAACTTTGGAGCTCCCCACAAATAACCCCATTTTGGAAACTAGACCCCCTAAGGAACTTATCTAGATGCATAGTGAGCACTTTGAACCCCCAGGTGCTTCACAGAAGTTTATAACGCTGAGCCGTGAAAATAAAAAATCACTTTTTTTCCTCAAAAAATGATTTTTTAGCCCCCTATTTTTTATTTTCACAAGGGTAACGGAGAGAATTTGGACCACAAAAGTTGTTGTCCTGTTTGTCCTGAGTACACTGGTATGCCATATGTGGGGGGGAACCACTGTTTGGGCACACGTCGGGGTTCGGAAGGGAAGTAATGATGTTTTGAAATGCCGACTTGATGGAATGGTCTGCAGGCATCATGTTATGTTTGCAGAGCCCATGATGTGCCTAAACAGTAGAAACCCCCAAAAGTGACCCCAATTTAGAAACTAGATCCCCCAAGGAACTCATCCTGATGTGTGGTGAGCACTTTGAATCTCCAAGTTCTTCACAGAAGTTTATAACGCAGAGCCGTGAAAACAAAAAATCATGTTTTTCCACAAAAATAATTGTTTTAGTCCCCAATTTTTTTTCCAAGGGTAACATGAGAAATTAGACCCCCAAAGCTGTTGTGCAATTTTTGCTGAGTACACTGATACCCCATATGTGGGGGTAAACCACTGTTTGTGCTCGGAATGGAGGGAGCACTGTTTGACTTTTTGAATGCAAAATTGACTGGAAAAAATGGTGGCGCCATGTCGCGTTTGGAGACCCCCTGATGTGCCTAAATAGTGTAAACCCCTCAGTTCTAACTCCAACACTAACCCCAACACACCCCTAACCACAACCCTAACTCCAACACACCACTAACCCTAATCCAAACCCTAACCATAACTCTAACCCCAACACACCCCTAACCCTAATCCCATCCCTAACCATAACCCTAACCACAACCCTAACCCTAATTCCAACCCTAACCCTAATTCCAATCCTAACCCTAATTCCAACCCTAATCCTAATTCTAACCCTAACCCTAATTCTAATCCTAACCCTAATCCTAACTCCAATCCTAATCCTAACCCTAATCCTAACCCTAATTCCAACCCTAACCATAGTTCTAACCCTAACCCTAATGCTAACCCTAATGGAAAAATAAAAAATATTTTCTTTATTTCATTACTTGTCCCTACCTATGAGGGTGATAAAGGGGCTGTTTATTTACTTTTTTTATTTTGATCACTGTGAGGCGTGAGAGCAGAGGGAAGGAGTAGGGGAGCAGATAGTGACGGCGGCGACCGATCGCGGCCATCAATCGGAAGCGGCGGCCGATCGCCCCATCACTCGGTGTGGGGGGTCGGATCTCGTTGTCCAGCCATGGCCGATGCTATTGCAGCATCGGCCATGGCTGGATTGTATTGTTTCACCAAATTTCATTGGTGAAATATTACAAATCGCTCTGATTGGCTGTTTCACTTTTAACAGCCAATCAGAGCGATCATAGCCACGGGGGGTTAAGCCACCCCCCTGTGGTGAAGTACAAAGGGTCTTGTGCCTGTTTCAGTGACCCCGATCACCTGACCCACAGGAACGCAATCTCCCCATGACGCCACATAGGCATCACAGGTCGGATTGGCACCGACTTTCATGATGCCTACGTGGCGTCACAGCTCATGAAGGCGTTACTATGCCTTTAAACAATTCTGGACTGCCCATATGATCATGTCATGTGTTTGAAAGCTTATAGGTTTTTTGGCAACATCTGGGTTAATTAGAGACAAACCTGTTGTTAGGGTCTGCGGAACGCACCAAATATTAGATGTGGAGAGGTGCGTTCGCAGCCCGGGGTCCACCGTGCAGGTGGAGCCTGCTGCTAGTAAAATGGCGCAAGAAGCGAACTCTGTTATCCCGCAGAGTCGCCAAAATAAATGCCGTAACGCGCTGTGGCAAAATGTGCGAACTCTGTTAATCCACAGAGCCACTGGAAGGAGTGCCGCAGCGCTATATGGCGATGTGTGCGAACTCACTTAACACAACTGAGTCGCAAAATAAACACGCTAGGGCGCTGTCTAGCGTTGAAAGCGAACCCTGTTACGTCACTGAGCAGCTGAGACAAACTTCTGTGTCCTGTTAGGCACCCAGGTACACAGTTAACTGCTAAGCGAACATAGAACGTGATCATGCGCTAATGTCCTCGCGGGAGTCACCCGCAATCCATGGCATCTGAACGCCAGGCCCTGAATACGGCAATCAAACTCCTCACCGGTTATGCCGGTAATCTAGGGCATCTAGTACACCGACCCTGACCAGCTAGCATACCAAACTCCTCACCGAATAAGTCGGTATTCCTCTGCACACTGTTAGACTGGGCGAGACGTCTAAGCTGAGCAGGCTCCACTGCAGACGAAGATGAATGGGAGACCAGCAGCGGGACTGGTTTGAGACTCCCCTTGTGCAGCAGCGGGAACTTGAACCCTAACACCTGTGAATGTATTTTAATGCACACCTGAAACACACTGCTTTTTCTAGCATCATTGGAAAGTCTAAAGAAATCAGTTAAGATAACAGGAGGATAATTGTGGACTTGCACAAGTCTGAATCATCCTTGGTATGATTTTAAGATACCTGAAGGTGCCTCGTTGATCTGTACAAACAATTATATGTCAGTACAAAGAAGACGGGAATGTCCAGCCATCTTACCGCTCAGGATGGAGACGAGTTTTGTGTCTCAGAAATAAACATGCTTTGGTCCTACATATGCATATCAACTCAAGGACAAAAGCAAAAGACCTTGTGAAGATGATGGCAAAAGCTGGTAAGATTGTGTCAATATCAACTGTGAAATGAGTACTGTATCAAAATGGGTTGAAAAGCCACTCTGCCTTGAAGAAGACATTACTCCAAAAGAAAAATAAAAAAGCCAGTTTAATGTTTATAAATGCACACAGGAACAAAGACCTTAATTTTTGGAGACATGTTCTGTAGTGTTATGTTTTGGTAGCGAGGAGGACAGGAACAACAGCAGGGCAGCCGAACAACTGAGATGTTGGTAACTCATGGGTTGCAGATTCCTAAACTAACGACACAACTAGAGGTAGCCGTGGAGCATTCTTTCGTTGATCCTAGATGCCTCGTCACAGCCTGAGAGATAACTACACCTAAAGGCAGAAAGCTGAAAGCTATCTGCCCCGGAGCAGATCCCCAAAGAAAATAGGAAGCCCCCAAACATATAATGGCGGTTAGACAAGATGAAAATACAAACATAGGCAGAAAATAGACTGAGCAAACGCTGGGGCCACAAGCTGACTAAATAGGATAGGACAGGAGAGATTACTTTCTGCAACCCAGAAAACCCTACAAAAATCCAACAATTCTGATTACAAAAATACTGAGATCACACAATCTCGCCTCCCACTAAATCAGATCTCAGTGTGAACAAAAACCAAGCCGCAGCAGCTGAAAAAACAGGAAAAAGCAAATGAGCAAATAACAGTGGCTGCAGAAAAACTGTGAGGAGCTCAGGCCCCAGGAGGGGACTTGGCTGACCTCCACAAAAGTGCAGAAAACAATGCAAAAAGCAAGCATAAAAATAAAAGCAAAAAATATCTCATCTGAAAGCAGGAGATGCAGGCAGGACTCCAGCAAACTTCCTAATGAACCAGGAACCTCAATTGAGACAAGAACAATTGATTACCGGCAACCATCATGGGAGGGAACCTCCCTTATATCAGACCAGTCCGTGATTCCAGATTGCCACTCCTCGCTGAAAGGTTCAGTACTGTCTGTAACCACCAGAGGGAGCCTCTGCTCAGAAACCATCTCTAGCACATTCATAACAGTAACCCCCCTTGAGGAGGGGTCACCGAACCCTCACTTGTGCAACCAGGCCGATCAGGATGAGCTCGGTGATAGGCACGGATCAGTCTCCTAGCATGGATGTCCGAAGCAAACACCCAAGAATTGTCCTCCTGACCATAACCTCTCCACTTAACCAAATACTGGATTTTCTGTTTAGAAAAACGAGAATCCAATATTTTCTCAACCGCATACTCCAGATTGCCTTCAACCAAAAAACAGGGTCAGGAGGTGCAGCCATAGGAACCACTGGCTCGACAAACCTCTTCAATAAGGACTTGTGGAACACGTTATGGATCTTAAATGTCCCTGGAAGAAGCAAACGGAAGGAAACAGGATTAAGAATCTCCAGGATCTTATAAGGTCCAATGAACCTGGGCTTAAACTTTGGAGATGCAACCCTCATAGGGATATTTCTTGAGGACAACCAAACCAAGTCCCCCACTTTAAACCGAGGACCATCAGTCTTATGCCGGTTGGCAAACCGTTGGGCTTTCTCCTGAGAGAGAGACAACTTCACCACTACCTGGTCCCAAATCTGCTGCATTCGCTCCACAACAGAGTCAACACCCGGACAGACAGAAGCCTCCGTCTGTCCCGAAGAAAATCGAGGGTGAAACCCAAAATTGCAGAAAAATGGAGACATCAAGGTGGCAGAGCTAGCCCTATTATTAAGAGCAAACTCAGCCAAAGGCAAAAAAGAAACCCAGTCATCTTGATCAGCAGACACAAAACATCTCAAATAAGTCTCCAAGGTCTGGTTTGTTCTCTCGGTTTGTCCATTGGTCTGAGGATGAAAAGCAAAGGAGAAAGATAATTGAACACCAAGTTTAGAACAAAATGTCCTCCAAAATCTGGAAACAAACTGAACTCCTCTGTCAGACACAATGTTCTCCGGAATGCCATGTAACCGAACCACGTGCTGAAGGAACAAAGGTACCAATTCGGAGGAGGAAGGTAACTTAGGTAATGGCACAAGATGTATCATCTTGGAAAACCTATCACAGATTACCCAGATAACGGTCATTCTCTGAGAAACAGGGAGGTCGGAAATAAAATCCATAGAGATATGGGTCCATGGCCTCTTGGGCACAGTTAAAGGCATTAACAAACCACTAGAGCGAGAACAAGGCTTGGAGCGAGAGCAAGTCCCACAGGACTGCACAAATTCCCTGACGTCACGAGACAAAGTAGGCCACCAAAAGGACCGACTCATCAAGTCTCTGGTACCAAAAATCCCGGGATGACCAGCCAACGCGGAACAATGAATCTCAGACATCACACTCTTCTTCCACTGGTCTGGGACAAACAATTTCCCAATAGGGCAGCGCTCAGGTTTATCCTCCTGACACCCTTCCAAGGCCAGTCTCAAATTGGGCGAGATGGCGGAAAGAACTACACCCTCTTTCAAAATAACAGTAGGATCAGATAACTCAAGAGAGTCCGCAAAGAAACTCCTCGAGATGGCATCCGCCTTAACATTCTTAATGCCAGAAACCACAAAATTAAAACATGTGAAAAACAAGGCCCACCTGGCCTGTCTAGGATTAAGTCGCTTGGCTGATTCGAGATAAACCAGATTCTTATGGTCCGTAAGGACCACCACCTGATGTTTGGCTCCTTCCAGCCAATGTCTCCACTCTTCAAAGGCCCACTTCATGGCCAATAACTCCCGATTACCCACGTCATAATTACGTTCAGTTGGAGTAAATTTTTGAGAGAAAAAGGCACAATGGTTACTCTTAGAGGTCTCTGGATCTCTTTGGGACAAAACGGCATCTGCCCCAATTTCAGAGGCATCAACCTCCACCTGAAACGGTAGAGAAACATCAGGCTGCCGTAGAACAGGAGCAGAAGTGAATCTCTGCTTAAGTTCCTGAAACGAAGAGACTGCCTCAGGAGGCCAATTCACCACATCAGAACCCTTTTTGGTCAAATCAGTCAATGGTTTAACAATACCGGAGAAATTACCAATAAATTTACGATAAAAATTGGCAAAACCCAAAAATCTCTGAAGAGCCTTTAATGAAGTAGGTTGGACCCAATCACAGATGGCTTGAACCTTGACCGGGTCCATTTCAATAACAGACGGAGACAAAATGAATCCTAGAAATGAGACCTTCTGTACGCCAAAAAGACACTTTGATCCCTTCACATACAGTGCATTCTCTCTCAAAATCTGGAACACAGTCCGAACATGTTTCACATGAGAGTCCCAGTCATTGGAAAAAATCAAGATATCATCCAAATAAACAATCATAAATTTATCCACAAAATCCCTGAAAATGTCATTCATGAAGGATTGGAAGACAGAAGGAGCATTAGTGAGCCCACAGGGCATCACTAGGTACTCAAAATGCCCCTCTGGGGTATTAAACGCCGTCTTCCATTCATCCCTGTGCTTAATGCGAATAAGGTTATACGCCCCCCTGAGGTCAAGCTTGGTAAACCAACTAGCACTTTTCACCCTGGAAAACAGGTCAGAAATCAAGGGTAATGGATATTGATACTTCACAGTGATCTTATTCAAGAGACGATAATCAATACACGGCCTCAATGAACCATCCTTTTTGGCACCAAAGAAAAAACCGTAACCCTAGTCCAGACAAATTAAAAAGGCGACCTTTAGGAAATTTACCACCAGGCACTAATTCAATAGCGCAATCGTAGCTCCTGTGAGGGGGCAAAGATGCAGATTTACTTTCACTAAATACATCCGAAAAATCAGTCAAAAAGTCAGGAACATCCTGAGACTTGGGAGAGGCAGAAAAAACAGGAGTGTCGGCATTAACACATTGGCAGCCCCAACTGGTCACAGACACAGATTTCCAATCCAAAACAGGATTATGAGACTGTAACCAAGGGAAACCTAGTACAATAATGTCATGCAGATTATACAGCACCAGAAATTTTCAACTCTCCTGATGATCTGGTTCAACCCTCATTATCACCTGAGTAGAAAACTGGGGTTTATTCTCCGCCAAAGGGGTAGAATCAATGCTCAGTAGGGGAATAGACTTCCGAAGGGGTATCATGGGAAACCCACAACGTTTGGCAAAGTCAAAATCCATCAGGTTAATAGCTGCTCCTGAATCAACAAAAGCCTGAGCAGAAAATGTGGACAGGGACCAAATCAGGGTAACAGTCAACAGAAATTTAGTCTGAACACTACCCAAGACAACTGGGCATGCAAAACGTCTTCCCCGCTTAGGGCAGACTGAAATAGCATGAGAGGCATCACCACAGTAGAAACATAACCCATTGTGCCTTCGAAACTCATGACGCTGAGCCCCAGAAGTCACTCTATCACACTGCATGGGCTCAGAAGCTGGCTCACAAGGCAGCACTATCTCACGCATACCTCTGCGCTCACGCAAACGTCTGTGAATTTGAATAGCCAGTGACATAGAATCATTGAGATCAGAGGGAGCAGGGAATCCCACCATAACATCCTTTACATTCTCTGACAGCCCCTTCCGAAAAAGGGCTGCCAAAGCATCATCATTCCATTTGGTCAGGACTGCCCACTTTCGGAATTTCTGACAGTACAACTCAGCGTCTTCAAGACCCTGATTTAATGCCAACAAGGTTTTTTCAGCTTGATCAGTGACATTAGGTTCATCGTACAATAACCCCAGAGCCAGAAAAAATGCATCAATAGCATTCAAAACAGGATCCCCAGGTGTCAGGGAAAAAGCCCAATCCTGAGGATCGCCGCACAGGAGAGAGATGACAATTTGAACCTGCTGTGCTGCGTTACCTGAAGACTTAGGCTTTAAGGCAAAAAACAACTTACAGTTATTTTTGAAATTCAGAAATTTAGCCCGATCCCCCAAAAACAAATCTGGCATTGGAATCCTAGGTTCCACAACCGGCAACCCAGCAAGATAGGTAGCAATACTCCGAACCTCAGTGGTAAGCTGATCCACACGGCCAGACAACTGTGCAAACTCCATTGAGAGAAAAAAAAATCCTCCTCATCACCCAGAGAAAAAGAGGGAAAAAATGCAACAGACAGAAAAAATAAAAAATCTCTGACAACTCTGACAACTTTTTTCTTTCCACACTTTTTTTCCCTTCTGTGAGTACCATATAATTTTCAGTTAAGGCCGGTGATACTGTTATGTTTCGGTAGCTGAGGAGGACAGGAACAACAGCAGGGCAGCCGAACACCTGAGATGTTGGTAACTGATGGGTTGCAGATTCCTAGACTAACGACACAACTAGAGGTAGCCGTGGAGCGTTCCTACGTTGATCCTTGACGCCTCGTCACAGCCTGAGAGATAACTACACCTAAAGGCAGAAAGATGAAAGCTATCTGCCCCGGAGCAGATCCCCAGAGAAAATAGGAAGCCCCCAAACATATAATGGCGGTTAGACAAGATGAAAATACAAACATAGGCAGAAAATAGACTGAGCAAAAGCTGGGGCCACAAGCTGACTAAATAGAATAGGACAGGAGAGATTACTTTCTGCAACCCAGAAAACCCTACAAAAATCCAACAATTCTGATTACAAAAATACTGAGATCACACGATCTCGCCTCCCACTAAATCAGATCTCAGTGTGAACAAAAACCAAGCCGCAGCAGCTGAAAAAACAGGAAAAAGCAAATGAGCAAATAACAGTGGCTGCAGAAAAACTGTGAGGAGCTCAGGCCACAGGAGGGGACCTGGCTGACCTCCACAAAAGTGCAGAAAACAATGCAAAAAGCAAGCATAAAAAGAAAAGCAAAAAATATCTTATCTGAAAGCAGGAGATGCAGGCAGGACTCCAGCAAACTTCCAAATGAACCAGGAACCTCAATTGAGACAAGAACAATTGATCACCGGCAACCATCATGGGAGGGAACCTCCCTTATATCAGACCAGTCCGTGATTCCAGATTGCCACTCCTCGCTGAAAGGTTTAGTACTGTCTGTAACCACCAGAAGGAGCCTCTGCTCAGAAACCATCTCTAGCACATTCATAACACTGTAGTCTGATGAAACTAAAATTTAACTTTTTTGGCATATTGAGTTTGGAGGAAAAAGGGAGAAGCTTGGAAGCTTAAGAACACCATCCCAACTGTGAAACACGGGGTATCAGCATCATGTTGTTGGGTTGTTTTGCTGCAGGAGGGACTGGTGTACTTCATAAAATAGATGGCAGCATGAGAAAAGAAGATTATGCGGCAATACTGAAGCAACATCTCAAGACATCAGCCAGGAAGTTAAAGCTTGGGCGGAAATGGGTCTTCCAAATGGACAATGACCCAAAGCATACTCCTAAAATGGTAACAAAGTGGCTTAAGGATAACTAATTCAATGTTTTGGAGTGGCCATGACAAAGCCCTGATCTCAATCCTATGGAAAATTTATGGGCAAATCTGAAAAAGCAGATGCGAGCAAGGCGACATACAAACCTGGATTAGTTACACCAGTTTTGTCAGGAGGAATGGGCACAAATTCCGACCAACTATTGTGAGAAACTTGTGGAAGGATTTCTCAAACTTCTGACCCAAGTCATTCACTTTAAGGGCAATGGTACCAAATACTAATGAAATGTATGTTAACTTTAGAAACATAGACATGAGAGTAAGGATTATGGTTGGGGGTTAGGGTTGTGTTAGGGTTGGGGTTAATGCTGGGTTATTAGGGTTAGGATTGGGGTTAGGGTTGTGTTGGGGTTAGGGTTGTGTTAGGGTTGGGTGTTATGGTTGTGTTAGAGTTAGAATTCGGCTTTTTTAAAAAGTAACAAAAAAATTATGACGATATGACAGCTACTTGAGTTTGCATCGGGTGCTCGGGTATGCACTTAGTATCGCGGATCCGATAAATGTGAACTGAGCCTTATTCCAATTTTTTAGAGGTAGAATGTAAAAATAAACAGCAGTACAATAAGGCTAAGTGCACACGTTCAGGATTATTTGCGTTTTTTTTCGCGTTTTTTCGCGGGAAAAACGCGTCAAAAACGCATGAATTAAGCATACTATCATTTAGAATGAATTCCGCAATCTTTGTGCACATGGTGCATTTTTTTCCGCGAAAAAAACGCATTGCGGAAAACCTAGCAACATGTTCATTAATTTTGCGGAATTCTAGCGTTTTTCCTGCTATATTATTGACCTAGAAAGTTCAGAGAAAAATCGCGGTAAAAACGCGTCAAATCCGCGCAAAAAACGCACCAAAAACACGCAAAATCCGCGCAAAAACGTGCAAAATCGCAAAACCACGTTTTACCGCGAAAAAGTCCGTTTTTGCTCAGGAATATTCTGCAACATTCTGAACTGTGCAAAGCGTGTTCACGTCCGGACCAGCGCTTGGACGAGCGATTCGCTCCGTCAGCCGCCCTTAGACGCGCATCTCGGAGGTGTTCAGGACCCCTCGGAACACCTCCGGAAAGAGCGCAGCTACATAGCCTGGTTAATCTGTTGGGCGACGACCGTCGCCGAAATCGCGAGGACAGCTGCGTCAAAGACGCGATTCTTTACGCAGTTGCACTGGTATTGTTCGCATAGTGAGACGGATTCTGAAATCCTCCCTGCTGAAATCTGAGCTGCGTGTTTGCGCTGCCAGCGACAGGCCAACCAGGTTCTACGTGGAATACCTTACCTAATAGTATTAATTACGCATGTCTATGCGATAGTTTTGACACTTTCTTCATGTACGTTAGTTACGATTTATGTGTTTCTGTTATCACACAGTGAAATCTTTTTTTAAAAAATTTTTGCAATATTCTGAGTTGATTTTTTTTGGCGACAGGCGTATGGCTATTTTTGCGAGTTAAGATTTTTTGGACTTATGATGGAAAATTGAAAAAGCGATAAGAAAATCTTATGTACCCCATAACATTTTTTGATCGCTTTTTATTCAGATTTTTCAGATGCACAATGAACAAGAACAGCAATTCAGTTTTTGTTATAAAAAAAGATGCATCTCACAAAATTAGAATATCATCAAAATGTTAATTTATTTCAGTTCTTCAATACAAAAAGTGAGTCATTACAGAGTGATCTATTTCAAGATTTTATTTCTGTTAATGTTGATGAATGATTATGGCTTACAGCCAATGAAAACCCAAAAGTCATTATCTCAGTAAATTAGAATAATTAACAAAGAACACCTGTAAAGGCTTCCTAAGCGTTTAAAAAGGTCCCTTAGTCTGTTTCCCTAGGGTCCACAATCATGGGGAAGACTGCTGACTTGACAGATGTCCAGAAGTCAGTCATTGACACACTCCACAAGGCGGGTAAGCCACAAAAGGTCACTGCTAAAGAAACTGGCTGTTCACAGAGTGCTGTATCCAAGCATATTAATGGGAAGATGAGTGGAAGGAAAACGTGTGGTAGAACAAGGTGCACACCTTGACATGTCTCTCTCCCAGCTACAGCTCACATTTTGGCTGGTAACTCACCAGCAGCACACTGGAATCTGCTCCATTCAGCAGACTGACAAAACTAGTGAACACAGGCCCCGGTTCTAGTAAAGAGCTAGTTAAATACATCTAATCAAATCCTGCAGAGCTAGGACTTAACTCAGTCCTACCTGGCCCTGCTACCATATTCATGTATATATCTTTGTGGTTACTACATCATTACTAATAGTAAGAACCATATTATTGGATATATCTGGTCAAATAGGGGCCATTGCTAGTCTTCGTGGTTTTCCAAGAGTTTTAGCACTCTATTTACATAGCGCTCCTCAAGAGCATTTATTAGCTGCATTTACTATCTACATTCACATAATAATCTAATTCATCAGGTTTATTTCACTGAATGACCACCAAATGGCGCATAATGACCTTCCTGTGAATTAGAGAACCCATGATGTGCACAGTGCACAGCTCTTCTAAATAATGCTCTTCATTTTATAAATTGCTCTATAGGGGATATTGGAGCCATGATAGCTTTCCTGCTACTAATGCAAATGTTAAGGGTCTCAATTTGTCTTGTGCAGCTTTTGAGAAAATTACATGGTAAGTTGGATTTCTTAGAAGAAATTTGCCCCAGAGCTGATGGACCAGTGACTTATCTCTTGTTTGAGAGGAAGCTCTGCTGCCTGTCTGATGTAATGACAAAGAATTGAAGAGATAAATCGAACACAGCTATAATGTAAATTACTTTGGGGATGAATATTACAGTTTTTGGCACTGCTGTGAACATTGAAGTGCTATGAGGCACTAAAGTAATTTATCACAATATAATATTACTATTTGCTCAGTAGTATGGGTAATTGCCAACACACTTAAAGGGAATCTGTCACCCCAAAAATGCCATATCAAGTAAAGATATGGCTGAATAGAGCGTCCCATAACTAAGCTAACGGTGGGTATCATATATCATGATACCCCCGTTTTCATAGCAAAATACCTTTTTAAAGTTGGTGATTGAACGTGTCAATCACTGCAGTCAGGTCAGGAGGGCGGCGGTTTTCATGTGCTCCCCGCCCCCGCTCCTCGTCGTCTCTTTCGTATCGCCGTCTGTGAATACCACAGACGGCGTTCGTTTCCCGCAATTGCGCAATTCAAAATTATGCCGGCGCATGCGCAGTATGCTTTGCCCAGCAGTGGGCAAAGCATAAAATTACTACAGCGCATGCGCTAGTATTTCCTTTCCCCGGAAGTTGTCCAAGGCAAGCAGGATTTTCTGGGGCAAGGAAATACTAGCGCATGCGCTGTAGTAATTTTATGCTTTGCCCACTGCTGGGCAAAGCATACTGCGCATGCGCCGGCATAATTTTGAATTGCGCAATTGTGGGAAACGAACGCCGTCTGTGGTATTCACAGACGGTGATACGAAAGAGATGACGAGGAGCGGGGGCGGGGGAGCACATGAAAACCGCCGCCCTCCTGACCTGACTGCAGTGATTGACACGTTCAATCACCAACTTTAAAAAGGTATTTTGCTATGAAAACGGGGGTATCATGATATATGATACCCACCGTTAGCTTAGTTATGGGACACTCTATTCAGCCATATCTTTACTTGATATGGCATTTTTGGGGTGACAGATTCCCTTTAAGGTTAGATAAAGGATATATATGGGATAGATAGTAGATAGATAGATAGATAGATAGATATGGAATATATTACAGATAAGTCAGATAGATAGATATGGGATAGATAATAGATAGATACATAGGTAGATAGATAGATAGATAGATAGATAGATAGATAGATAGATAGATAGATAGATAGATAGATTGATAGATATTAGAAAGATAGATATGGGATAGATAATGGATAGATTGATAGATATATAGATATGGGATAGATAATAGATTGATTGGACCCATCAGAGGGAGGTCACCTTGCTGTGCTTGATGGGCATACATGAATTGGCCAATTTGTGCGCTAAGAACCTTCATTTTCATCTATCACTGTAAGTTAAAAAAACTTTTTTGAAAAAATCTTTTTGAGAAGTAAACTTTAAATTGAATGTTTTTAACCCCTTAATGTCCATTGACGTGCACAGTCCGTCATGGCAAGGTGTCAGTTTTGGCATCTTGACGTACTGTGCACGTCATGCCTTTGAACTACCACTGCATGTAAACACGCAGTGGTAGTTCAGTGCCGACAGCTGTCACAGACAGCTGACAGGCACGGCAAGCGGTGCAGGGACCTTTGCCGTCGGTCCCCGCACCCACAGCGCTGTGATTGGTCAGTCAATCTGACTGACCAAACACAGCAGCGATCGCGCAGGAGCCGGCGCTGCAGTGGCCGAGCTTCCTGCACTGACAGCCAGGAGCGGCGCCCCCGCTGCCCCTGGCCGTTAACCCCCTGACTGCTGCGATCGAGCGCGATCGCAGCGCTCAGGGGGGAGGCAGAGGGTCGGGAGCTCCCTCTACCTCAGATCGGCGCCCTGCAATGTATTTGCAGGGCCCGATCTCTGCCTTGATGACCCGGGGGTTGTCATGACAACCTCCGGGTCATCTAGCTACGGAAAGCTGCTGTGATCATGCTCACAGCAGCTTTCACCATAGGTACAATGCATTGTAACTGCAATAAAAAGTAAAAAAGTGAAAGTCCCATAAAGGGACAAGTTAAAAAAAAACATTTTTTTAAAAAAATTATAAAAAAAAAATTAAAAAATAATTAAAAAAAAATCCCCTAAAAAAATACACATTTTTATGCAATACAAAAAACAAAAAAATACACATATTTGGTATCGCCGCGTCCGTAAAAATCCCATCTATAAAAGCGTAACCCTAGTTAACCCATTCAGTGAAAGCCGTAAATAAAACACAAAAATGTAGTAAATTATACTTTTTCCAAGCGGTATCATCATACCGCTTGGAAAAAGCGCAATAACAGGCGATCAAAAAGTGGGATATAAATAACCATGGAACCGCTGAAAACGTCATCTTGTCCCGCAAAAAACAAGCCGCAAACAGCATCATCAGCGAAAAAATAAAAAAGTTATAGCTTGCGGAATAAACTGATGCAAAAATAATTATTCTTTCTATAAAAATTTTTATTGTGTAAGAAACGCCAAAACATAAAAAAATATATAAATGAGGTATCGCTGTAATCGTAGTGACCCGAAGAATAAAACTGCTTTATCAATTTTACCACACGCGGGACGAAGGAAAAAAAAAAAAAAAAAAAATTCCTGAATTGCTGGTTTTGTTTCATTCTGCTTCCACAAAAATCGGAATAGGAAGCGATCAAAAAATGTTTTGTGCCCGAATATGGTACCAATAAAAACGTCAGCTCGTCCCGCAAAAAATAAGCCCACAGATAAATCTGTTGGCCGAAATATAGAAAAATTATAGCTCTCAAAATACAGCGGTGCAAAAGTTTCTTACAAAAAATTCTTCCAAAAAAAAGCATCTTTTAGTGTGTGACAGAAGCTAAACTTGAAAAAAGGGTATAAATCTGGTGTCGCTGTAATCGCACCGACCCAAGGAATAAAGTTGCCTAATCACTAATACAGCACGAGGAACAGCGTAAAAAAGAAAACCAATTCTTCACCTCTTGTGGATTTGTTCATTCTGCCTGCCAAAGATCGCAGTAAGGCGATCACAGTGGTTCCCCCCCACATATGGGGTATCAGCGTACTCAGGACAAAATGCACAACAACTTTTGGGGTCCTATTTCTCCTGTAGCCTTATAAAAATAAAAATTTGGGGGCAAAAAGGTCATTTTTGTGGAAAAAAATATGATTTTTTTTATTTTCACGGCTCTACATTATAAACTTCTGTGAAGCACTTGGGGGTTCAAAGTGCTCACCACACATCTAGATAAGTTCCTTGGGGGGTCTAGTTTCCAAAATGGAGTCACTTGTGGGGGGTTTCTACTGTTTAGGCACATCAGGGGCTCTCCAAATGTGACATGACACCGGCAGACCATTCCATCAAAGTCTGCATTTGAAAAAGGCGCTCCTTCCCTTCCGAGCTCTGCCATGCATCAAAATAGTGGTTTACCCCCACATATGGGGTATCAGCGTACTCAGGACAAATTGCACAATAGCTTTTGGGCTCCTGTTACCCTTTGGAAAATAAGAATTGGGGGTGGAAAGATCATTTTTGTGGAAAAGATATGATTTTTTAATTTTACAGCTCTACGTTATAACCTTCTGTGAAGCCCTTTGGGGTTCAAAGCTCTCACCACACATCTAGATAAGTTCCTTGGGGGGTCTAGTTTCCAAAATGGGGTCACTTGTGGGGGGTTTCCACTGTTTAGGCACACAGGGACTCTCCAAATGCGACATGGCGTCCAATCTCAATTCCAGCCAAAAAAGTCAAATGGCACTGCTTCCCTTCCGAGCTCTGCCATGCGCCCAAATAGTGGTTTACCCCCACATATGGGATATCAGCGTACTCAGGACTAATTGCACAATAACTTTTGGGGTCCTTTTATCCTTTGGAAAATAAAAATTGGGATGAAAAGATCATTTTTGTGGAAAAAATATGATTTTTTAATTTTACGGCTCTACGTTATAACCTTCTGTGAATCCCTTGGGGTTCAAAGCTCTCAAAACACATTTAGATAAGTTCCTTGGGGGGTCTAGTTTCCAAAATGGGGTCACTTGTGGGGGGTTTCCACTGTTTAGGCACACAGGGACTTTCCAAATGCGACATGGCGTCCAATCTCAATTCCAGCCAAAAAAGTCAAATGGCGCTGCTTCCCTTCCGAGCTCTACCATGCGCCCAAATAGTGGTTTACCCCCACACATGGGGTATCGGTGTACTCAGGAGAAATTGTACAACAAATATTGTGGTTCATTTTCTACTGATACCCTTGACAAAATTTTAAAAAATTGTGTCGAAAGAAAAATTTTGGGAAAAAAAGTTAAATGTTCATTTTTTCCTTCCACATTGCTTCAATTCTTGTGAAGTACCTAAAGGGTTAATAAACTTCTTGAATGTGGCTTTGAACACCTTGAGGGGTGCAGTTTTTAGAATAGTGTCACTTCTGGGTATTTTCTGTCATATTGACCCTCAAATTCACTTCAAATGTGAGGTGGTCCCTAAAAAAAATGGTTTTGTAAATTTTGTTGGAAAAATTAGAAATTGCTGGTCAACTTTTAACACTTATAACTTCCTAACAAAAAAAAATTTTGGTTCCAAAATTGTGCTGATGTAAAGTAGACATGTGGGAAATGTTATTTATTAACTATTTTTTTGTGACATATCTCTCAGATTTAATAGCATAAAAATTAAAAATTTGAAAATTGCAAAATTTTCAAAATTTTTGCCATATTTCCATTTTTTTTATAAATAAACGCAAGTTATATTGAAGAAATTTTACCACTATCATGAAGTACAATATGTCACGAGAAAACAATCTCAGAATCGCCAAGATCCGTTGAAGCGTTCCAGAGTTATAAGCACAAGTGACAGTGGTCAGAATTGTAAAAATTGGCCTGGTCTTTAACCTACAAAATGGCTTGCTTGTTAAGGGGTTAATGTTCTTCTGTGTTTTCACATGGCCTAGATTCTTGCATAGTGCTGCTGTACTCTTTTTTTTGTCTGGATAGATAGATAGATAGATAGATAGATAGATAGATAGATAGATAGATAGATAGATAGATAGATAGATAGATAAATAGATAGATAGATAGATAGATAGATACTGCCTCCATCCTATAAAAGGTCCAAGACTTCGCCAATAAATAATAAAGAGGCTCCTATCAGATCCGAAATACAAGATATGCTCCACCACCTCTACAACTACGAGTACAAGTTATACCCAAGGAGTGAGTCAAGCTGCAAAAGACCTCAATGATTCTACACCATTGCCAGATTGATTGATAGATAGATATGAGATAGATAGATAATTAAAAATAAATAAATAAATACATAAATAAATACTCTTGAAAATGACAAATATCTTATTATAGGTGAGTGCAAGCCTCAAGTTTTTCCCCTTTTAAGTAAAATAAAATCTTCAAGAATTACTAATGAAAAAAGTTAGGATTTATAAGCCAATATGTTGCCTTTATACATGTCATGGCTCTCGGGTGTAACTGCTGCGAGGAGGGCTGCGCGCCGCAGCAAGGGAGCTGAAAGCAGAGCGGCGGAGAACTCACCGGGTAACAAGCAGGACCTGAACCACATGACCGGGTGGGAGGTGGCCGAAGGCGGCACAGGCGCCGGGGTGCAGAGGAGATGATAGACACCGAAGAATAGTCAGACGTGCCAAGGTCAAAACCGGGAGATAGCGAGGTACAGCAGGGGTGAGGCAGAGGAATTGTCAAAAGGAAGCCGGAGCTCAGAAAGCCAAGAGAGTAAACAAACTGAGTCAAGCACAGAGAGCAAAACAAACAGATGTAAACTGAGCACAAACACACAGGGGGTCAGGCACACAGACTAAATGAAAGTATAGCTGACAGGGAATCTAGTCCAGAGTGTGTATAACTACCCCTCCCAGATCCAAAGGGAGGCCACCACAATTAACCCTGAGAGGGCAGGGCATTAACCCTGTCCAAACCATGACAATACCACCATGTTTTCTAAGAAAAATTAAAAATAATTTCTATTTGGGGAGACTTGTGTATAATAAGATCATCCCCTCATTATTAATAAGTTACATTTAGGAGTTTATAATGTCACTACAATAGTGATTTCTGTCCATGTTTCTGCCATTTTTTACTATGATTGCTATAATGATGGTAAGTTCAGCACCTTGGGTTGGCATGATGTTAAGCTCAAAGTGCACCCTAGTGTGTGAAGTTAGCTAACACCCCTACTTAAAACCTCTTTTGAGGTGTGAACATTTGTCATCTGGAATATATAATTCTCCACTCTTGGGTTATAGGAATTAAACTCCTCCCATTTGGTGGAATTGAGTTGCGGACTATTGGACTGTATATAGTGTAAGCTGGGGATGTGGGTAATATTTGGTGGCTGTGATACCTCTGATCTGCACCTAGTGGTCAATGTGACTGGTATGTATGATTGTATATTTCCCATGAAATAATGAATTAAATCTTCATATTATGGTAAAAAAATGAGGGACGGATTTTTATTTTTAAAAGGGAGTACAGTTTATATATTAATATCCAATAACAGCAATATTCAGAGATATTGTGATAAAGTTCCTGCTTCCACATGACTTTAGTGTTTTAACTGGTTACAGCCAATTTTCTCCCAACGTACAAATGTAACTGATCAATTAGGTGTAGCCCTGAAAGGAACACCTCCGTCAGAAAGTGCTTTATTAACCTAATGCATGAAGAAAAGACTGTTTTCAACTTTTGGCTGTTTAATGAGATTAAGTTTTTTAAATTAAGTTTTAATTATAATTTTAGCCAACAACAATATCCTCAACGTCATCACAGACCTGCAAACATTCCATAAATTACAGGATTGAAAAATGGTGAACATTCATTCAATCTGGACTGACATCACTGTCCGCTGAATGAGTTGACAATGCCCTGTTTCCTCACATTATAGAAGTATTTTCTCATAACTCTATTTGTAACGCAATGAAAAAATTGGCTAGAAAGCATTCATAGTGAGGGGTAAATGACCGAGTTCACTAAGGGCTCTTTCAGACATCAGTGTTTCCGGTAGCATCATGGCTGCAAAACATCCCACACACATGCACACTGATGACATATGGATGACATCCCTATGCCATCAGTGTGACACGTACTGGCAACCGGGAATCAGCGGTACTGTTCATGCTGTTACCCGGTGCCAGTTGCTAAAGTGAGGACAGCTAACATCATGATCCCCTGCTCACGTTGCGATCAGCGCTAGCCAGGGTCAATGTTGAGAGTTGTATTCAACTGTTAAAAGCGAGAGCAGACGGTGGCTGATGGGAGTATTCTTCAACCCTCTGCTGCGCTATAAATAAATAATAAAAAAAAAATTACGTGGGTTCCCCTGTATTTTTGATAACCAGCCAGGAACAACTGACAGCTGCAGGCTGCAACCCTCAGCTTTCAACTTCAGGAAGGCTGGTTATCAAGAATAGAGGGGTCATCATGCCACATTTTTTAATTATTTAAGTCTTCCCCAATTTTTGACAACCAGTCAACCTAAAGCAGACAGCTGGGGGCTGGTATTCCCAAGCTACTAAGGGAACATGGATATTGCCATCCCAGCCTAAAAATAGCTACCCGCAGCCGCCACAGAAAAGGCACATCTATTAGTTGCACCAATTCTGGCACTTTGCCCGGCTCTTCCCACTTGCCCTGTGGTGATGGCAAGTGGGGTTCATATTTGTGGGGTTGACGTCACCTTTGTAATGTCTGGTGACATCACGCCCACAGGATAGTCGTCTATAAGACACCTAACCATTATTAATCCTATAGTTACATTGTAAATATACACACAGCCAGAATTAAGTCCTTTAATTGAGAAAATGACACAGACTCCTTTAATGAATATAAATTAACTCATACTCATGTCATCATCCATTCCACTGAAGCCATCGTCTCCAGTAATGGAATTAAAATAATAAACAACAATATTCCTTACCTGTCAACCGAGAAGATAATTTATTTGTTCGCAGCCAATGAACTCAGTTCAACTCACTGACGTCAGCACGAGCATCGTGGGAAAAGTTGTAACGGCGCTTGGGCTGACATCAATGACTTCAACTGAATTCATAGGTTGCGAACTCCCAAAACCTTTATGATGGCACCGCAAGCTTGAAAACTTTCTCACACTTGATGTGACTCAGTCAGGTTATAATCAGGTGCACCATGAGACACTGAGCAGTGATAGCAAATGCTGCTCAGTGTCTCTGCTAGAAAGCAGGCTGCATAGTCGCATAATGCAACAATGCAGCCTGCCATCTAGATGTAGCTGAGCTAGACCTGTCATGGGACAAATGGATTATTATATTCTCAGTGGACAGGTAAGTAATATTGTGGTTTATTATTTTAATTCTGTTGCAGGAGACAATGGCTTCTGCGGACTGGGTGATGACGTGAGTATGGGTTAATTTAGATTCATTAAAGGAGTCTGTAATTTTTTCAATTAAAGGACATTATTCTAGCTGTGTGGTTTTTTATACAATATGACAATGGTGTTATAAATAGACGCCTCTCCATTGCTAACCTCTGGGCTTGATGTCAAGTAACAATACAAACCCCCACCTATCACCCCACTTGCCACCTTACCAGGGCTAGTGGCAAGAGCAAGACTAAATGCCAGATTTGGCGCATTGTATTCATGTGCCATTTCTGGGGCAACTGAGAGCTGATGTTTTTAGTCTGGGAGGGACCAATATTCATGGTGCCTTCCAAGGCTATTAATTAATGCCATTTTTTTGGGGGGGGTCCCCACTTTAATAACCAGGAAAGGCTAAGTATACAGCTGTAAGCTGATATTAATTGCCTTGGAACTTTTATGAATATTGTCTCTTTCCCAGAATATTAACATCAGCCCCCAGCCGTCGGCTTTCCCTCTGCTGATTATGAAAGTTATGGGGGACCCCCACACATTTTTTGTCAATTACTTTTTAATTGTCAACAAGAACAGTAAGGTCTCCTGAGTTCATAGCAGCTGTTTCTCTTGCTTTGCAAGTGCCGGTACCGGACTGATGAACGGCCGCGAGTCCGGCACTCGGCTCTCTAGCATTCCACAGTCCAGCACTGGAGCTACAGTAAGATCCGGTGGCTTGTACTCAGTTCAGGTTACCAGAGTTCACAGCCACTGGGTCTATTGGCAGCTGCGAGGCCCAGAAACCTCATATGAAACTTTGAGGGACATTATAAGGTTACTGAAGTTTCCAGCTGCTGGAACACCTAAAGGCTGTAAACTAAGGTTACCTTGGATGTGTATTTAACTGTACTAGTAAAAAAAAAAAAAAAAAATGGAGTGGGGTTTCCCATCATTTTCATAAAAAGCGAAGGGAAAGCCAATGGATGGGGTCTGATATTAATATTATGGGAAACAGACAATATTATTATTATTATTATTATTTATTTCTATAGCACCATTGATTCCATGGTGCTGTACATGAGAAGGGGTTACATACAAATATTACATACATAAATATTATATACATACAATATTCATAAAGGTTCCTAGTCTATTAATATCAGCTCACAGCAGTATACTTAGCCTTTCCTGGTTATTAAAGTAGGGGACCCTCCCCCCAAAAATGACATGAGGTTTCCCTGTATTTTTGATAAGCAGCCATTTTTTAATTATTTACATAAATAATAAAATAAATGGCATTGGGTCATCTCCCCAATTTTGACAACACACCAAACTAAAGCAGACAGCTGGGGGCTGCTATTCTAAGGCAGGTAAGGGGCCATGGATATTGACCCCCCAGCCTAAAAATAGTAGCCCACAGCTATCCCAGCCCAGAAAAGACGCATCTATTAGACGTGCCAATTCAGGCAGTTTGCCAGGCTCTTCCCATTTGCCATGTGGCTGTTTTATGTGTTGTTCATATTTGTGGTGTTGGTGTCACCTTTGTATTGTCCGGTGACATCAAGCCCATGGCCACAGCCATACAGCAAGTAGGAAGAGCCTGGCAAAGTGCCAAAATTGGCACATCTAATATGATGCTATTTTTAAGTTGGGGGTGCAATATCCATGGAACTTTAGCAGCCTGGGAATACCAGCCCCCAACTGATAGCTTTAGCTTGGCTGGCTGTCAAAATAGGAGGACCTCATGCCTTTTTTTAATTATTTATTTAAAGAATTCAAAATAAAGAGTGGAGAGCCCTCTATTCTTTATAAACAGCCTTGCTAAAGCTGACAGCTGAGGGAACTCAAGTCAATTTTTTTTAAATTATTTATTGCGCAATTGATGAGTCAATTGATTCCATTTTTCCTGGTGTCTACCCCTGATTTTAGCTGTTTTGGTAGCTTTTTTGCACCCCTGAGGGTGGCTATGCATCTGGTTTTGCCTCCCATTGAAGTCAATGGGATTCGAGTATGTACGCCAATCTGAACCGAACCTTGAAACGTTCTCTCATCTCTACACACAACCAATGGATCAAGTGCATCTGTTCCCTGTGCTCTACAACATATTGCCTTTACACCAAAATATATGTTTATTGTGGCAGATTCCCTTTAACCAAGCTTCAATAAAGTAATCATTTTTGCTAACCATTATTCTCAAAGATTGTTTAGGATTTTTTACCTTTTTATTAAACTATTTTGCAGTGACTGTTGTAAAGAGTAACCCTTCCACATACCATATTAGCAGAGCAGGCTTTGTACATCCAACCATCAGGTGAATATTGCTTGATCTAAAGTGCGAGCTAATGCTCTGTTCACATTTTGTTATTCACATTTTGTGCGCCACTTACTTTTGGCATTTACCTCAAAGTTAAAAAATAACAAGACGTAGCATGCAGTACATTCATTTTTTGCAGTGTCTTCAGCATCATTGAGTTCTAAAGTTCTCCAGTACCATTAATTTAAAGATACATTTTTCTTCTAATATCTGTTTAAAATCACATATTGTGCATACAGAGTAAAATATTAAACTAGAAATAGAAAGAAATGAAAAGAATTAGCTACTTATTGACATATAGATTAGAATTTGTCTTGACAGACACTTGCAGGTGTTTTCCCTGCACACAAATTATTAAAGTATTGTTAAGACTATCAAAACAGAAGAAACTTTAGAAGAGTGTCACTGTAGCATATACTAGATGAAGTGTAAGGAATGTTAGGAAGGAGAAACTGTGTGAGCATCAATTTATCCATCTTGAGACTGTATATGAGTCTCTAGATCAGGGGTCTCAAACTGCATTCCTCGAGGGCCGCAAACCATGCGTGTTTTCAAGATTTCCTTAGAATTGCACTAGGTGCTGGAATCATTATCTGTGCAGGTGATTAAATTATCACCTGTGCAATACAAGGAAATCCTGAAAACATGACCTGTTTGCAGCCCTTGAGGAATGCAGTTTCAGACCTCTGCTCTAGATAGTGCTTTCAAGATGTGTGAGCTGTGCAACTGATACTAAGGGCCCCGTCACACTCTTCAATGTCCCAGTGATCCCACCAACTATCCGACGTGGATGGGATTGCTGTGACATCGTTAGCTGATCGCTGGTGAGCTATCACATGGGCAGACTCACCAGCGATCAGGACCAGCTAGCACGCTGCTATCCAGGCTAAACATCGTGAAACTAAGCACCGCGCGGTGCTTAGTTACCCAATGTGTACCCTAGATACCAGCTTCCAGTTTCTGCTGTACGCGCTGGGAGCTCGCTGATCGTTGGTCTCCCGCTGTCACACGCAGCGATGCGCCCTGGCCAGCGGGAGACCAACGATGAAAAAATGGTCCAGGCCATTCGACGACGATCAGCGATACCCAGCAGGGGGGCTGGTCGTCGCTGCGTGTCACACTAAGCGAGATCGCTGGCTAGGTCGCTGTTGCGTCACAAAATTGGTGGCTTTTCAGGGATCTCGCTTAGTGTAACGGGGGCTTAAGCTAAAAAACTGAGCTAAATAAGTTACAAAATAAAAATAAGGGTAACGGGAGAGTTGGGGACAGCCTTATCGTTTATTTTTTGTTTGTTGCTTTTTTTGTCTGGAAAACTCCTTTAATTACCTCCTGAACCCAATGACAAAATCTTTCACACAGATTAATAGGTAAGCTTCTTCATTTTACCTTTCTTGTATGCTACAGTTGCTAGTTTCAAATTTCCATTTACTGAATAATGTAGATATCTAGATTAAGTTTTGATCAATATTCACATATAAATGAAAACAATGATTGGGGTTTGAGGTCACAAGTAGTGTTGAGCATTCCGATACCGCAAGTATCGGGTATCGGCCGATATTCGCGGTATCGGAATTCCGATACTTAATTCCGATACTTTTTCAATATCGTATACCGGAAGTTCCCATAATTCTTTGAGAGGCAATGTGATGTTAGTCAGCCAATGATGAATCTTATGAAGTGTGGGCACATCCTGTAATGCTGCGGTCATCTTAACTAATGGCATGGCTGTGATTGGCTGCTGAAATGATGTCAGAATGCACTATAAAAGGCGCCACAGCCATTTTAGCGTCACTGTGCTGTGAACTCAGTTAGGGACAGAACGCTACTCTGCTCACTCTGAGGGACAGTTAGATATTGCGATTTTGTGTACTACTGTGCTTGAGGCAGGCTAGTTTACCAACCGCTGTGTAAAGCTTCATTTTGCCAGTGTTGTTTTAACAGCTCTGTGCAAGGTGTGTGTGTGACAGTGCAGGTGACGCTGCAGTTTGCTCTGCATCCACCGCTGTTTGTAGGCATCTGCACGTGTCACTGACTCTTTTTTTTTTTATTTTATTTTGTGGAATTGGTGCAGCTCCATTATATTAGAAAAAAATCAAATCTATTAGTGTGACGTGCTTCCATCCGTATACAATACATTGGTTGCAAACACTATAGAAGTAGACAAAGGGGCCTTTAACAGCTACTGAACAGTTGTGTTTCAGTGTTCACTGTAGTCTGTGAGCTTTCCATTTTTTGAGTGCAGATTACGCTCCAGTTTGTTCTTCAACCACTGCCGGTTGTAGTCTGCTGAGCGTGTGTCACTGCCTCATCCTTCACATTTTTCTCTAATTGGTGCTGCTCCATTTTAGTGGAAAAAAATCTAATCTATTAGTGTGACGCGCTTCCATCCGTATACAATACATTGGTTGCAAACACTATAGAAGTAGACAAAGGGGCCTTTAACAGCTACTGAACAGTTGTGTTTCAGTGTTCACTGTAGTCTGTGAGCTTTTCATTTTTTGAGTGCAGATTACGCTCCAGTTTGTTCTTCAACCACTGCCGGTTGTAGTCTGCTGAGCGTGTGTCACTGCCTCATCCTTCACATTTTTCTCTAATTGGTGCTGCTCCATTTTAGTGGAAAAAAATCTAATCTATTAGTGTGACGCGCTTCCATCCGTATACAATACATTGGTTGCAAACACTATAGAAGTAGACAAAGGGGCCTTTAACAGCTACTGAACAGTTGTGTTTCAGTGTTCACTGTAGTCTGTGAGCTTTTCATTTTGTGAGTGCAGATTACGCTCCAGTTTGTTCTTCAACCACTGCCGGTTGTAGTCTGCTGAGCGTGTGTCACTGCCTCATCCTTCACATTTTTCTCTAATTGGTGCTGCTCCATTTTAGTGGAAAAAAATCTAATCTATTAGTGTGACGCGCTTCCATCCGTATACAATACATTGGTTGCAAACACTATAGAAGTAGACAAAGGGGCCTTTAACAGCTACTGAACAGTTGTGTTTCAGTGTTCACTGTAGTCTGTGAGCTTTTCATTTTTTGAGTGCAGATTACGCTCCAGTTTGTTCTTCAACCACTGCCGGTTGTAGTCTGCTGAGCGTGTGTCACTGCCTCATCCTTCACATTTTTCTCTAATTGGTGCTGCTCCATTTTAGTGGAAAAAAATCTAATCTATTAGTGTGACGCGCTTCCATCCGTATACAATACATTGGTTGCAAACACTATAGAAGTAGACAAAGGGGCCTTTAACAGCTACTGAACAGTTGTGTTTCAGTGTTCACTGTAGTCTGTGAGCTTTTCATTTTTTGAGTGCAGATTACGCTCCAGTTTGTTCTTCAACCACTGCCGGTTGTAGTCTGCTGAGCGTGTGTCACTGCCTCATCCTTCACATTTTTCTCTAATTGGTGCTGCTCCATTTTAGTGGAAAAAAATCTAATCTATTAGTGTGACGCGCTTCCATCCGTATACAATACATTGGTTGCAAACACTATAGAAGTAGACAAAGGGGCCTTTAACAGCTACTGAACAGTTGTGTTTCAGTGTTCACTGTAGTCTGTGAGCTTTTCATTTTTTGAGTGCAGATTACGCTCCAGTTTGTTCTTCAACCACTGCCGGTTGTAGTCTGCTGAGCGTGTGTCACTGCCTCATCCTTCACATTTTTCTCTAATTGGTGCTGCTCCATTTTAGTGGAAAAAAATCTAATCTATTAGTGTGACGCGCTTCCATCCGTATACAATACATTGGTTGCAAACACTATAGAAGTAGACAAAGGGGCCTTTAACAGCTACTGAACAGTTGTGTTTCAGTGTTCACTGTAGTCTGTGAGCTTTTCATTTTTGAGTGCAGATTACGCTCCAGTTTGTTCTTCAACCACTGCCGGTTGTAGTCTGCTGAGCGTGTGTCACTGCCTCATCCTTCACATTTTTCTCTAATTGGTGCTGCTCCATTTTAGTGGAAAAAAATCTAATCTATTAGTGTGACGCGCTTCCATCCGTATACAATACATTGGTTGCAAACACTATAGAAGTACACAAAGGGGCCTTTCACAGATACTGAACAGTTGTCTGCAGGGTTCACTGTAGTCTGTGAGGAATAACCACACTTAGGCCTTATAACTTTTCTGACTTTCTTTATCAATCTACCAAGATGAAGAAGTCAGTGAGTAAGGCACGTGGTCATGGTCGTGGCCGTGGATTTGCAGCAGGGAGAGGACGTGGGGATTCTGTGGCTGCGGCCGCACCCAGTGACACAGCATCCACCAGTTTTCCCCGTGAGCGTTCCTTTATGCGCACTTTTGTAGGAGCTCAGCGTACCCCCCTGCTGCGTGAAGAACAAATTGAAGCCGTTGTTGGTTGGATGGCAGCCAATGCATCGACTTCAATAGCTTCCACCTCCTCTCAGGACCACAGCACTGTTGAACAACCATCAGTCTCTTCACCGCCTGCCAAATTGCCCAGGCAGTCAGAGAGCTCTGTACAGGAGCCAGCTGAGTCTCTGCTTCTGTTCTCAGAATCTGTTGGCTTGCAAACAGGGGCCCAGCCAAGCAGCATTCTGGAATGTGAAGAAGAGGCAGTATGCAGTGATGCGCAACAGCTGTGTCTCTCTGAATCTGAAGAGGCGGGTGAGCCAGTGCCGATGGTCAGCACACCGCAGAACGCATCTGATGATGATGAGACTCAGTTGCCAGTTTCTGTTGAGCATGGTGCTGGCCAGACCACCCAACAACAGCAGGTGTTGGAAGAGGGTAGTGGTGGAGATGATGAGGTCCAAGACCCAACATGGCGTGAGGAACAGGAAGGTGGTGGGAGCAGCTCTGAGGAAGAGATTGCCCCAACGGTCCAAACAGTAGGGAGAGGTAGGCTGCAGACTCGCTTGCCTGTAGCCTCCAGTTTGGCACCCGTTCGGAGCAGTTCTCTTCCAACAGCCAAACCGGGCGCTCCCAGGACTTGCTCTGCGTGGTCCTTTTTTGATACAGTTGCAGATGATATTTGCTATGTCAAATGCAAGCTGTGTAATCAAAAAATTAAAAGAGGTAAAAGTGTCAGTAACCTTAATACAACAAATATGTGGAAACATGTGCGGTCAAAGCACTTTGTTGAGTTACAAAGACACACTGGAGATGTAGGCCAACCTACAGCAGCACCTACATCTTCAGCTCGTGTTGGAGCCTCTTCCTCCAGTTCACACACAGCTGGTTCGGCTTCCTCACAGGATCGCCATGGAAGAACCTCTGTCACTGTTGTCCAGAGACACAGTGTTATTCCACCCACAGCTGCAAGTTCCCTGTCATCCTGACACACCCAGGCCACAAAACAGCCATCGGTAGCACAGGCATGGGATAAAAGACGGCCATACTCGGCAAACCATCCACGAGCACAGGCTCTGAATGCTGGCATTGCAAAACTCCTGTCCCTTGAAATGCTGTCATTCAGGCTGGTGGAGACTGACAGTTTCTGTGAATTAATGGCATTGGCAGTCCCACAATACAATGTGCCCAGCCGATTTTATTTCAGCAGGCAAGCCGTCCCTGGTCTGCAAAAGCATGTTGAGGCAAAAATTAAACATGCGCTACTAAACGCCGTCAGTAGCAAGGTCCACCTGACCACCGATGCGTGGACCAGTACCCATGGCCAGGGACGATACCTTTCACTCACTGCCCATTGGGTGAATGTTGTGGAGCCGGGTACAGATCTTGCGAGTGGCGCTGTACGTGTTCTGCCAACTCCAAGGATTGCCGGAATCAAGTCTGTCCACATTGACTCCTCCTCCTACTCCAGTTCCTCAGAATCATCGCTGCAGGAGCCGTCACGGTCTACCTCCACATGGACCCGTGGACGCTTACCTGATGCGACCGATATGAGCACAGCCATGGCCAAACGGCAACAGGCCGTTCTGAAATTAATTCCCATGGGGAATCGAAGCCACACAGCGCAGGAGGTCTGGAATGCCATCAAGCAGGAGAGCGACGTGTGGTTTTTGCCAGCGAATCTCCAGCCAGGCTTGGTAGTGTGTGACAATGGCCGAAATCTGGTGGCAGCTCTGGGCCTTGGCAAACTCACTCACATACCATGTCTGGCACATGTGCTCAACTTGGTCGTGCAGAGTTTTTTGAGGGACTATCCGGATCTTGATGCACTGCTGCACAAGGTCCGCCTAGAGTGCGCTCACTTGCGACGTTCCAGCATGGCCAGATCGCGCATTGCAGCTCTGCAACGCAGATTGCGCCTTCCTGAACATCGCATCATATGTGACGTATCCACCAGGTGGAATTCAACGTTACATATGTTGGAGCGGTTGTGTGAGCAGCAGCCAGCAGTAATGGAGTATCAGCTGCATCAGGCGCAATCAACACGCAATTTGCGCCGTCCACACTTCACCATTAATGAGTGGGCCACTATGAAGGACATGTGCCACGTTTTGCGTGCGTTTGATGAGTCAATGCGGATGGCGAGTGCAGATGATGCACTAGTCAGCCTGACTGTCCCCCTTATCTGCCTGCTTCAAAAAACACTGCAAGCAATAAGGGATGAGGTTTTGGAAGAGGTGGAGGATGAGGAGTCACAAATTCCATCACCTTCTGGAAAGTCAGCGCAACGTGGTTCCTCACAAAGGGCTGGGCAGGGCTCACTTTGTGAGGAGGATGAGGAGGAGGAGTCAATGGAGGAGGAAGACATCGCTCCAGAGGGAGGTACACAACGCTCTAGTCAGTATGTAGAGCGAGGGTGGGGTGATGCAGAGCAGGCAGAGATGACGCCTCTTGCAGAGGACAGCGTTTCTTTGCCAGTTGGGAGTCTGCAGCACATGGTTGATTTCATGCTGCAGTGCCTAAGAAACGACCGCCGCATCGCCCACATTCTCACCACGTCTGATTATTGGGTGTACACCCTCCTAGACCCTCGCTACCGGGACAACGTCAAAAGCCTCATCACACCGTTGAACCGGGAGCGTAAAATGCGGGAGTACCAAGACACACTGGTGCAATCCCTAATGTTCTACCTTACTGCCGAGAGCACTGCTGCTGCTACTGCTTTACAAAGCAGCTCTGTGCGTCGAGGCAGTGTAGAGAGCTCTGCAACAAGAGGGAGCACACGCAGTGCCTCTGCACAGGGAAAGACCAGTATGTTAAAAATG
>JARQOD010000001.1:661293574-661361391 GCA_033576555.1 Oophaga sylvatica
GAGCGGGAAGGGAGTGCCCCAAGGGTTCACCTTTCTATTCCTTTTTCCTCTGGGGGTCCCAAAGACAATTGTAAGGAAAGTCAGCCAAAGGGGAAACAACCCTACCTTTGGACTCCCCCCCCAAAACCCGGCCTTTCATCTAGCTGGTACATATAAAAAACTGACCGGGCACATCCAATGTTTTGAATATGGATGTCCCGGTCAGTTTTTGATATGAAATTCATTTGCCTTTATGAGCACTCCCCTGGGGTCACGGCATTTTAATTATAGGGGTTCATTCCCCCCCACAGAGATGAATTTTTAGTCTGGAGAGAGGATTCATAGCCCCGCAGACAGACTTTTCTAAGGGGGAGGGCATAGTTGGCCCTGGAAACGAAAAGACCCTTTAAGTGGTCCCAGGTACCAAAATTGGCCTTTTTTTATGTGCTAAGATTCTCAATTTTTATATTTGAAAGGCAGTGATGCAATTTCTTTTTTCATATTTTTTGTGCCCCAAGCATAGCGCTACAGTGTGCCCTTTTTTATTCTTTCTCACGGTAACTGCCATATGTTTGTATCCCTTTTGTCCACCCCTATTTTTTTTTGCAAAGCACCATTAATAGTTTAAAAAATTTTTGTTAATGTGTATTGTCTAGTGTGCCCTTTGGCATTAAAAATATAATTTAATTGCCATTTTAATTCAATCCCCTGTCCCTTTCCGCCTAAACCACATGTACTGGGGGGTTTGGTCCGGCCCCTAAACCCCTTTTTACCCTTTTCCCCGGGGCCGGTGGCAGGGGGGTGTCTGGGTAAAACTGTGCCAAGCTGACCTTACGTGTCCCAATGGGATGCGGAACGTCACATTGGTACAAGTGGGGAGACCTTACCATGTGATCCCACTGACATAATATTGACGTCAGGTGTGGTGGCGAGGTGTGGTTTCTTCACGTTTCGTCACAGGGCCAATTATGCAAATCACACTCTCATCAATCTCTGGTCAGAGTTTGATCACAGTGTGATCCGATCCAATCAGATAAAGAGAAGATGGAGAAAAAAAAGTTCTGCATCTTTTCCATTCTGTCAGTCCATGGAAATCGAACTGCACTTAGATGCCATCCAACTACAGTTCAATATTTTTCACGCACTCATTGACTTGTATGACTGAGTGCAATCCAAGTATCAAATCAAACTCGGTCATGCAGCCATTTTTTTCCTTGGGTACAGTCGATATAGTGCTACATAGCATAATATTGGTCTGACTGCGGTCTGATGTTTTGTCAGCTTGCACGAGGACTGTAAATTTGCTCATCTGCATCTGCACTTAAGCTTACAAATTTAGAGGGCAGCCTTTTGCAGATGGAAGAAGTGCTCAGCCATAATGGATGCAGTGACTTACCCCTAAATGCACACTACATAAAAACAAATTGACAAGCACCTCCTTGGAAAATGAAATAAATGAACAGGTGCAGGCTGCTGTGACCTCATTGCTCCAGCATACACACTGCATAAGAGCAGTTCAAGATTTGCTGATCAATGTTCCTATCTTTGTTACTGTGCTCATAGTGGGGTTGCATTTCTTTGTTTCTATGCAGGTGTAATGCAGTCACAGCAGCCTGCACACGTACAGAGGAGGACAATACGGAACACAGGATCAGTCTGATGGTGTCACTGTCAGAGGTAACATTATCCTGATGTGACTGGGATGAGTGATTTGCTATATATTCCAGAACGCCATCCGCTTCCTCTCCATTAATATTCCATCTTTCAGCCTAATATGTGGGAGTATTCCAGAAATAGCAGAACTGATTAGCACATTTTGATATCACAAAGTATAAGTTGAGATTATAGGACTGCAGTTGAGATATCAAGGTGTCCGATGGTTACAAGACAAGCAAAATGTGGCAGCAATATGAAAAATTCAGTGTTATATTTTTTTCACCATCATTTCACATTTCAGAAATTTTCTTTTCTGACCAACTGAAGTTTTAAGTTAACGGTCTGATATGATATAGCAATATTATAAGAAGTACCGTAAGGGCATATACAAATGCCTATGCACAGATCCACCATGATACCACAGGAATCAAATATACAGTCGCCGAATTAGTAGTAATCCATGAAGAAATTGCAGCACATATACAGCTTGAGGCACATGATGGTACAGTATGGGACAGATGCAGGCTATGGGGGCCGCACTATGGATCAGGACAACATGAATGTGGAATATGGCCAAGTCCTACGGCTAGAAACACATGGCTAGCCTCGATTCTAGCTAGTTTAGACTGCCCAATACAGTGATGGTGCTGTGCTGCAAACAGCCTTGAGCATTCCTTATCTTGCCCTGCGCTCTTACAGAAAATGGAAATATGTTGTTCACAATACGTTGCTACAAGATTTATGAGACGTCTCTTTTGGGGTAAAAGGATTAATTAGTGATGAGCGAAAGTGCTCTGATAAGGAGCTATCCGAGCATGCTCGTGTGCTAACCGAGTGACTTCGGCGTACTCGAATATTATGTTCGAGTCCCCGCAGCTGCATGTCTTATGGCTGTTTGACAGCAGGAACACATGCAGCTGCGGGGACTCGAACATAATATTCGAGCACGCCGAAGTCACTCGGTTAGCACACGAGCATGCTCGGATAGCACCTTATCAGAGCACGCTCGCTCATCACTATTCACAATGTCTTTAAATGGGGATATGCATGAACATTTTTTACATTGTAGATCCATAGCGAGAAAAGGGAGCTCTGATCTCTTCTCAAGTAGATCGCTAAAGACACTAATGTATTTATTAAACAGAATTTCTAAGTAGAGACACTCTGTAACTTCCACTTCAGGAATATTTACCCTCCATGTATTCCTACCAGAAACATTACAAGCAGTAAAATGTGATAACTGAATTTGTCTTATCCCCGGGGAAACCTCCATAATCTGTCAGGCTCATCACACTTTTATGATGTCGTCTTCTGCATGATTGTATCCATGACAACCTACATTTTCAGGTTCCATTCAGGACGGCTGTTTTACTATTTCCTACAGATGGTACAGTGCTTAAAATGGAGCAAGATGAGATAGATGGCTTTCCTTCCCAACTTTCTGTAGTACAGGAGGATGCACTTTTACAATATTCAAAGCACTCAGAGGAAAAGTCAGGAATCGTGACAGCGTGAAATGCTTTAAAGCCTCATCAAGTGCGGGGTGGGGGATTACCTCTTGTAGAAGTGTCTGTTGTCAGCAACTACAGGCTCCAGGTTCACTTTAATGAGTTTATTTTAGAAAATGTCACTTAAGGAGGAACATGGGAGACATATAATAACAGTATGATCTGGAAAATGTGCTGACTGAAGTGTTTTGTAAGGTTACCCCGACGCACAGACACATTTATGAAAACTTTCTAATAGAAAAACTGCCTGTGTTGCCAATAACAACCAGTCGCGGTGTAGTTTTCAGTTTTCAAGAACACTAGAAGTAATGTGACGGGTAGCAAGCACAGCTGTTGTTTCAGACAAGTTCATAAATCTGCCTCTGACTTTTCCAGCCATATGTTCTGGGGGTTCAGGTTCTCAGTGAGGGAATCCATCATCAGGTTTTTGTTACGCCATCTAAAAGTAGCATGATAAAGGGGCAGAGACTCTGATTCTAGCTATGTCAGAGACGTCCTACCAGTACTCTGCTCAAGAACACTGAAAACAGAAGAAAGGTCTGGCTAATAATCAAAGTCATGCTTCAAGACTGTACTTATAAGTGGCACTAAAGGGGATTTATTTTTTATTAGTATAAAGTACTGTGGCTAAAGACAATCTGTTACCAGATTTTTAACAACCTATTCTAAGCAGCATAATGTATATGCAGAAACCCTCATTCCAGTGATGTGTCACTTACTGGGCGGCTGGCAGCAATTTTGATGAAATCACTGTTTTGTCTGCGGTAGATCTACCAGTTCTCTGAATGCTAAGCTCTGTATAACCCTGCCCACACCACGGATTGAAAGATTTCTGTGTACACTGTGCATAGGCAGAAAGCTGTCAATTAGTAGTGGGGGATGGATATATACAGAGTTCATGAATATGGGGACTACATGGCAGCAGGTTTACTAGTCCTCCAATGATAATTTCCTGCTGATAAAACAACTAATTTATCAAAACAGCAAGCAGCCCAGGAAGTGACATCACTGGAATCAGTGTCTCAAATGTCAAATAACTGAATTTCAAATAACTTGATCGATTTAGCACTTCACTCAAGTTCACATTGAGTGAAAATCTCAGCATTATCACCTTCCTTAGTCAAATATTACTTAATCTAGTATTGTCAAATGAATCCATTATATCAGAGCTGGGCAAACTGTAGTTCTCTGGCTGTTTAATTCCGGCCCATGAACTGAGCTAGCTGAAGGGCTGAAACAGTGGCCCATAAGCCACATCATGCCCTCACCCACAGTCCATCTGCCGCCAACACCTGCTGGCTCCTCTATCCGCATCTTCGGCATGCAGACAGCTGTGAATACATTGGTGGACGACAGGGCCACCGACTCCGTCATTCCACCAATCAGCATGTGAGACAGCAGTCATGATGACATCAGTTCATCACATCAGTTGTGCACTGCAGAGAGTCAGTGCATCAGAGAGCAGAGTGCTGGAGGAATGGGAGGAAGGTGAATATGTGCTGCTGTTATTTTTTCATGTGTATGGGATGTTTGTATGTATATAGCAGTCTATGTTGGGGTTCAAACTGTATTTAGGGGGCTTTGTGGGTGCTCATGGTGTATATAGGCAGCTATGTGGGGCTCATGCAGTATATGGAAGACTATGTGGATATAGAGAGGCTATGTGGTGCTCATACTGTATATAGAAAGCTATGTTGGGGCTCATGCAGCATATAAGAGGCTATATGCGGCTCATGTATATAAGAGGCAATGTGGTGCTCATTCTGTGTATAGCAAGCTATTTGAGGGCTCATACTGCATATAGGAAGGTTGTGTGGTGCTCAATCTGTATATGGGAAGCTATGTAGGTACTCATACCATATATAGAGGGCGATGTGAGAGCTCATATTGTATTTAGAGAGGCTATGTGGTGCTCATACTATATATAGAAAGCTATTTTGGGGCTCATACTGTATATAGAGGGGCTATGTGGGGGCTGATACTGTGTATAGGGGACTATATGTGGGATCTAATGGTATAAAGGGGGATATCAGCATACTTAATTCTGGTCAATATTACTGTAAGAAATACAATTAATATTAATTAATTAGTTTCAGTGTATTGGTTCTGCCCTCCACAACAGTCATTGCCCATTGGGAAAATTAACTCTCTACCCCTGCATTATATGCATCATAAATTCTTTTAAAGGGAACCTGTCAGCAGTATTGTGCACAGTAACCTATAGACAGTGTCAGGTTGGCGTCGTTATAATGATTAAAATGATACTTTGGTTTATGAAATCCATCTTGTGGTTGTTGCTTAATCTTTATTTTCAGTTTTGAGTTAATGGTATGCTCGTGCTCCGAGGCGGGCCTGTGGGGGTCTTCACTTAGTGCTCTGATTAGGTATTCACCAGTATTGCTTCTGACAGGTTACTGATCCCTCACTGACCTGCCCCCTAGTTTACATAATGAATATTATATATATTTTTTTAAAAATCCCCGTCTGCAGGCTGGTGCCAGCAGTGGCTCCTGCTCTGTACCATGATCGCATCCATATTGCATTTAATTACCGTATTTTTTATTCTATAAGAAGCACTTTTTTCCTCCAAAAATGTGAAGGAAAATGGGGGATGCGTCTTATAGTCCAGATGTACCGGCTCTGGCTGTGGTGGGGAGGTGGGGGAGCTGCATTGGTGGAGCAGTGGGTCACAGAGGCAGGAGACGGTTGCTGTTGCTAACTCCTGTGCCCGCTGCTAAAGAGAAATGAATATTCACTGCATTCCACGCCCATGGGCATGGATGCCAATAAATATTAATTTCTCTTTAGTAGCACCTTGGTATGATTGGCCCCCAACCCCAGTTCTTGTATGGATGGCCCCTTCCTTATGATTGGCCCCATCAGAAAACATTAAAAAAAATTACACTTACCTTCCCAGCGCTCCCTCGCAGCATCTTGTTCCGTTGCCAGCAACTGCTTTACGCTTGTAAGCAGCACATGGCAGGGACGTCATGTGCAGCTTGCAAGCCAAAGGGCAGCTGCAGTAATACTGTTTGCGTGGAGCGCAGTGAGTATTCATTTCTCTTCAGTAGCGTGCACAGTGTCTGTACAGGCGCCATAGCCGATAGCTGCTACTGCACAGGCACTAGCGGCACCATCTTGCTAAAGGAAAAAACAAATTGTCTCCACTAAGATGGCCCCGGCCACGCCTGCGCAGTAGCATCTTTCAGCGATCCGATAGATGTTACTGCACAGGCGCCGGCGTTGTCATCTTGGAGGAGGCTTTTTTTTTTCTATGTAGCAAGATGGTGCCACCGGCGCCTGCGCAACTGTTCAACTTAGGTAAATGATGTTTACATTTATTTATGCATGCATTAGGTACATTATTGAATTTTATGGCATTAGGCTTCATGTCTTTTTGCACTATTATTAACTTCACTAGATCACTTTGCTTAGTGTAACAACCTCTTGAAGCTCATCAAGAGAATGCCAAGAGTGTGCAAAGCAGTCATCAAAGCAAAAGGTGGCTACTTTGAAGAACCTAGAATATAAGACATATTTTCAGTTGTTTCACACTTTTTTGTTAAGTATATAATTCCACATGTGTTAATTCATAGTTTTGATGCCTTCAGTGTGAATGTACAATTTTCATAGTCATGAAAATACAGAAAAATCTTTAAATGAGAAGGTGCGTCCAAACTTTTGGTCTGTACTGTATGTACTTACTTATGTATACCCACCATCAATGTGACTGTTATATTGTAATGCCATTAGCCTCATCTATTCCCTACTTTTGTGTATGCTGTATATGCTGTATTTTTCGGGCTATAAGACCCACTGGACCATAAGACGCACCTTGGTTTTAGAGGAGGAAATTAGGAATAAAAAATTGAAGAAAAAAATGTGGTCAATTCTGTACTTAATATCCCCTATCATGGTATATATGGTCCCCTCATCCCCATCCTGATACACATGGCCCCCTCATCCCTACCCTGGTATGCATGTCCCCCTCATCCCTATCTTGGCATGCATGTATCCCTCATCCCTATCCTGGTATGCATGCCCCCTCATCTCTATCCTTCATGCATGGCCCCCTCATCCTTATCTTGGTATGCATGGCTCCCTCATCCCTATATTGATATGAATGGATCCCTCATCCCTATCCTGGTATGCATGGCCCCCTCATTCCTCTCCTGGTATGCATGCCCCCCATCCCTATCCTGTATGCATGGCCCCCTCATCCCTACCCTGGTATGCATAGCTCCCTCATCCTTATCTTGGTATGCATGGATCCTTCATCCCTATCCTGGTATTCATGGCCCCTCATCACTATCCTGGTATGCATGCCCCGTCATCCCTATCCTGGTGTGCATGGCCCCCTCACCCCTATCCTGGTAGGAAAGGTCCCTCTCATCCCTATCCTGTCAGGAATGATCACCCTCATCCCTATCCTAGTATGCATGGCCCCATCCTACATGGCCCATCCCTATCCTGGTATGCAGGGCCCCCCTTCTTGTCCAAATATGCATGGCCCATCCCTATCCTGGTGTTCAGGGCCCCCATCTTGTCCTAATATGCATGGCCCCATCCTTATCCTGGTGTGCAGGGTCCTCATCTCATCCTAGTATGCATGGCCCCGATCCTTATCCTGGTATGCAGGGCCCCCATCTCATCCAAATATGCATGGCCCCATCCCTATCCTGGTATGCAGGGCCCCCATCTTGTCCTAGTATGCATGGCCCCATCCCTATCCTGGTATGCATGGCCCCCATCATTATGCTCGTATGCAGGGCCCGATCTCATTCTAGCATGCATGGCCCCATCCCTATCCTGGTATGCAGGGCCCCCATCTCATCCTAGTATGCATGGCCCCCATCCTTATCCTGGTATGCAGGGCCCCCATCTCATCCAAATATGCATGGCCCCATCCCTATCCTGGTATGCAGGGCCCCCATCTCGTCCTAGTATGCATGGCCCCATCCCTATCCTGGTATGCATGGCCCCATCATTATGCTCGTATGCAGGGCCCAATCTCATTCTAGTATGCATGGCCCCATCCTTATCCTGGTATGCAGGGCCCCCATCTCATCCTAGTATGCATGGCCCCCATCCTTATCCTGGTATGCAGGGCCACCATCTCATCCAAATATGCATGGCCCCATCCCTATCCTGGTATGCAGGGCCCCCATCTCGTCCTAGTATGCATGGCCCCATCCCTATCCTGGTATGCATGGCCCCCATCCTTATGATTGTATGCAGGGCCCCATCTCGTTCTAGTATGCATGTCCCTATCCCTAACCTGGTATGCAGGGCCCCCATCTCATCCTAGTATGCATGGTCCCCATCCTTATCCTGGTATGCAGGGCCCCCATCACGTCCTAGTATACATGGCCCCATCCCTATTCTGGTGTGATTGGCCCTCATGCTCACAAGCAGAGCACAGCTGCCGGAATACTCACTACTCTGCACGACGGGACTGTGTGTGCAGAGAGCAGTGCGTATTCATTGCTCTTCAGTAGCAAACACAGTGTCAGCCGCTGGCTTCCTGCAGCTGGCGGGTGGTAACGTGTGCCGCTACTTAAGAGAAATGAATATTCACCTCTCTGGGCTTGGAGAGAGGTGAATATTCATTTCTCTTAAGTAGCGACACACGTGACCTCCAGCAGCAGCAGGTAGCCGGCAGCTGACACTGTACACGCTACTGAAGAGCAATGAATACTCACTGCTCTCTGCACACACAGTCCCGTCGTGCAGAGTAGTGAGTATTCAGGCAGCTGTGCTCTGCTTGTGAGCAGCGCATGACATCCCTGCCATTCGCTGCTTACAAGCATAAAGCAGCTGCTGGCATTGGAACAAGATGCTGAGAGGAAGCGCCGGGAAGGTAAGCGTCATTTTTTTTTTTTATGTTTTCTGATGTGGCCATGCATACTAGAAAGAGGGGCCAGTCATAAGGATGGGACCATGCATACCAGGACCGGTGTTGGAGGGTCAATGATACAAAGAAGCTATTAAAGAGAAATGAATATTCATTGCCCTCCACGCCCATGAGCATGGAATGCAGTGAATATTCACTGTAAAGCGCCATGGAATAAATGGCGCTATAAAAATCTATAATAATAATAATAATAATAATATTCATTTTTCTTTAGCACCGGGCACAGAAGTTAGCCGCAGTGCCGACTCCAGGCTCCTGTAACCCTCTGCTCCGCCGATGCCATTCCCCCTCATCCCCAACACAGCCAGAGCCGGTACATCCGGACTATAAGACGCACCCCATTTTCCTCCACATTTTTAGAGAAAAAAAGTGCGTCTTATAGTCCGAAAAATACGGTACTTCTTGCAGACCTGGTTGAACTCTGGTGCGACCTTTTGGCTCATTACCAAATGTCACCTGCCCACCATGTTTTATGTTTTTTCTCTGTGTCTCATAAAAATGATTTTTAATAGAGTTCTTTATTCACATTTTTCTGTATATGATCCTATCCATAGAAGATCTGTAGTTAGTTCCCCATGATTTTTGGACCAACCTCCCTACAGAGTTCTTTCAAAAACTGTGTGCTGGTGTATCTAGACGAACTGATGCTTTGATGCTGTTTTGAAAGCTAAGTGTGGTGAGATGAAATATTGATGTTATTTAGATTTATCTTTTGTTCATTCACTTTACATTTTGTTAAGAGATAAAAATAAACTATTGAGACTTTTACAGCATGTTTTCCTCACCTCCCTAAAGACATTTGCACAATTATATCTATCTATCTATCTATCTATCTATCTATCTATCTATCTATCTATTTATCTTGAAAGGTGTATCTATCTATGTATCTTGAAAGGTGGCTGTCGGACATAGTGGTTAGGAGATAAACAAACTTGAAGTAATACTTTAGTACATATAGGACTAAAAGGGGATAATCGGCCATGATAGATTGATTGTGAGTAGTGTTATGTTTCGGTAGCTGAGGAGAAATAGCAAAAACGGTAATACACCAGAGAGGCTGGAACCTATTGAATTGCAGTAACCTGAACTAACAACACAACTAGAGGTAGCCGTGGAGCGTTCCTACATTGATCCTAGATGCCTCGTCACAGCCTGAGAGATAACTACACCTAAAGGCAGAAAGATGAAAGCTGTCTGCCCCGGAGCAGATCCCCAAAGAAAGTAGGAAGCCCCCAAACATGTAATGGCGGTTAGACAAGAGGAAGCACGGACACAGACAGAAAATAGAATGAGCAAACGTTGGGGCCCAATCTGTCTAGACAGAAAAGTACAGGAAAGAATTCTGACTGCAATCCAACAAAAAACCCTAAAAAATACCAACACATCTGATTACCAAAAAACCTGAGATCACACGATCTCATCCACCTAAATCAGATCTCTGGTGTAACAAAACAAAGCCGCAGCCACTGAAAAAACAGGAAAACCAAATGAACAAATAACAGTGGCTACAGATAAACTGAGAGGAGCACAGGCTCCAGGAAGGGACCCGGCTGACCTCCACAAAAGTGCAGAAAACTATGCAAAAAGCAAGCACAAAAAGAAAAGCAGAAAATATCTTATCTGAAAGCAGCAGTTGCAGGCAAGACTCCAGCAAACTTCCAAATGAACCAGGAACCACAATTGAGACAAGAACAATTGATCACCGGCGACCATCATGGGAGGGAACCTCCTTAAATCAGTCCTGTCAGTGATCCCAGATTGCCATTCCTCGCTGGAAGGTTCAGTACTGTCTGCAACCACCAGAGGGAGCCTCTGCTCAGAAACCATCTATAGCACATTCACAACAGAGTAGCTGATGAGTTGGGAGACACTGCTGCTCAGCATATTTCCACCCCTGCGTGTGGTTCACTTTGTAAATTGAGAGCGTTTGTCTCACTCCTGCCTGTGTGTGGAGATGTTCAGATCTCCTGGATTGAATACCTTTGCTAAATGACGAAGAAGCTGGAGTCTAAGCCAGGCAGGCTAACCAGCACTATGGTATGGACTTTATGTTTTATGTTGTACTTTGAGCTGCACAAGGGCTGTATTTGAGTTACCTGTGATGTGGTTTATGAGGACTGCGATACACCAGCCAGACTTTAAATAGAAATGGTTCCTGTAATACCTCAGATCGCTCCCAAGTGAGTAGCATTGTTATATTTGGTGTTAGAAGTGAGGGAAGCATTCCCAGGGAATACGTGTGACTGCTACAGAAGTACTGCATGTCGTGGGTGAAGGTAGCTGTAAGCCAGAGAGCAATGTCAGATAAAATGAAGAACCTGATTAAACACCTGGTTCAAGCCCAGCAGGAGCAGCAACAGCTGGCACATCGGGAGACAAGACTTTTCAGTAATAAAAATGTCTTAAAACATTCTCTCTCTCTCATTATTCTGGCATTAGGCAAATATTAATAATTATTGTAATCCTAATTGACCTAAAACAGGAAAGGTTTATTCTGATTTCATGTCAGATATTGAGAAAAACATGCATATGTGTCTTTTTATATAGTGGATGTATGCTTCTAGTTTCAACTGTATATAAACACATATATGCTGCATATACACATCGCTGCGGTCCTGGGTTCAGATTCCACCAACCAAGACAACATCAGCAAGGAGTTTGTATGTTTTCCCCGTATAGGCATACCTCCCGGTACTCCAGTTTCCTCCCACACTCCAAAGACATACTGATGGGGAATTTAGATTATGAGCCCCAATGTGGACAGTGATGGTCATGTCTGTAAAGCTCTGTGAAATTATCGGTGCTATATAAGAAAGCAATATAAATTAACTGAATAAATATACACGTATGACATCTAGTATCATATCATATGTGATAAAAAGGTAAAATATTATTTAACTCAAAATCCAAATTAAAGAGCATTCCACTGACAGCTGTACATGAGTAACAAAAATAGAGAATAGTACTTGAATCTTGTCTGTAAAATCAGCTGTAGAAGTTTAATGCTGTATGAATTTTGGCTTAAAATTTCTTTTATATGCTATATCAGGACAAGTTGCTACATGAACAAACTTTCATGTTGTGCACAACAATTCGAATCCAAAATCAAAATTATGTTTTTATGTTTTATGTTTTTATGTCTTCCCATTGAAATTGCAACACATTGCCAAACCACTTGTTGCTGATGTTACTGTGAGCAGCCTGAATGGCCTAAAAGAGCTACCATTGCCTGCAGTATCTCTCCGGACTTGGCTTCTATCGAGCACATCTGGGACGTCATTGGTCAGCAAATGCAAAGGAAGCGGCCAGTAGCAAACATCCATTAATAATCTCATTGATCGCATGCCAAGATGTGTAAGTGTGTGGATTTCTTTGTGTGGTACTCATACTGAATAATGAATAAATCGAGACGTTTGAAAATTTTGTTTCCATTTTTCCATTGTTTGCATATCATTAACATCCACCTTGTGATTTCCATAATTCCACGACTTTTCCTTTTTGGTGTTGCAATTTCAATGTTGAGGGGTGTAGTTCAGAGTTTCAAGGATTAATAAAAATTAAATGACCAATCTTTTTTCACTTCAGTGTTACCTTTATCATGCTTTTCGCTTGTCACAATAGCTGCAGCTATTGTGTTCATGAATCCATGTGACCATTGTAGCCAATCACTGGCCCTAATGGCAATGTGCTATCACCCTCAGAATCACTGCAAACAACGATTAGCTGCAGAAGTTACGTAGGTTAAATGCCACATGACCATTCCAGAGAAGTTACCGGATACTGATGGGTTAACAGAAGTGATCTCATTGTCATGCCGATGAATTGCTGGACCTGTAAGACCTACTCACCGGGTGCATCGCTCTGCTCCTCCCAGGGTCTGACCATTATACTGGGCTGCCTCTTGCAGACACTTTCAGCACTACTACTACTCCCTTCTGTTGCTGAGAGTCTCCATGTGGCTATAGAGAGGCGTGACCAAACTCTGCATAAATTTATAATGACTGTGTCCTGCAGAGCTCTGCTTCCCTGGCCTATCCACTGGCAGCTGGTGGTATATTAGGAAGCTCCTCCATTCACGCCTTGCCTGATCTTAGCTCCTAGTTGCCGTTCGCTCCAGGGCTCTATCTTGGTGTTGTATTGCTCTGACTTTCCTGTATTTGACCCGGCTAGTTTACTCGTTTTGTCTGACTTCTCCGCTCCTGACTCCAGCTACGACTTATCAACCTGTGCTGCCTGCCTCAACCTTTCTGACAATGTCTCTGCCTATGCACTCGGTGCCTCTTTTACGTGTCTTGACTCGTTGGTCTGCTACTACAGGTCTTGGTACTGCCCTGGAGTGGCACCTGATTGCTGCCCTAACAGTACAAGCCAAACCTCACCATCAGAGGCTCTTTTGAAGACCAGGTAGCCTTTTAGTTACACCCCTCCGGGGTAAGCTTGGCCAGTGGCACAGTTGTCACACCCATTAACATTAAGAATAGTGATGGGCGAGCACTAAAATGCTCGGGTGCTCGTCGCTCGGGTCGAGCAAATTTGAATGATCCGGTGCTCGACCCAAGCAACGAGCCCAATGTAAGTCTATGGGAATCCCAAGCTTTTTTGCCACGACCCCCCCTGGAGGTCTTTTGAGGGTCTAAAAACTGCAGAAATCTATGGGAAAAGTGTTCAAATGACATAGGAACAGCATGGGAAAGACCACTGGAAGTTTTTCTGACCCCCAGGTCACTGCTGTGAGCAATGATGCGTTTTTAAATTTAGCGGAGAGTATGTGTGTCTACGGCTGTCTGCGTGTGTGTATGGGTGTCTCTGTGTGTGTGCAGTTGTTTGTGTGTGTTTGTCTGTGTGTGTGTGCAGGTTTCTGCGGTGTGTGAGGGTGTCTATGTGTGCGGTAACGCCACCGCATGTACTGTCTGTCGGTCACGGCGCTGCGGGATCATGCTGGCAGATGTCAGCATGATTCCACAGCTGACTGTGACCCACAGCGGTGAAGAAGGCTTTGACCGATGAGATTACTGCTCCGATCCGGCTATGTCTGTCGTTACTGATAAAAGTGACAACAGGTGCCGCTGATGGATGAGTAGTATCATTTGCCGGAACCTGTGCTCACTGTTAAAAAAAAAAAAAAAATTACATACATATTAATTATTCACATAATACATACATATTGATACATAATATACACATATTCACATAGAAATTAACACATTAAACTCACCGCACACCAAATCCTTGACGCCCTCGTCTCCTAGAAATAACGTAAAATAATAAACCAACATATATATTCCCTGTCCGCCATAGTCAAAGGTAATCCAGATTATCCCATGATGATCTCACGTGTAACTAGAAAAATCACATCGAGAGCTGTGACCGCTCTACCCGAACTGCAATACACTGCCAGGAGATAATCGTCCCTGCAGTGTATCGGCTCCATGCTGTCACTTACGGCACCGCTGCATGGGAAAGTTCTCACACAGCAGTACTGCCGTAATGTGAGAGCACCGGAGTGATGAACTCCGGTGAACTCTCACGGCGGCTCAGTGATACACTGCGGGAGATGTTATTACCTCCTGTCAGTGTATCACCAGAGGCCGGGTAGAGCAGTCACAACTCCTGATATCACTGTTGCACATGTGAGATCGTCGTGGGACACTTGTTGAATGAACTACAGAGGACAGGAAGTATTATATGTTGGTTTATTATTTTATTTTTGTTGCAGGAGATCAAGGGAGTCGGGGATTAGGCAATGCAGTAAGTATGGTTAATTAAGATAAATAACGGACTTTATTCTGGCTGTGCCTTTACTTACCAACGAACTTTAGGATTATCAATGAATAGGCATCTTATAGACGCTTCTCCTTTACTAAGCCGTGGGCTTGATGTCACCTGACAATACAAAGGTGACATCAACCCCACAAATATTACTCAACTTGCCACCACTACAGGGCAAGTGGGAAGAGCAAGGCTAATTTCCAGAATTGGTGCATCTTTAAGATGCGCCATTTCTGGGGAGGCTGACAGCTGATGTTTTTAGCCTGGGGGGCCAATATCCATGGCCCTTTCCCAGGCTATTAATATCAGCCCACAGCTGTCTGCATAGTCTTTGCTGGTTTGATTTTATAGGGGGGACCCCATGTCAATTTTTTTCTGGGGTTCCCCTGTAAAATAGCCAGTAAAGGCTAATCAAACATCTGTGAGCTGAAATTAATAGCCTGGGAACCTTTATGGCTATTGGCTCCTTCCCAGAATATTAACATCAGCCCTCAGCTGTCAGCCTTCCCTCTGCTGGTTCTGAAAATCACACGGGAGCCCAAGCAATTTTGTTTTAAATGTTTTGAAAAATAAACAGATATTGCATTTCACGCAGATTTTGTGTGTGTATATATATATATATATATATATTATATATATATGTCTTTATTTAACTCTTTATGTACCATTTTATAAAGGTTCCTACGCTATTAATATCAGCTCACAGATGTTTGCTTAGCCTTTACTGGCTATTTTACAGAGGAACCCCAGAAAAAATTGACATGGGGTCCCCCTATAAAATCAAACCTGCAAAGGCTAGACAGACAGCTGCGGGCTGATATTAATAGCCTGGGAAGGGGCCATGGATATTGGCCCCAGGCTAAAAACATCAGCTGTCAGCCACTCCTGAAATGGCGCATTTTGCAGATGTGCCAATTCGGGCACTTAGCCTTGCTCTTCCCATTTGCCCTGTGGTGATGGCAAGTGGGGTAATATTTGTTGGGTTGAAGTCACCTTTGTATTGTCAGGTGACATCAATCCCACAGTTCAGTAATGGAGAAGCGTCTATAAGACACCTATCCATTACTAATCCTATAGTTATATGATCAATAAAGACACAGCCAGAATAAAGTCCATTATTAATCTTAATTAACCTCATTTACTACATCGCCTAATCCCCGATGCCCTCGTCTCCTGCAACAAAAATAAAATAATAAACCAACATATAATACTATCCTGTCCATCGTAGTCCATTTACAGAGTGTCCAACGACGATCTCACGTGTAGAACAGTCATATCGGAGATGTGACTGCTCTACCCGGCCTCCAGTGATACACTGACAGGAGGCAATATCTCCTGCAGTGTACCACTGAGCTGCCGTGAGAGTTCACCGGAGTTCATCACTCTAGTGCTCTCACATTACGGCAGTACCGCTGTGTGAGAACTATCCCATACAGCGGTGCCATAAGTGACAGCAAGGAGCTGATTAGCTGATACACTGACAGGAGATATTCGGCCCTGCAGTGTATTGCCAGTCAAGTAGAGCGGTCACAGATTGTTCTACACGTGAGATCGTCGTGGGAAATCTGGATTACCTTGGACTACGGCAGACAGGGAGTATATGTTGGTTTATTATTTCTAGGAGACAAGGGCGTCGGGATTTGGTGTGCGGTGAGTATAATGTGTTTTTATTTCTATATGAATATGTATATATTATGTATCAAAATGTATTATGTGAATAATGAATTTGCATGTAATTTTACTTTTTTTTAACAGTGAGCACAGGTGCCGGCAGATGATACTACTCTCCCATCAGCGGCACCTACTGTCCCTGTTATCAGTGACACCAGAGATAGCACGATCAGAGCAGTATTCTCATCGGGCCAAGCTTGCTTCATCACTGCGGGTCACAGTCAGCTGCAGAATCACGCTGACATCTGCCAGCATGATCCCGCAGCGCTGTGACCGACAGTAAAGGCGGTAGTGTTACCGCACACACACACCCGCACACACCTGCAGACACACACACAGACACCCGCACACAGCTGCACACATACGCAGACACCCGCAGTCAGCCACACACATGCAGACACCTGAACACAGCCGAACACACAGATACAGCATGTGACGAGCATGGCGGCGCCAGGTCTGAAATAGACCTGATGATGCTGTGTGGCCAGCCAATCACTGTAATGCCACAACCAACATGGCTGTGGCATTACAGTGTGTGGCAGACAATCCCTGCATGTTCATTGGCTCTCTAAAGAGCGCCAAACATGCAGGGAGGGGACCTGGGCTCCATCCGAGCAACCTCTTTAATACTCGGCGAGCTCATAGCATCGCGAACACTGCGATGCTCGGGCAAGTACCGAATAGTGGCGAGCATGCTCGCTCATCACTAATTAAGAATTATAGTATATGAAAAATGTTTAGGTCATATGTATGATGCTTTCATTAAAAATTAGAAATGATTAATCATAATCTTCCATCATCAGAAGAGACTACATTTGATTAAAGCAAATTGTAAAAATAAATAACCCTAAGATATTGATATGTTAATTATCTGCTTTTGCTGCTATAACTAATCGTGAAAGTATTTGGAGAAAGATATGCAACAATTATATTATATTATTATTATTATATATTATTATATTATTTGCTAAACGATAAGAAACACACATTTTCTTAAAAGTGGTGAAATAACCTGGATAGCTGGAGGTTGTACACTTGTTTGGCAGAAAGCTATTCCTCCCAACCTACCATACTTATGCACACTCAGCCAAGGCTGCCTGTGTGCTCCTTGGGAAGAGGGAGAGGGGACTAATCCACTGCCAGGCAACCTTAGTTGCTGCTTTTCTCCATTGAAAATAAAAGGATCAAACATGCTGAAATGAAACAGGGCTGACCCAATTTTCCCTAGACATTACCTGTTAGGCTGGAATCACACATGTGAGGAATACGGCCGAGTCTTGCATGTTAATACCCGGCACTACCGCCTGCCTCAGGAGCAGAGCGTGCGGCTGCATAGCAATATATGGAGCCACACACTCCACTCCCGAGGCCGACGGTATTTCTGGGTATTAACATGCGAGACTCGGCCATATTCCTCGCATGTGTGATCCTGGCCTTTAGGAGAGAGTCAGGACACCCACATAAAAGTTGTCAAGTTTGACTGATATTTATCTCATATGTATAGCTATCTTAAAAGAGTTGTCCTGGAATTAAGTGAAAGTCTATGCATGCTGTTATGATTCTCCATTATTGCCAGTCTGAGCAGGCGGTCACGTGATCATGTGTAAGCAATTTGCATACTTCCTCTAACATTCCAACTAGGCGAGCTTGTCCTCTCTCTCTGCACTTCTGTTGAGAAAAGACAAGCATGTCTAGTTGGAATGTGACCACAAGTTTCCAAATTGCAAACTTGACACATAACCACTTGCTGTCACCCACAATATTGGAGAATACTGACAGCTTGCGCACCATATGTTGTCAGGATTTAGTCACATAGAGTGACTGCAGATTTTCATCCCAAGCATGAAAAGCCCATTTAAATTATTTAAGTTATGGCTTATACAAGGCAACATATAAGATAGATTTATTAAAGGGAACTTTTTAAGTAAAAGAGCCACCTTCAGCAGCACTAAGGCTGCATTCTGTGAAGGTGTCTATTATGCCTTAGAAATTTAGGCAGAGCACAGGTGTCGGTGAGTGAGTCGCCCGCCAGGGCCTTGGGGTACTCGGCACCGAGCCCGTAGATTTCTATGGGGATGTCACGGTAGCTGCAGCTCGGTCTGTGGCCCTGGGCGCTCACTGAAAAGGGGATATTTACAGGGGAATAAAGGTTTGTAGAATGTTCGTGACGCCACCTGTGGTACCTGGTCAGGGTGACCAGCGCTGCTGTGCAGATCCACTGAAGGGTTGGTGTTGTGCAGCTAGATGTTAGGCCTTCCACAGGTGAGGCTGAGTCCTTCAGGGCAGGTAGATGTGTAGGGGTACAGGACGGAGGGGAACCAGGCAGTGATAGAAGATGGACACACACACACTTGTCACTTTGGTACCTTTTACTGTAGATGTTGCAGGCACTCCCCGGAGCACTGTAGGGTGAAGGGTGCACATCCAGTTCTTCCCACTGAGTAGGTATAGGGCCTCCTGTCTCCTATAATAAGTCTCTGACCTGTGTGAAACTAGGCCTGAGTTCGTCTCCATACTACGCCCGGCTGACCTTGTGGTAGGGCCTCCTCCTGAAGAACATAGTCCCTGTTTGCAGTGCACTGCTCGACTCCGTCCTCCTGACCCAATTACGTATCAGCACAAAAGGGCTCCTGCGACTTGTAGTCCTGCAGGAACTCCGGTATCTCCTACTGGGTCATGAAGATCCCGGTAAGCTCGGACTCGGTGTCCGGTTGTAATGATCGGGGTGAGCTGATTAGGCTCCTCTGTCCCTTCTAATACTCTCTTCTCTTGCTCCACTCGCCTTCGGCCTACCCGGGCCCTCACGCGATCACACACTGGCAGTTGGTGGGCTGCCTCTTCGCCGCTCTCTAAGCGTCGGCACGCTTCCTCACTGAGCTGCACTCACTCGGTTCAGCTCTGACTAGACTGCAGTGGTTTCAGTTCCACTTTACTAGCCTCCACTCTATTGAACTAAACTGCAGTCTCTCTCTCTCTTCAGACTGCTCCTTCTGAACTCCTCTGAGCTCTGCTCTGTGAGCTAGACTGCACGAACTGCGCTCACTGCTCTCACGGCTCTCACTGCTCTCCGTCTTCACCCTCCTTTTATATCTCTATACAGCTCCCTCTGGAGGTCTTAGGGATGGGTGAAGGTGTGTGAATGTATATAGGACCTCTAGTGGTTGTTACCTTCTGTGCACCCTTCTGGGAATGAGGAATCCAAGCACAGCTGGGCTCCACACCGGCATGTAACTGGAACACAGGAGGTGGCGCACAGATGAAAGAGGGAGGTGATTGACACCTCTGAGGCTGTTGACACAGGGGGAGAAGGCATACCTCCAGGACACAATAGAGGTATGGTGGACAAATTATAAAACTGTGTGTTTCAGCGATCCTAGTGATCAGAAACCTAATAGACACCATCACTGAATGCAGCCTTAGTGCTGCTGAAGGTGGCTCTTTTACTTAAAAAGGCCCTGGGGGGTGACAGGTTCCCTTGAAGTTGAAAGAGAAAATTATGAGGCTGGGTCTGCCAACAATCAATTTGATAACTGCCTTTGCACTTGAGATTAACCTTTAGAAACTCATGTTTATGAAAGGGAATGACTACCTTTAAGTTATTAATTGATTAGTTAGCATCACTTATTTTCTAGAAAATTTGCTCGTACAGTCAATATTGGGCCAATAGCCAAATATAACATCACATATGACCACTAAATGGCCACTCTGACACATGTATCAGGTTATTTGAGCTGTCATCTTCTTAAACATAATGAAATGAAATCTGCACAGATTTGTCTGCCCAGTCTAAGGGACTGAAAGCCAGACCTTGTTTATTTCGACTTCTAAGTGAATGGCAGAATGAGAAATTTATTTTGACTACAAAGAGCTTACCTTGTTAAAGAATTCCTAAAATGGAATGAGGCTCCTAGCCAACTATTCTGTAAGCTATGTGCTTTATCTCTGGTGTTTAGATAGCAGCTCCAGTACAGAGGACAGAGGAGCCTCTTAAAGAAGTTACAGGTCTGTGTGAGCCAGAAATCTTGCATGTTTTTAGGTGACCAAATATTTATTTTCCACCATAATTTGCAAAATAAACCTTGCCAAATGAGACAAGGTGATTTTCTGGATTTGTTTTCTCATTTTGACTCTTAGGCCAGGATCACACATGCGAGAAACTCGCACGATTCTCGTGCGAGTCTCTCGCATGAACACCCGGCACTGCCGCCGGAACTCGGACCGGAGAATGCGGCTGCATAGAAATACATGTATTATATCATTTGTATATGTTGCAAAACATTTTTTTATGATCTTTCTGTCTCTTAGAAGGATCAATTGATAGCAGTCTGGAAGCTGAAAAAAAGGAATGCTAGGAAAAACAAGGTCAATGTTAGCAACTCAAAGAGTTGTTAGCTTAGTGTAATCAGTTTGTAGTCTTATAAATGGTGGGTTGCAGTAAGAAATAGCTGTACCGAAAACTCTCTAACAAGGTCGCAGTGGAATGATATATTTTTAGCTTAGTAGTATGCTAATTTTTGACAGCCTTGTACATAGAGCCATTCCACATTTTACTACCTAAAATGTAAGATACGTGGTTGTTTGAGCCTGGAATAAGATAATAATATGGCACATTTCCTCAAATTTTACTCTCCCAACAAACTAGGAGGATGCAGATAGTGCACCCATTTTATAACCTTTGTGTAACTCTTGGACAAAAATGTAAATTTTTATACATATTTATAAATTAAAGCCCTGGGGAGAGCGAGGGCCGACACCGCGGGAACAGTGCCGGTACGAGAGGTGAGTATATGCTTTATTATTTTATCAAGGCTGAACATTTAGTTTAAGAAGGTGTTGTCCTTGTAGTGGACAACCCCTTAAGTATAATAGAAGCTGTTGTACAATTCTCGGCAGTGACCTTTACATATTGAACACAGCTGTGCTGTTTGGCTCTGTTCATTAATTTTATCGGACCACCGCTGAAGGGAAGAAAAGCTCATTGGTGAGGGTGTCGAACCCAAATCCATCTGAAATTTGTGACTGGAACCACAAATAGGCCATCAATATTAAATGCCCAGGTAATCTGTTTAAAGTAGTACCCCTACAATCCTTCACTTTCTGCTAACATCCCCTAATCCCTACACCAAGCAAGGAACTGTTCATCTCTTCTTCAATCCTCCCCATCCCTTTCACCTCTTCCTCAGATCTGTTTCTCAACATACAATCGTCTGTCTCCAAACACAGACAGCACCCTCATGCCCTCTCCTGCTCCCACTTGCTAACACTTCCTCTGCTCCTTCTCACTGCTGGTGATATCCCTCCAAATCCTGGTCCTCCTCACCAAATTCCCACAGTCATTTCTACCTCCCATCCACGCTCTATCACAATTTTCCGTAACCTCTCTAACCTTATGCCCATTCGTCCAGCCCCCGCTTGCCCAGTCCCATTAACAAGAGCTCTGTGGAACGCTAGCTTTGTCTGCAACAAACTTTCCTACATCCTTTATATTTTTATTACTAACAAACTTTCCTTCCTCACCATCACCGAAACCTGGCTCACCCCTTCTAACACAGCCTCTCCTGCTGCACTTTTGTATAATGGATTCCACCTTTCCCACCCCCCCCGCCCCAGCAGCAAGCATGGTGGAGGAGTTGGTTTTCTCCTGTCAGATAACTGCTCCTTCACCCACATCCTACTGCCATCCTCTGTTACCTTCCCTTCCATTGAGGTGTACTCTGTGCGCATCTACTCCCCCTCCAACCTCCAACTAGCTGTCATTTACCGCCCCCCAGAGTCAGCCACCACCTTCTTTGACCACTTCACCACCTGACTACTACATTTCCTCTCCGCTGACATCCCCACTATCATCTTGGGCAATGTCAACATCTCAGTTGACACTTCCCTCTCAGCTGCCACTAAACTTCCATCTATTACTTCCTCTTTCGGCCTCACTCAATGATCTTCTGCAGCCACCTCACAAAGATGGTCACACTCTGGACCTCATCTTCACCCGTCCTCTGCTCCTTATCTAACCTCTCTAACTCACCTCTTCCTCCTTCTGACCACAACCTACTTACATTCTCTTCCCTCTCCACTCCTTATCCAAAATCTCCACCCCACAAACTTGCACACCCTCGCAGAAATCTCAAACACCTCGATCTACACTCACTCTCTGAATTCCTTCTCCCTTTTACAGACATAAGTTCCCTACACAATGCGGATGCCGCTGCCGCTCTATATAACACCACAATAGCTGTAACTTTGGAATCAGTTGCCCCTCTCACACACACCAATGCTCGCAAAATCAACAGACAGCCCTGGCACGCTAGCCTGACCAAGGAACTGGAACTAAGGCGAGCTTCCAGGGCTGTTGAGCGGAGATGGAAAAGAGCCCACTCCAATGAGGACTTCATCGCATTCAAACAGTTCCTCACTATTTTCAAGGCCACACTCGCCACAGTTAAACAAACCTACTTCTCATCTCTCATATCCTCCCTGTCTCACAACTCTAAACAGCTATTTAACACCTTCAATTCTCTCCTTCATCCCCCAGCACCTCCTCCTTCTCCACTCATCTCAGCTAAAGACTTTGCCTCATTTTTCAAGCAGAAGATTGATAACATCAGAGATTGTTTTGTTCGATAACCCCCAGAGCCCTTCCCCCTAACTGCCCAGCCCTCCTCCTCCAAAACCAACTTTTCCACTATTACAGAAGATTGACTCTCCACTCTACTCTCAAGATCACATCTCACCACCTGTGAACAAGACCCAATCCCATCCCACTTCATCCCAAACCTCACCACAGTCTTCATCCCAACCCTAACCCATCTCTTCAACCTATCACTAACAACTGGTGTTTTCCCCTCAAGCTTTAAACATGCCTCAATCACACCTATCCTCAAAAAGCGCTCTCTTGACCCATTCTCTGTATCTAGCTATTGCCCTTTATCAGTTTTCCCCTATGCCTCAAATCTACTGGAACAACACGTCCATCTTGAACTGTCCTCCCACCTCTCTTCTAGCTCCCTCTTCAACCCCTTACAATCTGGCTTCTGGCCACACCACTCCACTGAAACTGCCCTAACTAAGGTCACCAATGACCTATTAACCGCCAAGGCCAAGCGACACAACTCTGTCCTCCTCGTGGACCTGTCCTCTACCTTTGACACAGTGGACCATTCTCTATTACTACAGACCCTCTAAGCTCTTGGTATCACAGGCTTGGCCCTATCTTGGATCACATCATACCTAGCAGACCTGACATTCAACATCTCTCACTCACACACCACCTCCTCACCGCGCCCCCTATCTGTCGGAGTCCCGCAAGTTTCAGTCCTGGGGGCCCTGCTCTTCTCCATTTACACCTTCAGCCTTGGACAGGTCATTGAATCTCACTGCTTTCAGTATCACCTCTATGCTGATGACACACAGATCTACATCTCTGGACCAGATATCACCTCCCTACTAACCAGAATCCCTCAATGTCTGTCCGCTATTTCATCCTTCTTCTCCACTAGATTTCTAAAACTTAATATGGACAAAACAGAATTCATCATCTTTCCCCCATCTCACACGACCCCCCAACGGACCTATCCATTAACTCCTTAATGACCAAGCCATTTTGTAGGTTAATGACCAGGCCAATTTTTACATTTCTGACCACTGTCTCTTTATGTGCTTATAAATCTGGAACGCTTCAACGGATCTTGGCGATTCTGAGATTGTTTTCTCATGACATATTGTACTTCATGATAGTGGTAAAATTTCTTCTATATAACTTGCGTTTATTTATTAAAAAAACAGAAATATGGCAAAAATTTTGAAAATTTTGCAATTTTCAAACTTTTAATTTTTATGCCATTAAATCAGAGAGATATGTCACAAAAATAGTTAATAAATAACATTTCCTACATGTCTACTTTACATCAGCACAATTTTGGAACCAACATTTTTTTTGTTAGGAAGTTATAAGTGTTAAAATTTGACCAGCAATTTCTCATTTTTCCAACAAAATTTACAAAACCATTTTGTTTAGGGACCACCTCACATTTGAAGTGAATTTGAGGGGTCAATATGACAGAAAATACTCAAAAGTGACATCATTCTAAAAACTGCACCCCTCAAGGTGTTCAAAGCCACATTCAAGAAGTTTATTAACCCTTTAGGTACTTCACAAGAATTGAAGCAATGTGGAAGGAAAAAATGAACATTTAACTTTTTCCCAAAATATTTCTTTCAACACAATTTTTTAAATTTTGTCAAAGGTATCAGGAGAAAATGAACCACAATATTTGTTGTACAATTTCTCCTGAGTACACCGATACCCCATGTGTGGGGGAAAACCAATCTTTAGGCGCACGGCAGTGCTCAAAAGGGAAGGAGCATCATTTGAGATTTTGAATGTCAAATTGGCTGGAATCGAGAGCGGACACCATGTCGCGTTTGGAGAGTCCTTGATGTACCTAAACAGTGGAAACCCCCCATAAGTGACCCCATTTTGGAAACTAGACCCCCAAGGAACTTATCTAGATCTGTGGTGAGCACTTTGAACCCCCAAGGGCTTCACAGAAGGTTATAACATAGAGCCGTAAAATTTAAAAATCATATTTTTTCCACAAAAATGATCTTTTCACCCCAATTTTTATTTTTCAAAGGATAAAAGGATCCCAAAAGTTATTGTGCAATTTGTCCTGAGGACGCTGATACCCCATATGTGGGGGTAAACCACTATTTGGGCGCACGGCAGAGCTCGGAAGGGAAGCAGCGCCATTTGACTTTTTTGGCTGGAATTGAGATTGGACGCCATGTCGCATTTGGAGAGTCCCTGTGTGCCTAAACAGTGGAAACCCCCCAAAAGTGACCCCATTTTGGAAACTAGACCCCCAAAGGAACTTATCTAGATGTGTGGGAGAGCTTTGAACCCCCAAGGGCTTCACAGAAGGTTATAACGTAGAGCTGTAAAATTAAAAAATCATATCTTTTCCACAAAAATGATCTTTCCACCCCCAATTTTTATTTTCCAAAGGGTAACAGGACCCCAAAAGTTATTGTGCAATTTGTCCTGAGTACTCGGAAGGGAAGGAGCGCCATTTTCAAATGCAGACTTTGATGGAATGGTCTGCCGGTGTCATGTCACATTTGGAGAGCGCCTGATGTGCCTAAACAGTAGAAACCCCCCACAAGTGACTCCATTTTGGAAACTAGACCCCCCAAGGAACTTATCTAGATGTGTGGTGAGCACTTTGAACCCCCAAGTGCTTCACAGAAGTTTACAACGTAGAGCCGTGAAAGTAAAAAAATCATATTTTTTTCCACAAAAATAATCTTTTTGCCCCCAAACTTTTATTTTTATTAAGGTAACAGGAGAAATAGGACCCCAAAAGCTATTGTGCAATTTGTCCTGAGTACTCTATCCCATATGTTGGGGTAAACCACTATTTTGACGCATGGCAGAGCTCGGAAGGGAAGGAGCGCCATTTTCAAATGCAGACTTTGATGGAATGGACTGCGGATGCCATGTCGTGTTTGGAGAGCTCCTGATGTGCCTAAACAGTAGAAACCCCCCACAAGTGACCCCATTTTGCAAACTAGACCCCCCAAGGAACTTATCTAGATCTGTGGTCAGCACTTTGAACCCCCAAAGGCTTCACAGAAGTTTATAACGTAGAGCCGTGAAATTAAAAAAATCATATTTTTTTTCCACAAAAATGACCTTTTTGCCTCCAAATTTTTATTTTTTTAAGGGTAACAGGAGAAATAGGACCCAAAAGTTGATGTGCATTTTGTCCTGAGTACACTGATATCCCATATGTTAGGGTGAACCACTGTGATCGCCTTACTGCGATCTTTGGGAGGCAGAATGAACAAATCTACAAAAGGTGAAGAATTTTCTTTTTTACGCCGTTCCTAGTGCGGTATTAGTGATTAGGCGACTTTATTCCTCGGATCGGTGCTATTACAGCGATACCAGATTTATACCCTTTTTTCATGTTTAGCTTCTGTCACACTCTAAAAGACGGAAGAATTTTTTGTAAGAAATTTTTGCATCGCCGTATTTTGAGAGCTATAATTTTTCCATATTTCGTCCGACATATGTGGGCTTATTTTTTGCGGGACGAGCTGACGTTTTTATTGGTACCATATTCGGGCACATAACGTTTTTTGATCGCTTCCTATTCCAATTTTTGTGGAAGCAGAATGAACAAAAACAAGCAATTCAGGAATTGTTTTTTTTTTTTTTTCCTCCGTTCCGCGGCTGGTAAAATTGATAAAGCAGCTTTATTCTTCGGGTCACTACGATTACAGCGATACCTCATTTATATATTTTTTATGTTTTGGCGTTTTTTACACAATAAAAAATTTTATAGAAAAATAATTATTTTTGCATCAGTTTATTCCGCGAGCTATAACTTTTTAATTTTTTCGCTGATGATGCTGTATAGTGGCTTGTTTTTTGCGGGACAAGATGATGTTTTCAGCGGTACCATGATTATTTATATCCGACTTTTTGATCGCGTGTTATTGCACTTTTTCCAAGCGGTATGATGATAGCTCTTGGAAAAAGTATAATTTACTACTTTTTTGTGTTTTTTTTATGGCTTTCACTGAAGGGGTTAACTATGGTTATGCTTTTATAGATGGGACGCGGAGATACCAAACATGTGTATTTTTTTTGTTTTTTGGGTTTTTTATCACATAAAAATGTGTATTTTTTAGGGGAATTTATTAAAATTATTTTTTAATATTATTTTTACAATTTTTTTAAAAAAATGCTTTTTTTACCTTGTCCCTTTATGGGACTTTCACTTTTTTACTTTTGATTGCAGGTACAATGCATTGCAATGCTCCAGCATTGCAATGCATTGTACCTATAGTGAAAGCTGCTGTGAGCATGGTCACAGCGGCTTTCCATAGCTAGATGACCCGGAGGTTGTCATGACAACCCCCGGGTCATCAAGGCAGAGATCGGGCCCTGCAAATACATTGCGGGGCGCCGATCTGAGGCAGAGGGAGCTCCCGACCCTCTGCCTCCCCCCCCTGAGCGCTGCGATCGCGCTCGATCGCAGCAGTCAGGGGGTTAACAGCCAGGGGCGGTGGGGAAATTTCAGCCTCTTCTGCCTGATCGCTGCTGTGTTTGGTCAGTCACATTGACTGACCAATCACAGCGCTGTCGGTGCGGGTACCGACTGCAAAGGTACCCGCACCGCTTGCTGTGCCTGTCAGCTGTCTGTGACAGCTGTCGGCACTGAACTACCACTGCGTGTTAACACGCAGTGGTAGTTCAAAGGCATGACGTGCACAGTCCGTCAAAGTGCCAAAACTGACACCTTGCCATGACGGACTGTGCACGTCAGTGGACATTAAGGGGTTAAAGTAAACGGTTGCCCATGCTCCCCAGTCTCACAAGCTTGCTGCCTCAGGATTATCCTTGACACTGATCTCTCTTTCAAGCCACATATACACGCCCTTTCCACTTCCTGCTGACTTCAACTCAAAAATAAATCATGGATCCATACATTCCTCAACCAAGAATCTGCAAAAACCGTAGTCCATGCCCTCATCATATTCTGCCTTGACTACTGCAACCTCCTGCTCTGTGGCCTCCCCTCTAACACTCTTGCACACCTCTAATCTATTCTATACTCTGCTGCCCGACTAATCCACCTGTCACCCCGCTGTTCTCCGGCCTCTCCCCTTTGTCAATCCCTGCACTGGCTCCCCATTTCCCAAAGACTCCAGTTGAAAACCCTAACCATGACATACAAAGCCATCCACAACCTATGCCTTCCGTATATCTGCGACCTCGTCTCCCGGTACTTAACTGCACGCAACCTCCGATCCTGACAAGATCTCCTTCTCTACTCCCCTCTTATCTCCTCTTCCACAATCTCATACAAGATTTCTCCCGCGCATCCACCCTACTCTGGAACTTTCTACCACAACATATTAGACTCTCACCTACCATGGAAACCTTCAAAAAGAACCTGAAGACCTACCTCTTCCGACAAGCCTACAACCTGCAGTAACCACCAATCCACCAAACTGCTGCATGACCAACTCTACCCTCACCTACCGTATCCTCACCCATCCCTTGTAGATTGTGAGCCCTCGCGGGCAGAGTCCTCTCTCCTCTTGTACCAGTCGTGACTTGTATTGTTTAAGATTACTGTACTTGTATTTATTATGTATTCCCCTCCTCACATGTAAAGCACCATGAAATAAATGGCAATATAATGATAAATAATAATAATAACATAGTCAATAATATTTGATGCATCACAAAGCTTCTATAGCTGTCAAACCCATAGTGACAGAGCCAATTTTGATCCAAATTAACAAGTCCCATTTTCAGATCTGACATGTCACTTCATGTGATGTTAAATCTGGAGTGTTTCTACATATCTCATTGATTTTGAGATTACTTTTCGTGACACATTGTACTTTATGTAAGTTGTAAATTTAACTTGAGAGGGTTAGCTTATTTTGTGAAAATATCTGACATTGATGACACTTATGAACAATTCACAGTTTTCAAACTTTGATTACTTATATCTTTAACCCCTTAATGTCCACTGACGTGCACAGTCCGTCATGGCAAGGTGCCAGTTCCGGCACCAGGACGGACTGTGCACGTCATGCCTTTGATCTACCACTGCGTGTAAACACGCAGTGGTAGATCAGTGCCGACAGCTGTCATAGACAGCTGACAGGCACGGCAAGCAGTGCGGGGACCGTTGCCGTCGGTCCCCGCACCCACAGCGCTGTGATTGGTCAGTCAATCTGACTGACCAAACACAGCAGCGATCGCCCCCACCGCCCCTGGCTGTTAACCCCCTGACTGCTGCGATCCAGCGCGATCGCGCGATCGCAGAGCTCAGGGGGGGAGGCAGAGGGTCGGGAGCTCCCTCTGCCTCAGATCGGTGCCCTGCAATGTATTTGCAGGGGCCGATCTCTGCCTTGATGACCCAGGGGTTGTCATGACAACCTCCGGGTCATCTACCTACGGGAAGGAACTTATCTAAATGTGTTGTGAGAGCTTTCAACCCCATCATAGGTACAATGCATTGCAATGCTGGAGCATTGCAATGCATTGTAACTGCAATAAAAAGTAAAAAAAAGTGAAAGTCCCATAAAGGGACAAGTTAAAAAAAATAATTTTTTTAAAAAAATTGTAAAAAAAATATTTAAAAATAATTTTAAAAAAATACACATTTTTATGTAATAAAAAAAATAAAAAACAAAAAAAATACACATGTTAGGTATCGCCATAAAAATCCCATCTATAAAAGCGTAAACCTAGTTAACCCCTTCAGTGAAAGCCGTAAAAAAAAAAAAAACACAAAAACGTAGTAAATTATACTTTTTCCAAGAGGTATCATCATACCGCTTGGAAAAAGTGCAATAACACGCGATCAAAAAGTCAGATATAAATAATCATGGTACCGCTGAAAACGTCATCTTGTCCCGCAAAAAAACAAGCCGCTATACAGCATCATCAGCGAAAAAATAAAAAAGTTATAGCTCGCAGAATAAACTGATGCAAAAATAATTATTTTTTCTATAAAATTTTTTATTGTGTAAAAACCGCCAAAACATAAAAAAAAATATATAAATGAGGTATCGCTGTAATCGTAGTGACCCGAAGAATGAAGCTGCTTTATCAATTTTACCACATGCGGAACGGAGAAAAAAAAAAAAAAAACAATTCCTGAATTGCTGGTTTTTGTTCATTCTGCTTCCACAAAAATCGGAATAGGAAGCGATCAAAAAACGTTATGTGCCCGAATATGGTACCAATAAAAACGTCAGCTCGTCCCGCAAAAAATAAGCCCACAGATAACTCTGTCGGACGAAATATGGAAAAATTATAGCTCTCAAAATACGGCGATGCAAAAATTTCTTACAAAAAATTATTCCAAAAAGAAGCGTCTTTTAGTGTGTGACAGAAACTAAACATGAAAAAAGGATGTAAATCTGGTATCGCTGTAATCTCACCGACCCGAGGAATAAAGTCGCCTAATCACTAATACCGCACGAGGAACGGCGTAAAAAAGAAAACCAATTCTTCACCTTTTGTAGATTTGTTCATTGTGCCTCCCAAAGATCGCAGTAAGGCGATCACAGTGGTTCCCCCCCACATATGGGGTATCAGCGTACTCAGGACAAATTGCACAATAGCTTTTGGGTCCTATTTCTCCTGTTACCCTTAGAAAAATAAAAATTTGGGGGCAAAAAGGTCATTTTTGTGGAAAAAAATATGATTTTTTTATTTTCACGGCTCTACGTTATAAACTTCTGTGAAGCCCTTGGGGGTTCAAAGTGCTGACTACACATCTAGATAAGTTCCTTGGGGGTCTAGTTTGCAAAAGGGGGTCATTTGTGGGGGGTTTCTACTGTTTAGGCACATCAGGGGCTCTCCAAGCGCGACATGACACCCGCAGACCATTCCATCAAAGTCTGCATTTAAAAACGGTGCTCCTTCCCTTCCGATCTCTGCCATGCGTCAAAATAGTGGTTCCCTCCCACATATGGGATATCATCGTACTCAGGACAAATTGCACAATAGCTTTTGGGGTCCTATTTCTCCTGTTACCCTTAGAAAAATAAAAATTTGGGGCAAAACGTCATTTTTGTGGAAAAAAATATGATTTTTTTTATTTTCACGGCTCTACGTTATAAACTTCTGTGAAGCCCTTGGGGGTTCAAAGTGCTGACCATACATCTAGATAAGTTCCTTGGGGGTCTAGTTTGCAAAATGGGGTCATTTGTGGGGGGTTTCTACTGTTTAGGCACATCAGGGGCTCTCCAAGCGCGACATGACACCCGCAGACCATTCCATCAAAGTCTGCATTTAAAAACGGTGCTCCTTCCCTTCCGATCTCTGCCATGCGTCAAAATAGTGGTTCCCCCCCACATATGGGATATCAGCGTACTCAGGACAAATTGCACAATAGCTTTTGGGGTCCTATTTCTCCTGTTACCCTTATAAAAATAAAAATTTGGGGCAAAAAGATTATTTTTGTGGAAAAAAATATGATTTTTTTATTTTCACGGCTCTACGTTATAAACTTGTGTGAAGCACTTGGGGGTTCAAAGTGCTCACCACACATCTAGATAAGTTCCTTGGGGGTCTAGTTTCCAAAATGGAGTCACTTGTGGGGGGTTTCTACTGTTTAGGCACATCAGGGGCTCTCCAAACGTGACATGACACCCGCAGACCATTCCATCAAAGTCTGCATTTGAAAAAGGCGCTCCTTCCCTTTTGAGCTCTGCCATGCGTCAAAATAGTGGTTTACCCCCACATATGGGGTATCAGCATACTCAGGACAAATTGCACAATAACTTTTGGGGTCCTGTTAGCCTTTGGAAAATAACAATTGGGGTGGAAAGATCATTTTTGTGGAAAAGATATGATTTTTTAATTTTACTGCTCTACGTTATAACCTTCTGTGAAGCCCTTGGGGGTTCAAAGCTCTCACCACACATCTAGATAAGTTCCTTGGGGGTCTAGTTTCCAAAATGGGGTCACTTGTGTGGGTTTCCACTGTTTAGGCACACAGGGGCTCTCCAAATACGACATGGCGTCCAATCTCAATTCCAGCCAAAAAAGTCAAATGGCGCTGCTTCCCTTCCGAGCTCTGCCATGCGCCCAAATAGTGGTTTACCCCCACATATGGGGTATCAGCGTACTCAGGACTAATTGCACAATAACTTTTGGGGTCCTTTTATCCTTTGGAAAATAAAAAATTGGGATGAAAAGATCATTTTTGTGGAAAAAATATGATTTTTTAATTTACGGCTCTACGTTATAACCTTCTGTGAAGCGCTTGGGGGTTAAAAAGCTCTCACAACACATTTAGGTAAGTTCCTTGGGGGGTCTAGTTTCCAAAATGGGGTCACTTGTGGGGGTTTCCACTGTTTAGGCACACAGGGACTCTCCAAATGCGACATGGCGTCCAATCTCAATTCCAGCCAAAAAAGTCAAATGGCGCTGTTTCCCTTCCGAGCTCTGCCATGCGCCCAAATAGTGGTTTACCCCCCACATATGGGGTATCAGCGTACTCAGGACTAATTGCACAATAACTTTTGGGGTCCTTTTATCCTTTGGAAAATAAAAATTGGGATGAAAAGATCATTTTTGTGGAAAAAATATGATTTTTTAATTTTACGGCTCTACGTTATAACCTTCTGTGAAGCCCTTGGGGTTAAAAGCTCTCACAACACATTTAGATAAGTTCCTTGGGGGGTCCAGTTTCCAAAATGGGGTCACTTGTGGGGGGTTTCCACTGTTTAGGCACACAGGGACTCTCCAAATGCGACATGGCGTCCAATCTCAATTCCAGCCAAAAAAGTCAAATGGCGCTGCTTCCCTTCCGAGCTCTGCCATGCGCCCAAATAGTGGTTTACCCCCACACATGGGGTATCGGTGTACTGAGGAGAAATTGTACAACAAATATTGTGGTTCATTTTCTCCTGATACCCTTGACAAAATTTAAAAAAATTGTGTCGAAAGAAAAATTTTGGGAAAAAAAGTTAAATGTTCATTTTTTCCTTCCACATTGCTTCAATTCTTGTGAAGTACCTAAAGGGTTAATAAACTTCTTGAATGTGGCTTTGAACACGTTGAGGGGTGCAGTTTTTAGAATGGTGTCACTTTTGGGTATTTTCTGTCATATTGACCCCTCAAATTCACTTCAAATGTGAGGTGGTCCCTAAAAAAAATGGTTTTCTAAATTTTGTTGGAAAAATGAGAAATCGCTGGTCAACTTTTAACACTTATAACTTCCTAACAAAAAAAAATGTTGGTTCCAAAATTGTGCTGATGTAAAGTAGACATGTGGGAAATGTTATATATTAACTAATTTTTGTGACATATCTCTCTGATTTAATGGCATAAAAATTAAAAGTTTGAAAATTGCAAAATTTTCAAAATTTTTGCCATATTTCCGTTTTTTTCATAAATAAACGCAAGTTATATTGAAGAAATTTTACCACTATCATGAAATACAATATGTCACGAGAAAACAGTCTCAGAATCGCCAAGATCCGTAGAAGCGTTCCAGAGTTATAACCTCATAAAGAGACAGTGGTCAGAATTGTAAAAATTGGCCTGGTCTTTAACCTACAAAATGGCTTGGTCATTAAGGGGTTAAACCAGATATTTATGCCACACAAAATAGTTAACATACAACACTTCCCCATACATTTCTTCCATTTTCATTATAAGGCTAGATTCACATTTATCTTCTACTCAAAGCTCAACACTTAAAAAAACATGATACAGACAAAACCCTTGGACTTGCACTCCATTTGTCATCTGTTCTGGCAGTGTCCTATCATTTTAGGCATGAACACAACTGTGGCTGACAACACTTTTAGGCCGGCGTCACACTGGCGACAGAATCGGACGACTGCAATGCGATGAAAAATCGTATTGCAGTCTGCCCTATGTTAATCTATGGAGCAGCTCCCAGTATCAGATTTTTTGTGGTCCGTTTTAAAACGTCCGTGTGCAATTGCAGCATGCTGCGATTGTCACCGATTGTGGGTCGACTATCGTCAATGCAAGTCTATGGGAGCGATGAAAAATCTGATTACAAACGGACCGCACGTGTGACTTGCGATGAAATCGCATCGGTGTCCTTTCGAAAAGCCGGCAATTCATCCCCGGCTATACTGTAAAATCACACTGACAGCTTTAATAAAGAATAGAAAGAATAGATATACACACATAGAATACACATATATATATATATAATATATATATGTAATTGTGACATGTATATATATATATATATATATTTAATATATATATATATTTATATTTCCTAGACTTCTACATACTGTAATAGCCGCAAATTCAATTGCCGGCTTCTGTGAAATCACAGAAGCCGACATGAAATGATACATTGTTTCCACACAGTTAACCATGTAATTTCCTGTATTTTGATATTTGTTTAGAACTTACAATTACATGAGTGTATTTGTGCTAAATTTCAGACATGTAGGGGTTAATTAAAGGTGTAAATTCGTTGATAAAAAAATGCGTGGGCTCCCGCTGTATTTTCTCCACCAGACAGACAAAGCAAGCGAGTGGGGGCAGATAATAATAGCCTAGGGAGGGTACTTTTTTTTGTGCCCCCCCTGGCTACTAACATCTGCCCCCAGACACCCCAGAAAGGGCAAATCTATAATTAGATTCGCCCTTTCTGGCACTTTGCCCGTCTATTCCCATTGCCCTGTAGCGGTGGTGAATGGGTTAATAATCTCACCTTAATGTCACCTTAGTATTGAAAGGTGACCTTAAGGCAGGTTAATAATTGAGAGCTGTCAATTAGACAACTATCAATTATTAATCCTATTGAAGTAAATAAAAAAACACACACAGTTTAAGAATAAATAATTTTAATGAAATAAAAACACATATTTTTGACCATCTTTTATTTAAGTCTTAATCCGTTCGAAGCCCTTGTTCTTTTAAAATAAATATAAAATAATAAAACAACATTATTCTTACCTATCTGGCAATCTGTCACGTCCCATGATGTAATCCTTCACAAAGGGTTAACTACTAGCAATCAGATAAGCAGCGCAAGTAATCCTGCGTGCTCATCTGATAGCTCCTGAATGAATGAGCTTATCTCCTGCCGACAGGAGAGGATGTGATTCATGAATGAAGCTTAATTGATTGTATCCACTTTCACCTTAGGTCAGGTCACTCAAGTGAAAGTTGTAATAAATCAATTAAGCTCCATTCATGAATCTCTTCCTCTCCTTTCGCTGGGAGAGTAAAGGGTATGCCACACTGAACAATATCGCTAACGGGATCGCTAAAAAACGTCACTATTTAGCGATCCTGTTAGCGATGTTGTTCAGTGCGGCAGCTTCCAGCGACGAGCTTCCTGCTGTGATCTCGCTCGTCGCTGGAATCGTTCCGGACCCTATTTTCTCGTCGGCGCTCCCGCTGGGTAAGTATATATCGCTAGTGTGGCACCTTTTCTTAGCGATTTAGCGGTACTTTTGTACCGCTAAAGTCGTTAAGAAGATCGCTAACGGCGATAGCGTCGTTAACTATATCGCTAAATGTGGCCGCACTTAGCGATATAGAAACAATCCCGCTAGCGATCGCATTAGTATGCGTCGTTATCGTGATCGCTAGCGGGATTGTTTAGTGTGGCAGTACCTTTACTTATTCATTCAGGGGAATACAGGTCTGAGACAGCATTATTAGCTCTCTGCGACCTGTAACCTGTTAACCCTTTCTGATGGATTACAGCGTGGGACCTGACTGTACTTCGGATTGGTAAGAATAATTTTGCTTTTTTATTTTATTTTTATTACAGGAAATGGTTTTAGCAGGAAAATAAAATATTGTCAAAAACTGTGTGATTATTTCATTAAACTTCTTTTTTATTAAACTGTGTGTGTTTGATTTTTCTATCATACAATAGGATTAATAATTGATAGTTGTCTAATTGACAGCTCTCAATTATTAACCTGCCTTAAGGTCACCTTTCAATACTAAGGTGACATTAAGGTGAGATTATTAACCCATTCGCCACCGCTACAGGGCAATGGGAATAGACGGACAAAGTGCCAGAAAGGGCGAATCTAATTATAGATTTGCCCTTTCTGGGGTGTCTGGGGGCAGATGTTAGTAGCCAGTGGGGGCACAAAAAAATGTACCCTCCCTAGGCTGTTATTATCTGCCCCCACTCGCTTGCTTTGTCTGTCTGGTGGAGAAAATACAGCGGGAGCCCACGCATTTTTTTTCAACGAAATTACACCTTTAACTAACCCCTACATGTCTGAAATTTTGCACAAATACACTCATGTAATTGTAAGTTCTAAACAAATATCAAAATACAGGAAATGACATGGTTAACTGTGTGGAAACAATGTATCATTTTATGTCGGCTTCTGTGATTTCACAAAAGCCGGCAATTGAATTAGCGGCTATAACAGTATGTAGAAGTCTAGGAACTATAAATATATGTATATATATATGTCACAATGACATGTATATATATATATATGTGTTCTATGTGTATATATCTATTCTTTTTTTTGTGATTGAAATACTATTCTTTTGGATCCATTATATGTCAGTTTTGCAAGCCTGCGAGAAATTCTCGCAAGTCGGATGAAAATCGGATGTTACAAGGTACACACACATGCGACTAAATCGCATCTTTGAAGGAAAATCGGATGCCAGAAGGATGTGTGATGTTTGCATTTTGATCCGACAATCGACCGTCTAAAACGGACCGATTTTTTGTCGTTGTGTGTGACGCCGGCCTTACCTAAAAAGTTGTTAACTGCTTAAATACAGACCATACAGAGTCCAAAGGATCTCATTAGTCTGAATTTTGGGAGGCAGAATGAACAAATAAAGAACAGTACAATATTTATTTTTACTTTGTTCACCGTATGGGTCAGTAATATTACAACAGTATCAGATATATATAGCTTTTTTATGCTATGCTATTTTACACACTAAAAATGAAATTTTTATTTGATAAACAATGTTTTTTTGTTGTTGCCATGTTCTGAGAGCAATAGCTATTTTTTGTTCAACAGAGTTGCATTAGGGCTTATTTTTTTTGCAATTCGCGTTGAAGTTTTTTTTGTCCTATTTTGGGATGCTTAATCATTTTGACTGCTTGACAGAATGAAGAAAAATAAGCAATTCATTTATTGATTTTATTTACTTATTTATTTTATACTCTTCACAGGGCTGTATACGTAAGTAAAAAGACATATTTATTTTTTAGGTCAATACAGCAAACCAGTTTTATATATTTTTTTTATGCTTTGCTGCTTTCACACACTGAAAAGATTCCGCATCACCATATCCAATGAGCTGTAACTTTTTTATTTTTTTTGCCTACAGAACTGTATGAAGGCTAGTTTTTTTGTCGAACAAGTTGACTTTCCATCAAAAAATGGTGATGAAAAAGCTACATTTTTTACATGGTTCTTATATTTTATTTTTATATGAAATAAATAACATGACAGCTCTATAGTTCAGGTTGTTCCAGACGTGGTGATACCAGATGTATGGATATTTTTATTTATTTTTACTTTCACATAAAAGTTGTATTTTTTTTCTGGTGAATCAGATTTCCATGATTTTTTTCCTACATTTTTTTTGCATTTTTTTAAATGTCATTGTTTCTTTTTTATTTTTTACTTAGCCCCTCTATGGTACTTGTATACTTTTTGCATTAATCGCCAATCTCATGTACTAAAGTAGTCATGGACTTCACTGCATTCGACCTGTCAGTGTCACACTGATACAGCCTAGTATAACCTGCTGATGGCAGGGCCTTACAAGCCACAGTTCACCATGGTTAGTACTTCAGCTCGGGTTGAGACAACAACTAACGGCAATGCCTATTGAAAGTTGGGGATAGGATTAAAGAAGTCCTCGCCCGCTTTTAATCATATATATATACCACTGTCACAATTGACAGTGGCATCTAAGAATTTAGACATCCCTGATTGGTACTAAAATCAACCCAATCAAACTGATGTAGGAGGGTATCAACTGTCAAACATAGCCGAGACCCATGGCATTTTTCACCTGTCGAGGGGGGCGCTATTAGTTATTACTCCTCAGACACATGAAAAAGCACTGTTGAGGATTATAATAATAATCTTTATTTATATAACGCAAACATATTCTGCAAAACTTCACAATTCAGCAGTTCATACACAACAGTCATAAGTAACAAAGTTAAAGATAGTACAATAATTAAAGCAAAGAGCTTACAATCTACAATGAGGTGGGGGAGACACAAAGTACAGGTGCTTATTTACAATGATGGTCCAGCCATCTTGAGGAAATGGCGAGCAGATAAAGGCTGCATGAGCTAGTCACCAGCATATATTTGTAGTGCTTTTAGGTGTGGTGGAGTTTGATTGAGAATTATGCTCAGAGAAATACTGAATGGACTACATATAAAAAGGACTGTGATTAAGGAACATAACAGGCCACCCTAAACAGATGTGTTTAGGAAGTGACTAAAACTGTGTAAGTTGCGGTTAGTCCTAATTTCTTGGGGTACGGTATTCCAGAGGATTGGTGCAACTAGGGAGAAGTCTTGTAGCCGGTAGTGGGAGGTACAGATTAGTATGGATGTTAGTCGGAAGTTGCTAGTAGAGCGTAATGAGCGGGTAGGCCAATAAACAGATAAGAGGAAGAAGATGTCGAGCTGTGCTGCACTGTGGAGAACTCTGTGGGTGAGAACAAGCCTCTTAAATTGGATCCTATAATGTATGGGTAGCCAGTAGTGTTGAGCGATACGATAATGCAAATATCGGCTATCGGCCGATACTAGCTCTATCGGCCTTTCGATAATTTGTTTCGATATTTTCGTCTTATCGAATACCGGAATCGGATTTGTCACTGTCACTGTGAGTGTCCGTCGGTCGGGTGTGTCAGGAGTCAGCGGCACTTACCTGGCAGAAGATCTCCGGCGGTCACGTCCTGGACTGCTTGATGGCCGCCATTATCTTCTCCCTGGCGGTCACATGCAGTTTTTCGCGATAACTGCAGTGACTGCAGGGTAATCCCGGCCGTAAAGCAGTCCGATGACGTCACCGCCGGGGAAGCAGGTAATCAGCTGTGCTGCGCCGGGATGACAGGCTCTGCCTGTCATTCTGATGTAGCAGAGCTGGATCGTCGTGGGACACTCGTTACTATGGACTGCGTCGGTCAGGTGGTATACTTTTTTTTTTCTTTTTTTTACAGGAGATCGATGGCGTCGCAGGATGAGACTGTAATAAAAGTAATGAAAACTGTGTTTTGTTTTTTTTTATTAAATTAAAAAACTTTTTTATGAACATTCACCCGTCCGGGTACATAAACAATTTAACTATTTACATACAGGGACCCTGTCCGGGTTATTTATAATTCTTTGGCAGGGGTGTTCCAGGTACCACCTGGTACTCTTCTGATGCTTGCCAAACATCCGAGGCACCAAGGACCACCAGGACCTGATGACGTCGTGTGGCCTGTACAGTCAAGTCGTGACCCGCTATCTGGGTCTGTGTGGCCACCTCTTTCATCTCCCTCCGGGTCTGGAACCCTATGTCCCGGACTGAACGAACCCCAGGGGGCCTAACAGGCGCCGGGTACGGGCCAGCTATACTTATCATGTCCATAGCTGGGGCTGCTGAGGAGACCACTGAGGGAGGCTTGGGAGATTTACGGCATGGGGTGGGCACTTTTGCAGAGGCCTGGATGTGGGAGGCTGAAGGCTCCGAGGGTCTCACAGGTTCCTGACACTCTGGGGAGTAGGGGTCGCACCTGGTAACATTTAGGGCGTACCATCCATTGTAACCCCAGTGTCGGGTGTAAGTCACCAAGTCTCCTGGCAACAGGTCCCTCCCCGGGTGTCCTTCTGGGAGGTGAGCCTCCACGTCCCGCCGGATCACAAAAACTTCTAAATAAAGTCCAGGCTCCTTGATGAAGCCCCAACCACCTTTCAATTTAAAGCTCCGTACTGCACCCTTACGCCGCGGCTCACACAGGGTTCCTTTATCCTTTCTCATCCGGTCCTTATCTGCCCGGTCCTTCTCCAGGTTACGTTGCCAAAGTTTTTGGGATTCTCGCTGCTCCCTTTGTCGCTCTGCTTCCCGCTCCCAACGTCTCCACTCTTCCTCCTGACGCCGGTTGTAATTCTCCTCCACCAGCTGCTCCATGTCTCCACCATCAAACTGCAGCTTACAGTGTCCGGTTTGCGGCAGCTCTCCTGCGCCCCCCAGTCCTGGCGGCGCTCACATGCGGAGGAAGCAGCCGGCTCTGGAACAGATGACAGTCGGGGCTCCGGTACAGGCAGGTAGACCTCTGGTGCCTGCGCGGCCTCCTCCATGAGGACGGGTGTCGCTTCTTCTGTCTCAGCGACGGGGGCAGACAGCGGGATCTGGGGTGCTGCCGGTGCAGAGTTTTTTGCACGAACGGGTGCCTCCACTGCGACAACGTCAACCGGATCACATTGCAAGGACTCCTCTACTAGAACGGGTGCCTCACCTTCCGGTACAGACACTTCAGGTAAGAGGGATTGGCGCCGCTCCAAGTTTAGTTTTAGGGCACGCCAGCTGGCTTCCATCCTGGCGACCTCCTCCCGGTGCCGGGCCAGGTCTATCAGGGTATCCTCCGCTTCTTCCAGCGTAGGAGGGTTTCCAGGCCGGGTGCCCAACGGTGGCTCCGTGGCGATCGGGTCGCTTCCGTGGGGGGAGAGCTCTGACTGCTCCATTCCTTCACACTTCTGCTCGTGTCCATTAGCCATCTCTGCCAAGTCACATGTGTCATTAGCATCTGGAGAGGGCCCCTCTTTTGTAGGAGGCGGGACCTTCGTGTTAGTTTCCGCACACTGAGGAGGATGAGGAGGCGGAACTGAAGAGCTGTGGGGCACGATCTTACATTGCAGTACCATTTAGAGCCATCGTTTTCGCGTCACTGAGTGAGTGTACACCCATGAAGAGCACGCCCTTCTTCTTCACCAGTGCCTCGTCGTGACGCAGATATGGCGGAAAAATGGCAAATACATTCTCTGATGATTTTAGCAATTCTCAAGTACAAAACCAGTTCAATTCAGGCACACAGGACTCGCTTATAGCGAGCTACAGAATCCTGTTCGTGACGCCCAAGTTGAGTCGCACAGAGCCAGAGGTTTTGGGGGTACTCGGCACCGAGCCCGTCGACTTCTATGGCGTATGTCACGGCTTTACCCGGCAATTGAATCAGAGTCTATTTTACTATGTAGAAGTGTATAAACTATAAATATATGTATATATATATGTCACAATGACATGTATATATATATATATGTATTCTATGTGTGTATATTTTGTGTTTACAACGAAAGAAAGGGTTTTTTTTGTTGCGATATTTTGTTCCCATAGACTTACATGGGACTTCCGGTATCGTAATCGGATATCGACGATATTTAGTGCTATCGGCGATACAATTTCGATACGATATTTTTAGATATCGAGCAATATCGCTCAACACTAGTAGCCAGTGCAATGATTGGCGAAGTGCGGAAATGTCTGAGTACCGATTAGCCAGATGAACCTCGCTGCTGCATTAAGGATGGACTGGAGAGAGGAAAGTTGAATGAGGGGGAGGTCAATTAATAGAGCATTACAGTAGTCAAGGCAGGAATGGATCAAGGCACTAGGGAGGGTTTTTGTTGTTTCCATGGTGAGGAAGGGGCGGATTTTAGAGATGTTCTTCATGTTCAACCATCAAGAGTGGGCAAGAGATTGTATACAGGAGGTGAAGGAAAGATTGGTGTCAAACATAACACCTAGACAGGGTGCCTGCTGCCTAGGCATTATTGTGGTGCACCCATGGAGAGGGAGTTGTCAGATTTAGGGAGGCAAGTAGATGGCGGGAGCAGAAGAAGTTCAGTTTTGGAAAGGTTGAGTTTCAGAGAGCAGACATTATGTTGGAAACTGCGGAAAGACAGTCACAGGTGTTCTGTAGTATAGCGTGGTTAGGCCAGGGGATGATATGTATAGTTGTGTGTCATCAGCATAAAGATGGTACTGAAAGCCAAATTTGCTGATGGTCTGTCCATTTGGGGCCATGTAGAGTGAGATGATAGGAGGGCCAAGGTCTGAATCCTGAAGGACCACAATAGTGTGAGGAAGAGGAGACCAAGTGGAGCCAGCAAATGATACACTGAAGGAGAAGTCAGAAAGATAGGAAGCGAACCGGGAGAGGCAGTGTCCTTTATGCATACATTTATTAATTTAATTATAATTATATTATAATTATAATTTATAAATTATATAATATAATTAATATAATAATATAATAATAATAATAATATTATAATAATATAATAATATAATTTATATTTAATTATATTAATTTATGCATACATGTATTAATTGGAGCATAGAGAGTAGGAGGTCCAATAACAACTGCTGTTAACCCTTTCCCAACATATGAACTACCAGTACATTATATTTTGCTGACATATGACATACTGGTAGGTCATGGTGATTATGCGGAACAGCAGCAATGCCCACATACAGCCCCATCAGCAGAAAAATAAAAAGCTGTTACTTTCAGACTATAACAATGCAAAACTATTTTTTTTTCTATAAAATTGTTTTATTGTGTAAAAGCGGAAAAACATAAAAAATTATATAAATGTAGTGTGGCTGTAATTTTACTGACCTGAAAAATAAAGCTGTCTTATAATTTTACTGCATGGTGAATGGAATGAAAAAACTAATTCCTGTTTTTTTTCATTCTGCCTCCCAAAAATCGGAATAAAAAGCTATCACATAATGAACTGCCTAAAACAATAAATAAAACCAATTCTTGACCTGTTTTTGATTTGTTTATTCTGCCTTGTAAAGAGTAAAGTAAGGCTCTGTTCACATTTATCCTGCACTCTACGGTGAGCACTTACAACGGGTTTACATGTAAATCTCTGAAATACGTGATTCAGCTACAACCACTGATGGAAGATTCCCTGTATTTAGGCAGATGTAGTCACTTTGGACATTGTCAGGCCTATGACCCAGCAGTTTCCATCTTTTTAAGCGTGCATATAAGTGCAGTCGGCAACAGTTTTGTCCACTTCTGAAAAAACTGACACAGCTGAACAGAGGCCAGACAGAATGTAAAGTAATGCTGCTGCCTCGTTTTAGTAAATTGATCACTCAGGGGTTTCATCTGAATCACGTCGTTAGCCAATTTAGATGGAAATTCCAATGTAAGCTCAGCGTTTATTGTGATCCCAAAATGTTATCTAAAATGTTCCCAATAAAAGCTTCAAATCAATCCACAAAAAAGCAAGTCCCCCACTCAGGTCTGTCATCTGTTAACGGAAATATAGGGGGCTTCCACGTTACTGATAGTACAACGTGGCACGGATGTGTCAGAGGCTGCACACCATTGCACTGCATCTGTCTGCAGAAGGTCTCAGTAGTTTGCTTTGCAGACGAGTGGCCACTTATCCCGGTGCTAATGGCCACACCTAGACCATAGTGTTGATATACTTCCTGCTTGCTGCTTGTAAGCCCAAGTGATATTTTCTACTTGCATTTTCCTGTTGAGGCTTGGAGCAGTAGCAGTTGGCTATCGTCCTTTTTGGAGTTTGGAGGACGTGGGTGTTTCTCTCTGAGACTTCTCAAATTTAGTGTTCCCTTGTTTCATTTGTCTATCCCAGCTGTCTTTAGTGGTAGTGAGGATTGACTAACGCACATCCTGTCCTCCCTGGAGCAGGGCTTATCGCCAGGGTCAGGCAGGGATTAGGTATCCTGCTCGGCGATAGGTGCAGAACCTATATAGGGATGATAGGACAGACAGGGTGACATTAGATCACCCTGTCTAGTGGTCTCTATTCCCCCCTTTCCTAGTGTTTCGTTCCCTTTCTTCTTATACCTTTGTGTTGCACTTAGTCTGTCCTACACTGTGCATGACACAAATCCTCTGGAATAGCGAAACAGCTCCATAACCCTCCAAAAGAAATTCAACAAATTCTGTGCTCCCAGATCAAAATGCCCCCTCCCTTCTGAACCCCACAGTGTACTTAAACAACATATAGCGTCCACACTCAGGTCCATCATCTGTCAATGGAAATATAGGGTTTTCCACGTTACTGGTAGCACAAAGGCTCTGGAAAAGCGCTATGGTTCCCACCCCAAAAAGAAATCCAGCAAAATCTGTGCACCAAAATCCAAATGCCACCTCTCTCCTAAATCCCACAGTGTGTCTAAAACACATTTAGTGTCCACATGATTGACATTTCTGTAGCGATGAGAGCATACTTAATTAACTGGTGTATGTCTCCAGAAGCATGAGCTGGGCACAATCTATGGGCACTACAATGTACTCGGCAGTAGATTGGCAGATTTTCAATCTTCACTCAGCAGCATTCATTGCTGCTTGCTTCCTTGCTTCTGGAAACACACATTTAGTTAAAATCATTACTGCACAATAGATAAATTCCCAGAGTGGTATAATTTCCAAAATGCGGCCGTAAAGCAGTCAGTCCGATGACGTCACCGCCGGGGAAGCAGGTAATCAGCTGTGCTGTGTCGAGATGACAGGCTCTGCCTGTCATTGCGATGTAGCAGAGCTGGATCGTCGTGGGACCCTCGTTACTATGGACTGCGTCGGACAGGTGGTATACTGTTGGTTTGTTTTTTTTTTCTTTTTTTACAGGAGATCGATGGCGTCGCAGGAATGAGAGTATAATAAAAGAAATGAAAACTGTGTTGTCTCTTTTATTTCATTAAAAGACTTTTTTCTTGCTTTGTCTTTTTTTTATACATTTAAAAACTTTGGGATTAATAATGGATCGGTGTCTTATTGACACCTCTCCATTATTAACCGGGCTTTATCTCACCGTGCAATCAACGGTGACATTAACCCCTTATTACCCCGCTTGCCACCGCTACAGGGCAGTGGGAAGAGCCGGGTAAAGTGCCACAATTGGCACATCTTTTGATGCGCCAAATGTGGGGCTGCTGTAGCCTGGTATTATCAGGCTGTTGAGGGCCAAAATCCATGGGCCTTGACAGTCTTTTAATACCAGGCCGCAGCAGTCTGCATTTTACTTGGCTGGTTAACAAAAATAGGGGGACCCCTACGCCGTTTTTTTTTTGAGGGGATCCCCTATTTTTGTTAACCAGCCAAGCTAAGCAGACTGCTGTGGCCTGGTATTATCAGGCTGGCAAGGTCCATGGATATTGGATCCTTACCAGCCTGAAAAACCAGGCCTCAGCAGTCTGCTTAATCTGGCTGGTTAACAAAAATAGGGGGGACCCCACGCCAAATTTTTTTCGAGGGGATCCCCTATTTTTGTTAACCAGCCAAGATATGCAGACTGCTGTGGCCTGGTATTATCAGGCTGGCAAGCAGGGTCGGACTGAGGCACCGGGACACTGGAGAAACCTACGGTGGGCCCCAGCTCCTGCGTGGTGGGCCCTGATTTGAAAGGATAGGTCGCGGGCAGAGGGGGTGGTGGCTCCGGGGCCCGCGCTCTGAGGGGGCCCACCCGGAGCTACGATACAGTTACATTCTGCGGCAGAGCAGGGAGAATCGCTCTCCCTGCTCTGCCGCCCGGAAGCTATGGGGCCTGAACAGGCGTTGGGGGGGCCCGGTGCCAGCAGTGGGCCCCCCACCCGTCATCGGAGGGTCAGCTGTATCGGCATCCAGCCGATAAAGCTGACCGCATGGAGAGAGAAGGAGCGAGCACTCCTACTCTCCCATAATCCCCCTCTCAGCGTATGACAGCGGGCGCAATAACATCACCTGCCGGCGCCCGCTTTCAGACGCTGAGAGGGAGAACAGTGAGCAGCACAGGAGCCGGGAGGTGAGTTTTTTTTTTATTTTTTTTTTAATGGGGGTGCAGTCGAGTCCTGGCTGGAGAAGTCGTCATGTCGGTGTGGGCCAGATGGAAAAGACATGAAAAGTGAACAATTCCATTAGAAAGAACATCAGCGGTAAGTCATTATCTGTACCTGTGCTGTAATCTATTATATGTTCTGTAGGACTGGTATTATTTAACACAGACCATATGGCGGTAATATCAATATTGGTCTTTTTATATATAGATTATTTTGGCCAACAGCGCGGTCATTTGCTGAGGTTCTCTGATGATGGGCCCACTCAGAAGTTTTGCCCCCACTAAACCAAAACCCTAGCTACGCCTATGGCTCTCTCTCTAGTCTTTCTTTCTCGCTCTCTGTTCTTTCCTTCTCGCTCTCTGTTCTTTTTTCTCTCTGTTCTTTCTTTCTCTCTTTTCTTTCTTTCCTCTCTTTCTTTCTCTGTTTGTTCTTTCTCTCTCGCTGCTCTTTCTTTCTTTTCCTCAGTACCAGCCACTGTGCCCTCATTACCAGTCAGTGTGATCAGCAGTGCTAAATGGTTACGCTTGGGGCGAGGATATGGGTGTGATTAGCTGTGAAATGGGTGTTGTCGGGGCGTAGCCTAAAATTTTCAGCGGCGTGCAACACGCGCCGCAGCCTTTAATCCTCTTTCCTGTCTTCCAAATTTGGGAGGTATGCTGTATGACCTCCCTACAACTTCTGGCCATGCTCCTGATGAGCGCGACGGATGGTCTCGTGAGGGATCTCCTCCCACACCTGGACTAAAGCATCCACCAACTCCTGGACAGTCTGTGGTGCAACGTGGCATGGCCTAAAATTTTCTGCAGCATGCACAGCGTGCCACAGCCTTTGTCCCTATTTCCCTTATTCAAAGGTTGGGAAGTATGATGTTGGGCCGCAAGAATATATTTTCTCTGGTGGGCCCAAGGTACTCCAGTCCGACGCTGCTGGCAAGGTCCATGTATGTTGGCTCCTTAACAGCCTTAAATACCATGCCTCAGCAGCAGGGGCGTACATATAAATCATGGGACCCCATAGCAAAAGTCTGAATGTTCCCCACCCCCCCAGAAAAAAAACCCAGAGGCATTGTAAATGTAAAGTGTCAGTACAGTGAGGGAAGTTGAGTCGCACAGAGACAGGGGTTTTGGGGGTACTCGGCACCGATCACGTCGACTTCTATGAGGGATGTCACGAGTAGCACAGCTCGGTCCGTGACCTGGGCGATCACTGGAATGTGGGATATTTCCAGGGATGATAGAATGTTTGTGTAGTTTGTCGTGACGCCACCTGTAGTACCTGGTCAGGGTGTCCAGCGCTGCTGTGCAGGTCCTCTGGAAGGGATGGTGTAGTGCAGGTTGGTGAAAAGTCTTCTACAGGTAACACGCTATCCTTCCAGGGCAGATAGATGTGAGATAGAGCAATGGTGCAAAGTGATGTAGCAGAGTGGACTATGCGACGTAGTAAGAAAGCAGGAAACACTTCAAGTTAAACGTTGCATAATAAAATTTTTAATAATAACATTACAAAAGTGCAAATGGCTTATATTATGTGACATGTTTTGTTACTGTTCATACCCTTGATATGTGTTATACATGTGTGTTAATAAATACATATTCAACAAAAGTGCAAATAGCATTAGTGCCGAAGTTCGTGGAGACTTCTTAGGACTACAACCCCACCGGGGTAACTTCACAGTGTCCTTTACTTGTGCTTGTGGAGGACCCGCTCCAAACCTCCAACTGTGGTCTTGGGGGGGCTGCAAGACTTTCCTTGAGCAGACCTCACTTTCGGCCCACCCAAACAGGTTTTTAGTTTCTGAGGTAGTTGAAAATAGTGCACAGTAAAGTTTTTTGTAAAACCAAGATGGAGCACCGAAGTGCCAACTATTTACAGAAAAGTTTGTGAGCCAGTACAGTTCATGGCTTCAAAGTTCAACATTTTCATTACAGTGAAACACCATTACCCAACCTGGGTATATTAAGGCAACAATAAACTTGTTCTTCTGAACATTCACCCGTCCGGGTACATCAAACCATTACCCAACCTGGGTATATTAAGGCAATAAACTTCTTTTTATGAACATTCACCCGTGCGGGTACATCAATAATTTAACTATTTACATACAGAGACCCTGTCCGGGTTATTTAGACTTCTTTGGCTGGCCTCTTCCAGGTACCACCTGGTACTCTTCTGGAGCTTGCCAAACATCCGTGACAGGAGGGTCCACCCAGACCTGATGACGTCGTGTGGCCAGTACAGTGACGTCGTGACCCGCTATATGGGTCTGTGTGGCCACCTCTTTCATCTCCCTCCGGGTCTGGACCCCTATGTCCCGGACTGAACGAACCCCAGGGGGCCTAACAGGCGCCGGGTACGGGCCAGCTATCATTATCATGTCCATAGCTGGGGCTGCTGAGGAGACCACTGAGGGAGGCTGGGGAGATTTACGGCGTGGGGTGGGCACTTGTGCAGAGGCCTGGTTGGGGGAGGCTGAAGGCTCGTAGGGTCTGTCAATTTCCTGACACTCGGGGGAGTAGGGGTCGCACCTGGTAACATTTAGGGCGTACCATCCATTGTAACCCCAGTGTCGGGTGTAAGTCATCAAGTCTCCTGGCAACAGGTCCCTCCCCGGGTGTCCTTCTGGGAGGTGAGCCTCCACGTCCCGCCGGGTTACAAAAACTTCTAAATAAAGTCCAGGCTCCTGGATGAAGCCCCAACCACCTTTTAACTTAAAGTTCCGTACTGCACCCTTACGCCGCGGCTCCCTCACCGTACTTTTATCCTTTCTCATACGTGCCTTCTCTGCCAGGTCCTTCTCCAGGTGACGTTGCCGAAGCTTTTGGCATTCTCGCTGCTCCCTTTGTCGCTCTGCTTCCCGCTCCCGACGTCTCCACTCTTCCTCCTGACGCCGGTTGTAATTCTCCTCCACCAGCATCTCCATGTCTCCACCATCAAACGCCAGCTTACGATGTACGGTTTGCGGCAGCTCTCCTGGCGCCCGCCAGTCCTGGCGACGCTCACCTGCGGCGGAAACAGCCGGCTCTGGAACAGATGACGGTCAGGGCTCCGGTACAGGCAGGTAGAGCTCTGGTGCCTGCGCGGCCTCCTCCATGAGGACGGGTGTCGCTTCTTCTGCCTCAGCGACGGGGGCAGACAGCGGGATCTGGGGTGCTGGTGCGGCGTTTTCTGCAGGAACGGGTGCCTCCACTGTGATACTGGCAACCGGTTCAGATTGCAAGGGCTGGGATGCCCGCACGGCCTCCTGTACTGGAACGGGTGCCTCCACTGAGATACTGGCAACCGGTTCAGATTGCAAGGGCTGGGATGCCCGCACGGCCTCCTGTACTGGAACGGGTGCCTCCACTGAGATACTGGCAACCGGTTCAGATTGCAAGGGCTGGGATGCCCGCACGGCCTCCTCTACTGGAACGGGTGCCTCCACTGAGATACTGGCAACCGGTTCAGATTGCAAGGGCTGGGATGCCCGCACGGCCTCCTGTACTGGAACGGGTGCCTCCACTGAGATACTGGCAACCGGTTCAGATTGCAAGGGCTGGGATGCCCGCACGGCCTCCTCTACTGGAACGGGTGCCTCCACTGAGATACTGGCAACCGGTTCAGATTGCAAGGGCTGGGATGCCCGCACGGCCTCCTCTACTGGAACGGGTGCCTCACCTTCTGGTACAGACACTTCAGGGGGTAAGAGGGATTGGCGCCGCTCCAATTGTAGTTTTAGGGCCCGCCAGCTCGCTTCCATCCTGGCGACCTCCTCCCGGTGCCAGGCCAGGTCTCTCAGGGTATCCTCCGCTTCTTCCAGCGTAGGAGGGTTTCCAGGCCGGGTGCCAAACGGTGGCTCCGTGGCGATCGGGTCGCTTCCGTGGGGGAGAGCTCTGACTCCTCCATCCCTTCCCACTTCTGCTCACGTCCATTCGCCATCTCAGCAAAGTCACATGTGTCATTAGCATCAGGAGAGGCGACATCTTTTGTAGGGAGGCGGGACCTTCGCGTTCGTTTACGCCCACTGAGGAGGATGAGGAGGCGGAACTCCAGAGCTGTGGGGCACGATCTTACATTGCAGTAACATTTAGAGTGTGCGGACATCGTTTTCGCGCCACGGAGTGAGTGTACGCCCACGAGAGCACGCCCTTATTCTTCACCTGTGCCTCGTGGCGCAGATATGACGGAAAAATGGCAAATACAGTCTATGATGATTTTTGCAATTCTCAAGCAAAAAAACAGTTCAATTAAGGCACACAGGACTCGCTTATAGCGAGCTTCTGAATCCTGTTCGCTGGGTGCGATGCAACATCTCTGTGACGACTGGACCCTCGGGTGCTTCTGTCTTTTCACAAATGCCGGCTTTACCCGGCAATTGAATCAGAGGCTATTTTACTATGTAGAAGTGAATAAACTATAAATATATATATATATATATGTCACAATGACATGTTTATATATATATATATATATATATATATATATATGTATTCTAAGTGTGTATATTTTGTGTTTACAAGGAAAGAAAGTGTTTTTTTAGTTGCGATATTTTGTTCCCATAGACTTACATGGGACTTCCGGTATCGGAATCGGATATCGCCGATAGTTAGTGATATCGGCGATACCATTCCGATCCGATATTTTTAGATATCGAGCAGTATCGCTCAACACTACTAGGGAGGGTTCCTATTATACTAGATGCCTCCCAACTGTTGGCTGGGGAGCATTTTCATGGTGCGCACGCAAGGCAGGAAGCCTGTGTGGCGTGCACAGGAAGCAAGGAGCAGGATATGGGGAGGTCTCCAAGCGGCCGGGGCAGTGAGTATGTCGGCGTCCCTTCAAGCAGGGGGAAGAGGAACCATGCAGGGATGCCAACATTAGTGTTACATACTGTAATTACTGCAGCTCTAGATAAATTAATTGAGGGATATAGTTTGTAAAATGGGGTCACTTATGGAGATCTGCTGTTCTGGCACCTCAGACACCTGCAAACCATAACAAAATCTGCATTATAATATGGCGCTCCTTCCCTTCTGATCTTTCCATTGTGCCTTAAGGTATTTTCCTATTACATGTAGGTTATAGGCGTACTAAGGAGAAATTGCAATAAACTGTGAGGTCCATTTTTGCTACCATACCTTATAGAAAATTAAAAACATGGTTCTAAAAATAATCAATTTAGTGGTAAAAAATGTAATTATTCTTTCTACACCACCCAATGGTATAAAATTCGGTTAGGCACATGTGGTGTCAATATGCTCACTACACCCCTAGATCAATTCATTAAAGGGTGTGGTCAATTATTGGGGCTATGCTTTTCTGGTATGTCAGGGGCTCTTCCAATGTGACATGGCACCTTCAAATCATTCCAGCAAAATCTGCATTCCAATATGGCACTACTTCTGAGCCTTGCATTGTGCCTCAAAGTATATTTCAACCACATATGGGGTATTGGTGTACTCAGGAGAAATTGCTTAGCAAATTGTACCATTCATTTTCTCCTATTACCCCTTTTGAAAATTATAAAGCAACATTTTAGTGGAAAAAATGTTAATTTACTCAGCCCAGTGTTATACAGATCTGTGGTTGGCCTGAAGGTTAAAAATGCTCACTACGCTCCCAAATCAATTCTTCAGTATATGTAGTTTCCAAAGTGGGGTCACTTTTGTGAGGTTTCTGTAGTTTTGCCATATCAGGAGCTCTTCAAATTCAACATGGCATCCACTATCTATGAGTGATTGTGCGCCCTCGGGCGCATGCTGTGATTACAAACAACGCAATGGGGTGTAACCACGCAGCAGACTGACCTCGCAATAGGGTTTACCCACGTACCAGACTGGCATATGTGCAGACTCTGTCACGTCTGTCACATGTGCTGAGTGTGAACCTACTGCCTGCAACATCCTTCAGCATGACCGGTTTGGCAGTGGGTCAGTAATGGTGTGGGGTGGCATTTCTTTGTAGGGACACACAGCCCTCCATGTGCTCGCCATAGGTAGCCTGACTGCCATTAGGTTCTGAGATGAGATCCTCATACCCCTTGTGAGACCATATGCTGGTGCGGTTGGCCCTGGGTTCCTCCTAATGCAGGACAATGCCAGACCTCATGTGGCTGGAGTGTGTCAGCACTTCCTGCAAGATGAAGGCATTGAAGCTATGGACTGGCCTGCCCGATCTCCAGACCTGAATCTGATTGAGCACATCTGGGACAGCATGTCTCGCTCCATCCACCAACGTCACGTTGCACCTCAGACTGTCCAGGAGTTGACAGATGCTTTAGTCCAGGTCTGGGAGGAGATCCCTCAGGAGAACATCCACAACCTCATCAGGGACATGCCCAGGCATTGTAAGGAGGTCATACAGGCACGTGGAGGCCACACACAATACTAAGCATCATTTTGACTTGATTCCACTTTAATTTTGTCTTGTTTTGATTTTCATTTGGACTTGTTTCCACTTTCATTTTGGGGGTCTCTCCAAATCCAGACCTCTATTGGTTCAAAAATTTGATTTCCATTGATGATTTTTGTGTGATTATGTTGACAATACATTCAACTTTGTACACATCAAAGTATTCAATGAGAATATTTCATTCATTTAGATCTAGGATGTGTTATTTGAGTGTTATCTTTATTTTTTTGAGCAGTGTATATTCGATCCTGTCGGATTCAATTTTGACGTAACTGTCAATGATAAACTGTTGCGTCAACTTCCCAGCATTTAAAAGGGGATTGAACTCATCACGAATGGAAAGCATAGTACTGCAACAGGGTGATTTTTTTTTGTCGATCTTGATCCACTGGTAAGGATGGTAGATGAGTGTCACCAATTACTTGATTTTGCACACTTAGGGCAATTGGAGTTGTCAAATTTATTGTCCATCCTCTGTCCCCATATGGGAATAGAAGTGGATATGTCATTGCATCACACTTTCTGTGAAGAAAGCTGATTTGAACTGTTTGGTTTTCACTTTTGAGGTGAACTCTGATGTCCCTATTAAATGGGGGTTCTCCCATTGCATTTTGATAAATTATAGCTACTTCATTGCACCTTAGTGCATTGTAGCTCCTCTGGTCATCATTGTAGTCATTTATAATTGACACTGTTATTTCAAGTAGATCGTGATTTTCTAATTCAGCAATCCTCTCTTCCTCTATCTCAAGTTCCCTCATCATTGTGAAGGCTCTTGTGAGTGGGTTAATTGCTTTCATTTTCTCTCCAAGAGAGGACAGCAGTGCTGGGAGGCACTTTTTATTTGCTTGACTTCTTGTACCTAATGCTTCTTCACTGTCCAAGATATAAATCTGGCCAAACTTGGGAGTACTACCCACAGCGGGATGCAATGGGGCAGTTCTGTGGTAAATTTGTCCGTGAATTCGAAAACAGTATGGACCATGCCCAGGAGGTCGCGCTACTTGTGCTCCCATTGATGCCAAAGCAAGCGAGCTATTGTATTGCCTTATATTAGACATAAAGTTATTAGAGTGCTGATGCTATCCTTACATCAACTTGACTAGTTGATCATCCATATGAATGGGACATAATTGGATGCGCCCTCTCTTGCAGCAGGAAGGGAATGTTTTGTCCTGCGCCATTTTGTTTTTGAAATTTTTAGATTGGCAGAACTGACATCGAAATGTCAGTTCGCCAGCATAGCGCTCTTCAATACGTGTCTCATCAATTTGATTGAGAAGTCCTCTAGCGGCAAATATAACTTGCCGTCGTCGAGTGGCTCTTGCATTTTGGACACGTATTCTATCTTGTTCTCTTATTTGTGATATATGTGTATCACTTTGTGCATTGCGTGTTGCTCGCTGTCGTGCAGCATTAGATTCTCTACGTGATTCATTTACTTCATTCGTTTCTCTTGCTCTGGACGCTCTCTGTTGGGCTGCATCAGCAGTTCTTCGACAATTTCGTTCATCTTCTGTTTCATTAAGATGCAGGTTACGCATCCGTATGCGATTCATTTCTCTACATGCAGCAGCGTGCTCAATTTGATTCATCTTTGCAATGTTGCCTCACATTGTTGCCTCAGTGTTGCCTTAGTGTTGCCTCACAATGTTGCCTCACAGTGTTGCCTCACAATGTTGCTTCACAGTGTTGCCTCACAGGCGAACGTTCAAAAAAGGCTTATGTCTTAACTCGCCACCAGGGAGAGCTCCTCTCCTTATTAGATACAGTACAAACCAAAATTTTGGACACACCTTCTCATTCAAAGATTTTTCTGTATTTTCATGACTATGAAAATTGTAGAATCACACTGAAGGCATCAAAACTACTGAAAATATGTCTTATATTCTAGGTTCTTCAAAGTAGCCACCTTTTGCTTTGATTACTGCTTTGCACGTAGAGAAGGTGAACGGATGGACTCTACATGCCTGGTTCCCACCGTGAAGCATGGAGGAGGAGGTGTGATGGTGTGGGGGTGCTTTGCTGGTGACACTGTTGGGGATTTATTCAAAATTGAAGGCATACTGAACCAGCATAGCTACCACAGCAATGTGCAGCAGCATGCTATTCCATCCAGTTTGGGTTTAGTTGGACCATCATTTATTTTTCAACAGGACAATGACCCCAAACACACCTCCAGGCTGTGTAAGAGCTATTTGACCAAGAAGGAGAGTGTTGGGGTGCTACGCCAGATGACCTGGCCTCCACAGTCATCAGACCTGAACCCAATCGAGATGGTTTGGGGTGAGCTGGACGGCTCACCACTTCAATTTTGAATAAATCCCCAACAGTGTCACCAGCAAAGCACCCCCACACCATCACACCACCTCCTCCATGCTTCACGGTGGGAACTAGACATGTAGAGTCCAGCCGTTCACCTTTTCTGCGTGCAAAGCAGTAATCAAAGCAAAAGGTGGCTACTTTGAAGAACCTAGAATATAAGACATATTTTCAGTTGTTTCACACTTTTTTGTAAAGTGTAATGTATAATTCCATATGTGTTAATTCATAATTTTGATGTCTTCAGTGTGATTCTACAATTTTCATAGTCATGAAAATATAGAAAAATCTTTGAATGAGAAGGTGTGTCCAAATTTTTGGTCTGTACTGTATGTCACTTAACTCATATACAGGGCCTTACAGTACTGAGGTATCCATGGTTACGCCCACGCAGTTAGCTGCTAGTGGTAGTAACTATGGATGCCTAAGTTACAGTTCAGCTGTGGATGACTCATTTTGCACAGACACACGGTTGAGCTCTGGATGACTCATTGTGCACAAACACGTCCAAATTAGGTATATTGATTTCAGACAATATTGCGCTCCTGATTTCAAATGGCATTCCTTTCCTTCTGAGTCCTGCCATGTGCCCAAACAGTAGTTTTTCAGCAAATATGGGGATTCAGTGTACTTAACAAAAATTGCAAACCAAATTTTGTGGTCCATTTTCTACTGTTATCCTTGTGAAAATTAAAAATTTAGGGCTAAAGAAACATTTTTGAGGTGGAAAGATATATTTTTTCATCTTCATGGCTCAATATTATAAAAATCTGTGAAGAATCTGTGGGTTCAAGGTGCACACCAAATCTCTAGATAAATTCTCTAGAAAGTGGTTTCGAAAATGGGATCACTTATGAGGGATTTCCACTGTTTAGGCATATTAGGGACTCTGGAAATGCGACATGTTGTCCAGCTAATTCTGCACTCCAAAAGTCAACTTATGCAAATTCCGAGCCCTGCGATGCACACAAACATTAGTTTTCCCACTACATATGGGGCATCAGTGTACTCAGGAGAAATTGCACAATACGTTTCCTCCTGTTACTCATGTGGAAATGAAAAAAATGGGTCTAAAACAACATTTGTGTGGGAAAATTTTACATTTTCATTTTTTCCTTCCACAAGGCTTTAATTTCTGTGAATCACCTAAAAAGTTAACAAACTTATTGAATGTGGTATGTGGTTTTGAGCACATTGAAGGGCGCAGTTTTTAAAATGGCATCAGTTTGTTTATTTTCTGTCACATGAGCTTCTCAAAGTCACTTCAAATGTGATGTGGTCCCTAAAAAAAATTGCACATTTTGTTAGTAAAATGAAAAATTGCCGATAAGCTATTAATCCTTACTTCCTAACAAAACAAATTATAATGCTGATGTAAAGTAGACGTGGGTTAATGGCATAAAAACTCAAAGTTTGAAAATTGCGAAAATGTTCTAATTTTTAGTCAAATTTTTGATAATTTCATAAATAAACGCAAATCATATCGTCCTAATTTTACCACTAGCATGAAACACAATGTGTCACGAGAAAACAATTTCAGAATCACTGGGATACGTTGAAGAGTTCCAGAGTTATTATCACATAAAGTGACACTGGTCAGAAATGAAAAATTTGGCCTCGCCAGGAAGATGAAAACAAGTTTAGGTGTTGAAGGGGTTAAACTGTGTATTGTTAAGCAGTTAAAGCTATTGTGCTCGCATTTAGACAACTCTGTTGATATTGATGCAGGTACCTTAAACTGCATAACAGTATACATCTGGGTTTTGAAGTCAATTCCATTGCTTAGAAAAATGGAATCCCTTCAACATATTAAAAAACATAGCTTCATAACATTGGGATATGATTAATCCATCCCACACATATCAACTAAATCTAGGTTAAACTGAATTTTCCCTGTAGAGCACAGCAAATGTCACTGCACTATGGGAATATGAATATACAGTATTACGATAAGAAGATTGTGATGAATTATGATAGTCACGGACACAACATTTAATGCTAATTTATTGTCACATTAGAGTTCATTTGTACACAATTGTGCAATTGTTATTCAGTTCCTATGCAGAAGCCTGCAGGCAAAACAGAAAACATATCCAGAGCATGCTCTGTCTTAAAATAAAGGCTGTGTTTTTTGCAAATTGGGATACATTTTAAACTACATTATTTTATCCAAATATTCATTAAAATATAAAATCATAGGCTTTAAGTTTAACCTAAATATTCTCATATCAAACTAAGTCAGTCATACTGGAAGACATGAAATCACAGTGTAGTAGGTGTTACTTATAGGTCAGCAATGCATATCACCTCCAGACAGATGTGAATCCAATTTACAGCAAAATACAATCTTGTGAAAAAGCCATAAATATCTTCAGTTGATAATTAACTAATGTAATAAAAACTCTGTGAAATACCAGATTAAAATGGCAGCCCATGTTTGAAAAACATTTTGTAGCGGAATTTGGATTTTTACATTATAAAGGAAAAAAATACAATTCGTAAATGCAGATTTAACCCCTTCCCGACATGCGCCGTACATATGCTGCTCTGCAGGAGGTGCGTTCCCGCAAAGGGAAGTATATGTAAGGTATAGCTATCGCACGGCCTCACGCTGAGCGCAGCAGCGATCGAGTGTAGGTGTCAGCTGAGTGTGACAGCTGACACCCCGAAGCAATGCCCACGATCGGTGCTAGCACTGATCACGGGCATTTAACCCCTCTGATGCCGCTGTAAGTAGTGACAGCAGCATAGAAAAGCATCGCGCAGGGAGGGGGCTCCCTGTGAGCTTCCATCAGGAAAACGCGATGCGATTGCATTGTCCTGATTGGTCTCCATGGTGACCCTCGGCACCAAGATGCACCTTCCGAGTCTTGCAGGAAAGGTGGCTTGTGAGCGCATGCCTTCTTCCCTGCCTGTCAGATCCTGATCTGATACTCTGCAGTGCAGATCAGTGATCTGGGTTCCAGATCAGCGATCTAATGTAATATAGTAATGTCCCATACTGGGACAATATAAAAAAGTTAAAAAAAAAATTACAATGTGTCGAAATATTTTTTTTTAAAAATCCCTAAATAAAGAAAAAATATATAAATAAATATTTTACCAATAAATACATTTATTTAAGTAAACAAAAAACAATAAAAGAACACATATTTGGTATTGTCACATCTGTAAAGACCCGCTCTATAAAACTGTCCCACTAGTTAACGCCTTCAGTGAACACCGTAAAAAAAAAAAAAATACAAAAGGAAAAAACAATGCTTTATCATCATACAGCCGAACAAAAAGTGAAATAAAATGCGATCAAAAACACGAATGTGAATAAAAATGGTACCGCTGAAAATATCATCTTGTCCTGCAAAAACCAAGCCCCAAACAGCTCCATAAGCAGAAAAATAAAAAAGTTGTAGCTCTCAGAATAAAGCACGCAAAAATAATTATTTTTTCTATAAAATAGTTTTTATTGTGTAAAAGCGCCAAAATATAAAAAAAATATAAATGAGGAATCGCTGTAAACGTACTGACCCGACGAATGAAGCTCTCTTACCAATTTTACCACATGCGGAACGGTATAAAAAAAACAAAAAGCAATTCCGGAATTGCTGGTTTTTGTTTATTCTGTCTCCCAAAAATCAGAATAGAAAGCGATCAAAAAATGGCACGCGCCCGACAATGGTACCAATAAAAATGTCAGCTCGTCCCACAAAAAACAAGCTCTCAAATGACTCTATCAGCCGAAATATGGAAAAATTATAGCTCTCAAAATGTGGCGATGCAAAAACTAATAAGAAGTGTCTTTTAGTGTGTGACAGCAGCCAAACATAAAAACCCGATATAAATCTGGTATCGCTGTAATTGCACCGACCTGAAGAATAAAGTTGCCTAATCATTTATACAGCACGAAGAATGGCGCAAAAAATAAATAAAACCAATTCTTCACATGCTGTTGATTTTATCATTCTGCCTCCCAAAGATCGCAGTAACACTCGGCGCAAATTTTTCCTGTGCTCTGCACTGAGCTCTTACATCAGGGTCTTTGTGTAAATCTCTGAAATACGTGACTCAGACAGAACCCCCAGTGGAAGATTCCCTGTAATGAGGCAGATAGAGGCACTGTGGACGCTGTGACCTGTGATCCGGCGGTGTCTGTCATTTTAGGATTGCATAAAAGTGCCATCGGCACTAGTTTTGTGCACTTCTGAAAAGGACACCGCTGAACAGAGGCCAAACGGAGTCCACAGTAAATCTACTGCCTCATGATAGCGAATGGATCCATCGCGGGTTTAATCTTTCACGTCACTCAGAGATTTAGATGGAAACCCCAAACTAGCTGCTCAGTGTAGAGTGCCAGATAAATGTGATCCCAAACATTATGTAAAATGTTCCCAATAAAAGTTTCAACTCAATCCACAAAAAAAAGCAAGTCCCCACTCAGATCTGTCATCTGTTAACGGAAATATAGAGGACTTCCACGTTACTGGTGGCACAAAGGCTCTGGAAAAGCAAAATGGCCCCTCACTCCCCGAAAGAAATTCAGCAAATTCTCCACTCCCAAATCCAAATTCCCCCCTACCTTCTGAGCCCCAGTGTGCCTAAAGAACATTTAGCGCCCACATGTTTGGCATTTCTGTAGTGATGACAGCCCGCCTAACTTACGGGTGCATGTCTCGAAGCATAAGCTGGGCATAATGTACTGGTGACTGCAACGTACTGGTCACTACAGCGTACTGGTCACTAAAATGGCGGTTTGTAATTTTCCCTCAGCAACATCCACTGCTGCTTGTTTCTAGAAAACACTCATGGAGTCAAAATCGTCACTACATCTGTAGATAAATTCCCAAAGGGTTATAATTTCCTAAATGAGGTCACTTGAGGGGGATTCTGCTTTTCTAACACTTAGGAGCTCTTTATATGGAATCCACAAACTTGTCTAGGAAAATCTGTGCTCCAGAAGGCAAACAGAGCTTCTTCCCTCCCGAGTCACTCCGTATGGCAAAGTAGTACCGCACAGTCACATATGGGGTATTTCTACATTCAGCAGAAATTGTTGGACAAATTCTGTTGCCATTTTTACCCATTTTCCAGTGTGAAAATGTAAAACTTATGGCTATAAACATTTGTGACACACCTGTGGTGTCAATATAATCACTGCATCCCTAGATTAATTCATTGAGAGGTTAATTAGTAAGATGGGGTCACTTATGGGGGGGTTCTGCTTTTCTGGCACCTCAGGGGCACTGCCAATGTAACATGGCACCATCAAACAACTGCAGCAAAATCTGCACTTTAATATGGCGCTACTTCCCTTCTGAGCTTTGTGCCTCAAAAGTAGTTTTTAACCACATATGGGGCATCAGTGAACTAAGGAGAAATTGAACAACAAACTTTGGGGTCCATTTTCCCCTTTTCCCTTTTGAAAATAGAAAATCTGTAGCTAAAAAAGATTTTTGTTGGAAAATTTAGATTTTTTTTTTTATTTTCACGGCTTAACGTTGGAGGTTCAAGGTGCTCAATGCACATATAGATAAGGTCCCAAAGGGGTCTAGTTTCCAAAATGGTGTAATTTGTGGGGGTTTCCACTGTTTAGGCAAATCAGGGGAAATTCAAACGCGACATGGCGTCCGCTAATTATTCCATCAAATTTTGCATTCAAAAAGTCAAATGGCGCACCTTCCATTCCAAGCCCTGCAGTGCGCCCAAACAGTAGTATTCCCCCACATATGGGGTATCCGTGTACTCAGGAGAAATTGCACTACAAATTGAATGGAGCCATTTCTCCTGTTACCCTTATGAAAATGCAAAATATGGAGCTAAAAAAGATTTATTTGGGAAAAATGTGATTTTTTTTTATTTCCACGGTTCTACGTTAGAAACTTCTGTGAAGCACCTGTGGGTTTAAGGTTCTCAGTACACATCTAGATAAGTTCCCTAAGGGGTCTAGTTTCCAAAATGGAGTCACTTGTTGGGGTTTCCACTGTTTAGGCACATCAGGGGCTCTCCAAATGCGATATGGCAACTGCTAATTATTCCAGCATATTTTATATTCAAAAAGTCAAATGGCACTCCTTTCCATCCGAGCCCTGCCGTGCACCCAAACAGTTGTTTTCCTCCACAGATTAGGTATCGTATTTGCATACTCAGGAGTAATTGAAACAAAATATATTGTCCAATTTCTCCTGTTACCCTTGCGAAAGTAAAAAAAATTAGGTCTAAGGCTATGTGCACACGTAGCGTTTTTTAAGCATTTTTGCTCAGCTTAATTGCTTAAAAAACGCTTAGAAAACGCATCCCATGCATTCCTATGGGATTACACATTGCTGTGCACATGCTGCGAATTTTTGCAGAGCGTAATCGCTTCGCGCAAAAATAAGCAGCATGTTCATTCTTTAGGCGTAATCACGGTGATTACGTCGCCATAGGAATGCATTGAAATGCTCACTTCACGCATGTGACTGTATCCACCATGCGTGAAGTGAGCGCTTCTTGTGCGCTTGGTACCCAGGGCCTGGAGGAGAGCAGACTCTCCTCCCGGCCCTGGGTACCATATCCCTGTAAAAAATAGATTTAACCCCTTCCTTACCGATGACGGAATAGTACGTCATCGGTAAGGATCCCCTGCTTTGAGGTTGGCTCCGGCGGTGAGCCCACCTCAAAGCCGCGACATATCATCTGTTATAAACAGCTGAAATGTGCCTGCAATAGGGCATTTAACTAGAGCTTCCGGCCGCAGGGCCGGAAGTGAGCGCATCGCTGACCCCGTCACGTGATTTGGGGTCGTCGATGCATTGCCTTTACAACCAAAGGTCCCATAGAGATCTCTATGGTTGTTGCCGGCACATTGCTGTGAGCGCCGCCCGGTGGTCGGCGCTCAAAGCAATGCAGTAAATCTGCTACATATGGGCGATCTGCTCATCACTCATATGTAGCAGAGGCGATCGAGTTGTGCATGCTTCTAGCCTCCCATGGAGGCTATTGAAACATGGCAAAAGTAAAAAAAGAGTGTTTAAAAATTAAAAAAAATAAAAAAAACCTAAAAGTTCAAATCACCCCCCTTTCGCCCCAATCAAAATAAAACAATAAAAGAAAAATCACACATACACATATTAGGTATCACCGCGTTCAGAATCAGCAGATCTATCAATAAAAAAAGCATTAACCAGATCGCTAAACGGCGTAGCGAGAAAAAAATTCAAAACGACAGAATTACGTTTTTTTTGGTCACCGCAACATTGCATTAAAACGCAATAACAAGCGATCAAAAGAACATATTTATCTAAACATGGTATCATTTAAAACATCAGCTCAGTGCGCAAAAAATAAGCCCTCACCCGATCACAGATCACGAAAAGTAGAGACGCTACGGGTCTCGGAAAATGGCGCAATTTTTTTTTTATAGCAAACTTTGGAATCTTTTTTCACCACTTAGATAAAGAGAATCTAGACATGTTTGGTGTCTATGAACTCGTAATGACCTGATGAATCATAATTGCAGGTCAGATTTTGCATTTAGTGAACCTAGCAAAAAAGCCAAGCAAAAAACAAGTGTGGGATTGCACTTTTTTGCAATTTCACGCACTTGGAATTCTTTTCCCGTTTTCGAGTACAGCACATGGTAAAACCAATGGTGTCGTTCAAAAGTACAACTCGTCCTGCAAAAAATAAGCCCTCATATGGCCATATTGATGGAAAAATAAAAAAGTTATGGTTCTGGAAAGAAGGGGAGCAAAAAAAGAAAACGAATAATTGAAAAAAGCTCCGGGAGTGAAGGAGTTAAAATAATAAATATTGATATTCTCACCTTCCGACGGCCCCCGAAGTCTTCCCACTGCTCAGCAACGCTCCTGGCAAGTTCTGTTCCCAGGGATGCATTGCGAGAATGAACTTTGTGATGTTGCTGTCGAGTGACCGCGATGTCGCAAAGGTCATTCTCGCAATGCATCCCTGGGAACGGAACTTGCCGGGTGCGTCTCTGATGAGCGAGAAGGCTGCGGGGGCTGCCGGAAATTGAGAATATCAATATTTATTATTTTTTTTATTATTTAACCCCTTTATTCCATTGGACGTAATATTCCGTCCATGTGACCCTGGACCTCATTCCCATGGACGGAATAGTACATCCAGGGCGATCAGCTGACACCCGGGACTGTGTGTCAGGAGCGGTCACGGACCGCTCCCGGCACATTAACTCCTGGCACACCGCGATCAAACATGATCGCGGTGTACCAGGGGCACAGGGAAGCATCGTGCAGGGAGGGGGCTCCCTGCACGCTCCCCTGAGACCCTCTGAACAGCGCGATATGATCGTGCTGTTCTGAGGCCTTCCTCCCTCCAAGGACCCGGATCCAAGATGGCCGCCGGGTCCTGCAGGGAGGCGGCTTCCTCAGTGCCTGCTGAGAGCAGGCACTGAGAAGCCTGCAGCACTGCCAGAGTGATCGCTGGTGTGACAGAGTGCTGTGCACCCTGTCACACCAGCGATCTCACCCTACAAAGTGATGTCCCACTCTGGGACAAAGTATAAAAGTTAAAAAAATAAAAATAAAAAGTGTAAAAAAAATTCCAAAAAAAATAAAAATATTCCCCAATAGATTCATTTATTCCTGTAAATAAAAAAACCAAAAAAATAAAAGTACACATATTTGGTATCGCCGCGTCCATAACGACCCCCTATAAAACTGTCCACTAGTTAACCCCTTTAGTGAACCCCTTAAAAAAAAAAACAAAGCAAAAAATCAATGCTTTATCATCATACCGCCGAACAAAAAGTGGAATAACACGCGATCAAAAAGACCCATATAAATAAACATGGTACTGCTGAAAACATCATCTTGTCCCGCAAAAAATGAGCCACCATACAGCATCATCAGCGAAAAAATAAAAAAGTTATAGCTCGCAGAATAAAGCGATGCAAAAATAATAATTTTTTATATAAAATTGTTTTTATTCTATAAAAGCACCAAAACATAAAAAAAATTATATAAATGAGGTATCGCCATAATCGTACTGACCCGAAGAATAAAGCTGCTTTATCAATTTTACCACACGCGGAACAGTATAAACGCCTCCCCCAAAAGAAATTCATGAATTGCTGATTTTTGTTCATTCTAACCTCCCAAAAATCGAAATAAAAAGCGATCAAAAAATGTCACATGCTCAAAAATGGTACCAATAAAAACGTCAACTTGTACCGCAAAAAATAATACCTCACATGACTCTGTGGGCCAAAATATGCAAAAATTATAGCTCTCAAAATGTGGTGATGCAAAAACTATTTTTTGCAATAAAAAGCGTCTTTTAGCGTGACAGCTGCCAATCATAAAAACCCGCTATAAATAGTAAATCAAACCCCCTTTATCACCCCCTTAGTTAGGGAAAAATAATAAAATTAAAAAAATGTATTTATTTCCATTTTCCCATTAGGGTTAGGGTTGCTGCTAAAGTTAGGGTTAGGGTTGGAGCTAAAGTTAGGATTAGGGTTAGGATTAGGGTTAGGGGTGTGTTAGGGTTAGGTTTGTGGTTAGGGTTGGGACTACGGTTAGGGGTGTGTTGGGGTTAGGGTTGGAGTTAGAATTGGGAGTTTCCGCTGTTTAGGCACATCAGGGTCTCTCCAAATGTGACATGGCGTCTGATCTCTGTTCCAGCCAATTCTGCATTGAAAAAGTCAAACGGTGCTCTTTCACTTTTGAGCTCTGCCATGCGCCCAAACAGTAGTTTACCAACACATATGGGGTATCAGTGTACTCTGGACCCCAAGAGTTATTGTGCAATTTGTCCTATTTCTTCTGTTACCCTTGGGAAAATAAAAAACCGGGGTCGAAATATTTTTGTAAAAAAAATGATTTTTTTGTTTTTACGGCTGTATGTTATAAACTTCTGTGAAGCACTTGGGGCTTCATAGCGCTCACCACACATCTAGATAAGTTCCTTGTGGGGTCTATTTTCCAAAATGGGGTCACTTGTGGGGGTTTCCACTGTTTAGGCGCATCAGGGGCTCTCCAAATGCGACATGACGCCCCCAGACCATTCCATTAAAGTCTGCAATCCAAAACGTCACTACTTCCCTTCCGAGCCTCAACATGTACCCATACAGTAGTTTTCTCCACATATTGGGTATCAGCGTACTCAGGACAAATTGGACAACAACTTTTGGGGTCCAATTTCTCCTGTTATCCTTGTGAAAATAAAATATTGGGGGCGAAAAAAATCATTTTTGTAAAAAGAAAAAGGATTTTTTATTGTTACGGCTGTACATTATAAACTTCTGTGAAGCACTTTGAGGTTCAAAGTGCTCACCACACATCTAGATAAGTTCCTTGTGGGGTCTATTTTCCAAAATGGGGTCACTTTTGGGGGGTTTCCACTGTTTAGGCACATCAGGGGCTCTCCAAATGCGACATGACGCCCCCAGACCATTCCATCAAAGTCTGCAATCCAAAACGTCACTACTTCCCTTCCGAGCCCCAACGTGTGACCATACAGTAGTTTTCTCCCACATATTGGGTATAAGCGTACTCAGCACAAATTGGACAACAACTTTGGGATCCAATTTCTCCTGTTATCCTTGTGAAAATAAAATATTGGGGGCGAAAAAAATCATTTTAGTAAAAAAAAAAAAAGATTTTTTTATTTTACAGCTGTACGTTATAAACTTCTGTGAAGCACTTCGGGGTTCAAAGTGCTCACCACACATCTAGATAAGTTCCTTGAGGGGTCTAGTTTCCAAAATAGTGTCATTTGTCGGGTATTTCCACGACATGGCATCCAGCCAATTCTGCGTTGAAAAAGTCAAAAGCCGCTCCTTCCCTTCCAAACTCTGCCATGCACCCAAACAGTGGTTTACCCCCACATATGGGGTATCAGTGTACTCAGGACAAATTGCACAATAACTTTTGGGGTCTTGTTACCCTTGGGAAAATAAAAATTGGGGTGAAAAGTCATTTTTGTGGAAAAAATATGATTTTTTTAGTTTTACGGCTCTACGTTATAAACTTGTGTGATACACTTGGGGGTTCAAATTGCTCACCAAAGATCTAGATAAGTTCCTTAGGGGGTCTAGTTTCCAAAATGGTGTCACTTGTGGGGGGTTTCCACTGTTTAGGAGCATCAGGGGCTCTCCAAACGCGACATGGCGTCCAATCTCAATTCCAGCCAATTTTAGTTTGAAAAAGTCAAACGGTGCTCCTTCCCTATGAGCTCTGCCGTGCGCCCAAACAGTGGTTTTCCCCACATATGGGGTATCAGCGTACTCAGGAGAAATTGCACAACTTTATCTGTCCATTTTCTCCTTTTACCCTTGTGAACATAAAAAAAAAAGTTTGTAAATATCATTTTTGTGGCTAAAAAGTTAAATATTCATTTTTTCCTTCCACGTTGCTTCAGCTCCTGTGAAGCACCTGAAGGGTTAATAAAATTCTTGAATGTGGTTTTGAGTACCTTGAGGGGTTCAGTTTTTAGAATGGTGTCACTTTTGGGTATTTTCTGCTATATAGACCCTCAAAGTGACTTCAAATATGAGGTGGTCCCTAAAAAAAATGGCTTTGTAAATTTTGTTGTAAAAATTAGAAATCGCTGGTCAACTTTTAACCCTAATAATTTCCTAACAAAAAAAAATTTTGGTTCCAAAATTGTGCTGATGTAAAGTAGACATGTGGAAAATTTTATTTCTTAACTATTTTGTGTGACATATTTCTCTGTTTTAAGGGAATAAAAATTCAAAGTTTGAAAATTGCAAAATTTTTCAAAATTTTCGCCATATTTGCATTTTTTCAAAAATAAACGCAAGTTATATCGAAGAAATTTTACCACTATCATGAAGTACAATATGTCACGAGAAAACATTCTCAGAATCACGAAGATCCGTTGAAGCGTTCCAGAGTTATAACCTCATAAATAGACAGTGGTCAGAATTGTAAAAATTGGCCCGGTCATTAACGTGCAAACCACCCTTGGGGGTGAAGGGGTTAAGTTGCTCACACTTGTCAAGCACTTTGCTTGACAAGTGTGACCAATCTGTCAATCAGTTTTCCAAGCGATGCTACAGTTCGCGTGGAAAACGCTAGCATTCTGTAAGCTAATTACACTTGCAAAATGCTTGTTTTGCGGGAAAACGCATACTAATTACAAATGCGTTTTACCCGTGGCGGGGAGTTGTGCAAATGCTCCGTAAAATTGCGGAGCATTTGCGCAACATGTGCACATAGCCTAAAGGAATATTTTTGTGAGAGAAAAGTAAATGTTTATGTTTTCCTTCACATTCCAAAAATTCCTGTGAAGCACCTGAAGGGTTAATAAACTTGAATGTAGTTTTGAGTACCTTGAGGGGTGCAGATTTTAGAATGGTGTCATTTTTGGGTATTTTCTGTCATATAGGCCCTCAAAGTCACTTAAAATGTGAGGTGGTCCCAAAAAAAAATGTTTTTTCCAAATTTTGTTGTAAAAATGAGAAGTCACTGGTCAATTTTTAACCCTTATAACTTTCTAACAAAAAATAATGTTTCAAAAACTGTGCAGATGTAAAGTAGACATGTGGGAAATGTTATTTATTAACTATTTTGTGCGATATGACTCTGATTTAAAGGCATAAAAATTAAAAGTTTGAAAATTGCAAAATTTTCAAATTTTTCACCAAATTTCTATTTTTTTTCACAAATAAACACAAGTCGTATCGAAGAAATTTTATCACTATCATGAAGTACAATATGTCACGAAAAAACATTCTCAGAATCACTGGCATCAGTTGAAGCTTTCCAGAGTTATGACCTCATAAAATGACTGGTCAGAATTATAAAAATTGGCCTGGTCAGGATGGTGAAAACAGGCTTTGGGGTGAAGGGGTTAAGGTTACCAAAAACTTGACTGTAAAAAAATGACTTCCTAAATTACAAGTTGAAAAGTCATGTATGATAATATAATTTAAAGGCTAGAGAATCTTTGACATAGAAATAAATTATTTTTTATACATTCGAGTGGTTACATTTGGTTAATAACATTTCACTAAAACCAGATTCACACATCACTGTGTTGTGGTCCAAGTATGAAACTTGATGCATGGACTGGCCTAGGTCTCTTGACCCAAATTTGACATTTGACAGCTTCATATATGCCTATGAGGCTGTTGAGTTGGGGTCAGGTGACTCATTACCGTGGTGCATGCAACACAGATCACGGCACATGGAGTATGAATTCACCCCAGGCTTGTCCACTACTAGGGCAACCCCTTCTTAAACTAAATATTTGACCGCATAAAATAA
>JARQOD010000001.1:661361491-661402091 GCA_033576555.1 Oophaga sylvatica
AACCAATGTGGCAAAGGGTTATACAAATCGTAACCTCCTAAATGGTGCCTGGTGTGATAGCGACCGTGAATCCTACACACTCTATATTTATGCTGTTGATTGAATTCATTGAAATGTATGACACCACTTCAGATTTTCAGCATTCATTAGTATAGTACTGTATATTTAATTTATATATGTTTATTAAATGTGATAAGCCAGCAATCAACTTAATTAGTGTCATGATCCAGACCGGGTTTGAGTCCTGTTTTCCCTTTTCCCCGGTCTGGTCATGTCAGGGGTTAACCTTGCTCAGTCTGGGTTCAGGTTGGCTATTTATCGCCAGGAGGAACACTGTAGAAAATAAATAAAACCAATTATTCACCTGCTGTTGATTTTTTCATTCTGCCTCCCAAAGATTACAGGCGCACATTTATCCTGCCTTACGCCGGTGTTTCTGTGTAAATCTCTGATATACCGGATTCAGACGGAACCTCTGGCGGAAGATTCCCTATAATGAGGCAGATGGAGGCACTGTGGACGTCTTCTGACCTGTGATCCGGTGGTGTCTGTCTTTTTATGATTACAGAAAAGTGCCATCGGCCACAGTTTTGTGCACTTTTGAAAAGAAGGAACACCACTGAACAGAGGCCAGACAGAGTTCAGAGTAACTCTGCTGCCTCATTATATTGAATGGATGTATCGGTGATTTCATCTGAATCATGTCACTCAGAGATTTAGATGAAAACCCTAAAGTAAGTGGTCAGCGTAGAGAGCCGGATAAATGTGATGCCAAACGTTATGTAAAATGTTCCCAATAAAAGCTTCAACTCAATCCACAAAAAAACCAAGTCCCCACTCATGTCTTTCATCTGTTAACAGAAAGAAATTCAGAAAATTCTCCACTCCCAAATCCAAATGCCCCCCCTCCCTTCAGAGCCCCACATACTGCTTCCATGTTTGGCATTTCTTAAGTGATGAGAGCCCGCCTAACTTACGGGTGCATGCCTTGAGAAGCACAGGCTGGGCATAATATACTGGTCACTACAACGCCAGTTTGCACTTTTCACTCAGCAACATTCATTGCTGCTTGTTTCTGGAAAATACCTATGGAGTCAAAATCGTCACTACACCTGTAGATAAATTCCCTAAGGGGTATAGTTTCCAAAATTGGGTCACTTGAGGGGGGATGCTGCTCTTCTAGCAATTAGATGCTCTGTATATGGAGTCTGCAAACTGTTCTAGTAATATCTGGCAAATAGCGTTCCGTTCCTCCCGAGTCTCTCCATATGGCTAAGTAGTACTCTACAGCAACATATGGGGTGTTGCCATGTTCAATAGAAATTGTGGGACAAATTTTGGTGCCATTTTTACCCACTTCTTGTGTGAAAATGTAAAATCTGGGGCTAAAAGAAAATTTTGGTGGTGAAAATGTAGTTAATTTTTCTTCCCTGCCCAATGGTATAAAATTCTGACACACCCGTGATGTCAATATGATCACTGCACCCCTAGATGAAATAATTGAGACATGTAGTTTGTAAAATAGGGTCACTTATGAGGTGTTGTGCTGTTCTGGCATCTCATGGGCTCTCGCAGTGAGTCATGGCACCTGCAAGCCATAATAGTAAAATCTGGAGCTCTATGCCTTCTGAGCTTTGCACTGTGCCTGAAAAATATTTTCCGACTACATGTATTGGGTTGGCGTACTCAGGACCTCAGTTTGTTGTGAAAAAAAATTCCTATTACCCCTTAAAAATTGTAAAAACTTTGGGCTAAAACATAATTTTAGTGGTAAAAATGTATTTTATTCTTTCTTCACCATTCAATGGTATAAAATTCTGTGATGCACATGTGATGTCAATATGATCACTGCACCCCTAGATGAATTCATTGCGGAGTGTAGTTTGTAAAATGAGTTCACATATAGGGGGTTTCTCTTCTGGCATCTCCGGTGCTCTGCCAATGTGATACCGCACCCTCAAACCATTCTAGCAAAATCTGAACTCCCATATGGTGCCTCTTCCATTCTAAGCTTTGCACTGTCCCTCAAAAGTAGTATTCCCCCTTGAGGAGTCTAATTTCCAAAATGGGGTCACCTGTGAGGTTTTCCACTGTTTAGGCACATCAGGGACTCTCCAAATGGGACATGACGTCCGCTAATGAATCCACGATATTTTACATTCAAAAAGCCAAATGACGCCCCTTCCCTTCTGAGCCCTGTCGTGCGCCCAAACAGCAGTTTTCTCCCTCACATGGGATATCGGCACTGCAAAATGTATGGTGCAATTTCCCCTGTTGCCCTTATGAAAATGCATTATTTGGAGCTAAAATAATATTTTTATGAGGAAAATGTGATTTTATTATTTTCATTGCTCAACATTATAAACTTCTGTGTAGCAACTGGGGGTTCAAGATGCTTATGACACATTTAAATGCATTCCATGAGGGTCCAGTTTCCAAAATGGGGTCACTGGTGGGGGGCTTCCACTGTTTAGGCACATTAGTGGCTCTCCAAATGGGACATGGCGTCTGCTAATGATTCCAGGAAATTTTACATTCAAAAAGCCAAATAGCGCTCCTCTTCCGAGCCCTGGCATGTGCCCAAACAGTAGTTTTCTCCCTCACATTGGGTATTGGTATACAAATTGTATGGTGCAATTTCTCCAGTTACCCTTATGAAAATTTTATATTTTGGGCTAAAAACATATTTGTCGGGAATTTTTTTTTTTTTACGGCTCAACGTTATAAACTTCTGTGAAGCACCTGAGTGTTCAATGTGTTCACACACATCTAGATCTGTTCCCTGAAGGGTCTAGTTTCCAAAATGTTATCACTTGTGGGGGATTTTCACTGTTTAGGCACATCAGAGGCTCTCCAAACACGACATGGCGGCCGCCAATTGTTTCAGCAAATTTAGCATTTAAAAAGTCAAATGGCGCTCCTTCCCTTCCAAGCTCTGCCGTGCACCCAAACAGTGGTTTTCTCTCTCATATGGGGTATCGTAATGCTCAGGAGAAATTACACAACAAATTTTGTGGTCCATTTTTTCCTGTTACCCTTGTCAAAATAAAAAAAAATTGGATCTGAAGTAAATTTTTTTGTGAAAAAAGTTAAATATTCATTTTTTTACATTCCAAAAATTCCTGTGAAGCACCTGAAGGGTTAATAAACTTCTTGAATGTGGTTTTGAGCACCTTGAGGGTTGCAGTTTTTAGAATGGTGTCACTTTTGGGTATTTTCTGTCATGTACACCCCTCAAAGTCACTTCAAATGTGATGTCTTCCCTAACAAAAATGGTTTTGTAAATTTTGTAGGAAAAATGAAAAATCGCTGGTCAACTTTTAACCCTTATAACTTTCTAACAAAATAAAATTTTGGTTCCAAAATTGTGCTGATGTAAAGTAGTCATGTGGAAAATGTTACTTATTAACTATTTTGTGTGACATATCTCTGTGATTTAAGGGCATGAAAATTCAAAGTTGGAAAACTATGAAATATTCAAAATTTTCACCAAATTTCTATTTTTTTCACAAATAAACACAAGTCATACTGAAGAAAATTTTACGACTATCACGAAGTACAATATGTCATGAAAAAACAGTTTTAGAATCAGTGGGATCAGTTGAAGCGTTCCAGAGTTATTACCTCATGAAGTGACAGTGCTCAGAATTGTAAAAATTGGCCCGGTCATTAACATAAAACCACATGTGGGATGGTAAAAGGGTTAAAAGAAAAACCAGGGACTGAGTTGCACAAGAATCTAGTTGGACAATTAGGTCCATGGTTACTTCTCCCTGTCCGCTGCCCTGGAGTGATAGGTCTCTCCCTATATACACATGCAAGAGTGTCACAAAAAAAGCACACTAGCTCTATAAACTTACATTTTGCTTGACATATAAATGATCACCATGCAAGAACATATTCCAAAAGCAATATCATTATGATAAACTAGTCCCTGTGTGATCATTTTGAAGTAAAAACCTAAATTAAAAATCTATTCAGATGCTCCCTTTCTTTTATCTTTTCCTCTTCATTTCTTAAAGACATCTCATTTAACAACTGGTTTCAAAATTAAGATACAGTAGTTAAAAGACCTTCAATTTGGGAATAAATAACTGAATTATTTCTTCATGCCGAAATGATTATATTGGATAAAAGATATCCGTGCTCAGACAGTACAAAAAGCGTAATTGTCATGTGATTTTTGTTTTTCCATATGGGGTTCACATCACATTTGTAGCGCACCGTCTTCCGATATGTACATTGACATGTCCATAGGCTTTAATAATGAGAAACGTAGCATATTTATCTTATAAACTTTGAGAACCACCAGCCCCAATAATACTGAAATGTATTTTTTCCTTTTTTTTAATGTTAGTCAATAGTGGACTTTTATTATGTCCTTTACATCATATTCAGTGACGAAAACCATAAAAAATACATTTAGGCCCCCTATAACACAAAACTTGAATGCTGTTTACTGGCTGACCATGAAAACAGGAGAAAAGACACAAGCCAAAAGGTAAGGATCACCGACCAAAAAATATATTCAAATTATATAAAGTTTATTAGAGATCAACCATAGTAAACACACATGATTAAAAACAATTAAAATCACAACTGTGAAGCATACACAAACAAAAAAAGGGAGGAAGTCCACAATAATGAGATAAATGCTCAAAAAAGAGGTATAACCACATGCCAAAATTAGTTAGATATCCATAAACAGGATTAGCAGATGTGCATGTAAGAGAACAGAGGTGCAATGTTGATGGTAAAATACCTAAATAGTTAATGCAAACCCCTGCTAAGATCCAAACAAGTATATCAATGCAGAAACACAGGGGAGGTTTCCAAAAGGAAGAACAAATCCCTAATAATCAAATAAAACTAACAAATAATAACAAATGCCCAACAGATTTAAACATAGGCAAAAAAAAAAAAAAACAGAGGGAGAAGGAAACCTCTAATAGACCCTATTCAGATACCCTGTAAGGTGTAGGAGGATATTTCCAAGATAGAAAATATGCAGGCATGTGGAAAACCTGGAGCCACGCGTTCCGACACTGTGTGTCTTTCTCAAGGCAAAGTGTATCTAAACTAAGGCAGACGATCTATTTATAGTAACAGAGAAAATAAATCAGGACTTATGGTACCAGCTGAGACAGTCATGGCGTGTGCTGCACGAGGCTTAGCGTTGTGTTCCTGAGGATATGACGTATGAGCGATGTGTCACTGGGTCAAACAGTTGCCCAGCAACAATAGAAGCTCACTATCCCATGGTAGGGAGGAGGTGACGAGAGGGAGACACGTGTATAAATAACCATCGTTACCTAACAACATAAGCGTCACAAGTACGATCAGCAGTAAGTTACACACACATATTAACCACTTATTCTATAATTTTGTTGGTCACATAAGATCATAAATCAAAAGAAATATATCTATTTTTATCTCAAAATATTATCGCATGCGCAATGTAAGACATAATCTGTATCGCTATGACGATTAAAACACATTATAACAGCATAATGATTCTTTATGCTGTTATAATGTGTTTATAATCGTCATAGATAACGTTTGCATATAATATTTTGTTTTGCATTTGTTTCTATTTAGTCATCTTTACCTGGTATGTGACGCTGAATGCCTATTAAAGCTGGATAACCACCACATCCAGCGATGTATTTTCATCACAGAGATTTATGTCTTTTTGTTCAGACATAGCGATACAGATTATGTCTTACATTGCGCATGCGATAATATTTTGAGATAAAAATAGATATATTTCTTTTGATTTATGATCTTATGTGACCAACAAAATTATAGAATAAGTGGTTAATATGTGTGTGTAACTTACTGCTGATCGTACTTGTGACGCTTATGTTGTTAGGTAACGATAGTTATTTATACCCGTGTCTCCCTCTCGTCACCTCCTCCCTACCATGGGATAGTGAGCTTCTATTGTTGCTGGGCAACTGTTTGACCCAGTGACACATCGCTCATACGTCATATCCTCAGGAACACAACGCTAAGCCTCGTGCAGCACACGCCATGACTGTCTCAGCTGGTACCATAAGTCCTGATTTATTTTCTCTGTTACTATAAATAGATCGTCTGCCTTAGTTTAGATACACTTTGCCTTGAGAAAGACACACAGTGTCGGAACGCGTGGCTCCAGGTTTTCCACATGCCTGCATATTTTCTATCTTGGAAATATCCTCCTACACCTTACAGGGTATCTGAATAGGGTCTATTAGAGGTTTCCTTCTCCCTCTGTTTTTTTGCCTATGTTTAAATCTGTTGGGCATTTGTTATTATTTGTTAGTTTTATTTGATTATTAGGGATTTGTTCCTCCTTTTGGAAACCTCCCCTGTGTTTGTGCATTGATATACTTGTTTGGATCTTAGCAGGGGTTTGCATTAACTATTTAGGTATTTTACCATCAACATTGCACCTCTGTTCTCTTAAGGTACTGCCACACTAAACGTTCCCGCTAACGATCACGATAACGACGCTATCGTTGGTGTGATCGTTTTAAGGTCTCTAGTAGCTGCCATACTTGACAATCTCATTAACGACGCATCAGCGGTTAGCGATTTCTTTAACGACTTTGGCGGTCGTTGGGACGTGCCACACTGCATGTACTGTGAAAGATCACGACCTCGATAGGCGTGACTGAGCGCAACCTTTTGCACGCCCCTCATCACAGATTGGTGGTCACTATTTATCTCATAGATATTTATCACAGCTCTCCCGCTTTGTGATTGGATGACCGCGTCATAAAAGACGACATATCAGCACTAGTGTTGAGCGATACGATACTGCAAGTATCGGGTATCGGCCGATATTAGCTGTATCGGAATTCCGATTCCGAGTTCCGATATTTTCGTCTTATCGGATACCGGAATCGGAATTGTCACTGTCACTGTCAGTGTCCGTCGGTCGGGTCTGTCAGGAGTCAGCGGCACTTACCCGGCAGAAGATCTCCGGCGGTCACATCCCGGACTGCTTAATGGCCGCCATCATCTTTCCCCGGCGGTCATATGCAGTTTCTCGCGATAACTGCAGTGACTGCTGGGTAATCCCGGCCGTAAAGCAGTCAGTCCGATGACGTCACCGCCGGGGAAGCAGGTAATCAGCTGTGCTGCGCCTGGATGTCAGGCTCTGCCTGTCATTGCAATGTAGCAGAGCTGGATCGTCGTGGGACAATCGTTATGGACTGCGTCGGACAGGTGGTATACTGTTGGTTTGTTTTTTTTCTTTTTTACAGGAGATCGATGGCGTCGCAGGAATGAGAGAGTAATAAAATTAATGAAAACTGTGTTGTCTCTTTTATTTCATTAAAATAATTTTTTCTTGCTGTGTCTTTTTTTTAAACATTTAATAACTTTGGGATTAATAATGGATCGGTGTCTTATTGACACCTCTCCATTATTAACCGGGCTTATTGTCACCGTGCAATCAACGGTGACAATAACCCCTTATTACCCCCGCTTGCCACCGCTACAGGGCAAGTGGGAAGAGCCGGGTAAAGTGCCACAATTGGCACATCTTTTGATGCGCCAAATGTGGGGCTGCTGTAGCCTGGTATTATCAGGCTGTTGAGGGCCAAAATCCATGGGCCTTGACAGTCTTTTAATACCAGGCCGCAGCAGTCTGCATTTTACTTGGCTGGTTAACAAAAATAGGGGGACCCCTACGCCGTTTTTTTTTCGAGGGGATCCCCTATTTTTGTTAACCAGCCAAGCTAAGCAGACTGCTGTGGCCTGGTATTATCAGGCTTGCAAGGTCCATGGATATTGGATCCTTACCAGCCTGAAAAACCAGGCCTCAGCGGTCTGCTTCATCTGGCTGGTTAACAAAAATAGGGGGGACCCCACGCTAATTTTTTTTCGAGGGGATCCCCTATTTTTGTTAATCAGCCAAGATATGCAGACTGCTGTGGCCTGGTATTATCAGGCTGGCAAGGTCCATGGATCTTGGCTCCTTAACAGCCTGAAAATCCAGGCCTCAGCGGTCTGCTTCATCTGGCTGGTTAACAAAAATAGGGGGGACCCCACGACATTTTTTTTTCGAAGGGAACCCCTATTTTTGTTAATCAGTTCCCTCTGACGTCACTGATGGTGTCCCTGGCTGACCTGAAGTGAAAGTGGAAAGCAATCAATTAAGCTTTCCACTTCCTCTCCTGTCAGCCAGGAGAGGAGCTCATTCATTTGGGGGTTTACTGTGAGGCTGCAGCATTAGCTGCGGTCCCTGCAGTAAACATTAACCCTTTCTGAAGGATTACACCGTGGGACCTGACTGTACATCGGATTGGTAAGAATAATTTTGCTTTATTATTTTATTTTTATTACAGGAAATGGTTTTAGCAGGTAAATAAAATATGGTCAAAAACTGTGATTATTTCATTAAACTTCTTTTTTATTAAAGTGTGTGTGTTTGATTTTTCTTTCATACAATAGGATTAATAATTGATAGTTGTCTAATTGACAGCTCTCAATTATTAACCTGCCTTAAAGTGACCTTTCAATTGCAAGGTCATTTTAACCCCTTATTAACCCATTCGCCACCGCTACAGGGCAATGGGAATAGACGGGCAAAGTGCCAGAAAGGGCAAATCTAATTAGAGATTTGCCCTTTCTGGGGTGTCTGGGGGCAGATGTTAGTAGCCGGGGGGGCCAAAAATAATGGTCCCTCTCTGGGCTATTATTATCTGCCCCCACTCACTGGCTTTGTCTGTCTGGTTGCGAAAATAGGGCGGGAGCCCACGCATTTTTTTCAGCAATTTTACACCTCATATATATATATATACATGTCATTGAGTTTGTGACACATATTATATATATATATATATATATATTTATAGTTCATACACTTCTACATAGTATAATAGCCGCTAATTCAATTGCCGGCTTTTGTGAAAATGCAGAACCCGACATGAAATGACATTTGGTGTACATAGGGTTAACCATGTCCTTTGCTATCTGATTTGCACAAACAATTAAATCAGTCTATGTGTGCAAAATTTCACACCTGTAGGGGTTAATTAAAGGTGTAAATTCGTAGCAAAAAAGTCCGTTTTTTTTACAACGAATTTACACCTTTTATTAACCCCTACAGGTGTGAAATTTTGCAAACATAGACTGATTTAATTGTGCAAATCAGATAGCAAACGACATGAAAAGACATGGTTAACCCTATGTACACCAAGTGTCATTTCATGTCGGGTGCTTCTGTCTTTTCACTGAAGCCGGCTTTACCCGGCAATTGAATCAGAGGATATTTTACTATGTAGAAGTGTATAAACTATACATATATGTATATATATATATGTCACAATGACATGTATATATATATATATGTATTCTATGTGTGTATATTTAGTGTTTACAAGGAAAGAATGGGGTTTTTTTAGTTCCGATATTTTGTTCCCATAGACTTACATGGGACTTCCGGTATCGGTATCGGGTATCGCCGATATTTTAATGGTATCGGGGATACCATTCCGATTCCGATACTTAGGGGTATCGGAAAGTATCGCTCAACTCTAATCAGCACTCCTCTCCATTGCTCTCGAGCAGAAGCGGTTCTTTCAAATCTCCAGCATCGTTCCAGTGTGTCCTGCTAGCGTTTGTAGCTGCTGCGATCCATTTTGCGCCACTATTGAGGTTGCTGCGTTCCTGTCTACGGCGTTGGGTTTTTGCGATCCAGTCTGTGGCGTTATATCCTCTGCGATCCAAGTTTTGTAAGGTAGGTATTTTTTTTGTCACATTTAATTTTTATTTTTTCTTTAATTTTACAGATCCATTTTTAGATCTCTGCTGTTGTTAACCATTGTCGTCCATCAATTTTTTTTTGCCATTGTTTTGTTCTGGCATTTTGTGATCCCTGCTGTTTTTTGCGTAATTGTTCATCTATGATTTTTTTTTTTTTTTGCCATTGTTTTGTTCTGGCACGCCCACCACACCACCACCATTTTATGATCCCAGCTCTGTCAATGTTTACTCCAGCTGCGCCCACAACCACCATTTTATGTTCCCTGCTGTATTCTATGTTGTAGGCTATGTAAGCATTTTATTTAACCATTCTGGCGTTCTCACATAATCATTTTTTTATTACAGATGGCTGATAAGCAGGAATTTTTGCGGGAGTTTATCGAGCTGTACCGCTCAATGCCGTGCCTGTGGAAAATAAAGTCGGCTGATTACTGTAACAGGTTGAAAAAGAAGGACGCATACCAAAAACTTGTGGAGCTCTGCAAGAACCGTTACCCAGATGAACCGACGGATGAGTCATCGGTGAAAAAACGCATTCAGGCCCTCCGCACAGTGTACAAAAAAGAGCTCAATAAAGTTATAAATTCTACCAAATCTGGAGCGGGGGCCGAAGATGTTTATGTCCCCCAACTGTGGTACTTTGATCTGTTCGCTTTTACAAGGGACCAAGAAGTACCCAGACAAGGGACATCCATATCGGATCTAGACCCAGTGATCCAGCCGGACACCCCTGTCATACATGTAAGTACCTTTGTATTACAACACATTTTAATGTACATGCCAAAGTGGACTTAAATTTAAAAAATATTATTGTGAAATGTAGATAAAATGGCAGAATATATCCCTTCATGTACTGATAATTTATGTAGCTCAACGGTTGAGGCCTATCCATTTACAAGTGTCGTTTTCACATTTTTGCTGTATATGGGTGTTATAGTGTGAAGATAAATTTCTTTGTCTTTGTGATTTACCATTTGTTTTTTGTTCATGCAGGACACAGAAGAGGCTGTCTCCACACCTCCAACTGAACAAGACAGCATGGCGTTGATCCAAGATGAAGAAGAGCCACCATCCTCATCTGTGCGGCGCCGGCTTTCACTTTCAGGAAGGAAAAAGGAAGGCTCCCACCTCGGCTACTCCTGAATTGGTGGAAATTGCGAAAAAAGTGCTAACGGCAGAAAAAGACCAACCTAAAATAACTGGGTTTGCATACTTCGCTAATGAGAAGCTCCCTACACTGGATCCTGTTCAGCGGCATTCATGCAGAGAGACTCATGTTTGAAGTACTGACTCAAGCGTCTTTTGGAAACCTGGATAACAGATATGTCGTCATGCCAAGACCGCAGTACCCGGACTACTCATGGCCGCACAATCCTGTGCCGAACCCAATTGGGCTAAATCCTGCAAACCCAAATGTTGGTGCTCCCCCTTATTTTTATACATCGCAGAGGCAGCGTGGTAATGGCAACGATCCATCTTACCAGCAGTTGTAGTTTTTAAAATTTTTTACAAAAGTGTTTTTGTTGTCTATATTTTTTAACATTGTTACCTTTTTTAATAAAAATCTTATTTATCTAATGAATTGTGTTCTTTTATTATTCTTATGTGATGTCAACTATTAAAATGTTGTATTTTTATTACATCTACTTGTCACACATGAGGTCATGGGACTACCAGCTATCATAGGTGTTCCATCATAGGGAAAAAATGAAATGAAAAAAATTTCAAAAATTAACATTTCTTTTAAAGGCCCCTGGTCACACTAGCGCTAAAACCTTATACTAAAAAATAATACACCACACCGGCGTAGATAAACGTTCAATATATCATATATATTTACTTCATATAGATGTATATATTTTTTTTTAATTAAATATAAACAAAAAACAGAAAGATAATATATTAACAAATATTAACAAAAATAATAAAAAAAAAAAAATTTACTCAGGGCGGCCCCGTAGTCCAGCCACTGCCCTCTCCAGTATCACCCCGTGCTCCAGCAGTGCAGCCATGGCGCTGTTCACAGCTGCCACTGCTGTGTGCATTCTCGCCATCAGCCGGCGGTGGGACACCAACAGGTCCTGTGCAGTTGGGATTTCTGTGGAGGTAATGGTAACAGTTAATAGTGAATTCTGTTGCAACATCAACATGTACATGTTATGTTTGTTAACACTTACGGTTTTCCTCAGAGGACCCGCTTACTGCCCACCCAGAACCTGTTGGTCCGCCGGCTAGGGAAACACAGAAAAAAAAAAAATTATATCACAACAGCCATTACACATAAAGGGCCCGTCTCACATAGCGATATCGCTAGCGAGATCGGTGCTGAGTCACTAGTTTTGTGACGCAGCAGCGAGCTCATCAGCGATATCGCTGTGTGTGACATTCAGCGACGATCAGCCCCCCTGCCGGGTATCGCTGATCGTCGCTGAAATGTCTGGACATTTTTTTGATCGCTGGTCTCCCGCTGACAGGCACGCATCGCTGCGTGTGACAGGCGGGAGACAAGCGATCCGCTGGTAACCAAGGTAAACAGCGGGTTTCCAGGCGCGGGGCTGTGCCTAGAAACCCGCTGTGTACCTTGGATACCAGCGCCCTGCTGCAGGGAGCTAGTAACCAAGGTACACAGCGGGTTTCCAGGCACCGCGCAGCGCCTGGAAACCCGATGTGTACCTTGGTTACCAGCTCCCTGCATCAGGGCGCTGGTATCCAAGGTACACTGCGGGTAACTAGCGATGTTTACCCGCAGTGTCCTTGTGCTGATCGCTGCCTGAGCTGCCTGTTTGGCAGCTCAGCAGCGATAATATAGCGATACATCAGCGATCCTGATCGTTGTCGGGATCGCTGGTGTATCGCTATGTGAGACACAGCCTTAAGACCTTACAAAGTTCTCAAACTTGTCTGAAGCTTATATAATGTGCGTTAATTACCTGTTGGGGAGCCTGCATCCGTGTCACGGGGTGACACTGGAGAGAAGCCATAGGAAGGTGAGGTGCTGGATGATGACCCCAACTGTGGAGGGGGGGTTGCTGGTGGTGAAGGGGTTGAAAGGTAAGGTGATGATGGAGGTGGAGGGGTAGGTGATGGAGGTGGAGGGGTAGCCGGGGAAGGAGATGATGGAGGTGGAGGGGTAGCTGGGGACGGTGGAGCAGCTGGTGCTGCTGATGGTGAAGGTGGTGCTGTAAATGAAATATACAATTCAGACTCCCCATTATCATCATCATTGCCTCCCCATTAATATAATCATCATTGCCTTCCCATCATCATTGTCTCCCCATTAATATCATCATTAGCATTGCCTTCCCATTATCAATGCCTGCCCCATCACTACTCGTCCTCCCGTTACTCCCAGTACTTCCATCTATGCCTGTAAACCCCCTCACGACTGGTACTCCCAACACTGCCTTGCCCCATCACTGCCGGTACTCCCATCACTGCGGGTGCATTGATATAGGTAGATAAGGCTACTTTCACACTTGCGTTTTTTTGCGCAGCGCAACTTGCGCTATCGGACGCATGCGCAATGTTCCCCTATCTTTAACATGGCGGGCGCAGGGTCTAGCGCTTGCACGCGTTCATGTGATGATTGAGACAGAGATGATGGAGACAGAGATGATAGAAATGTGACACATAGACAATGCATGCGCCAAAAAAACCCAAGTGTGAAAGTAGCCTAACCCAAAAAACATAACCTCTCCAGATACCCTCATCAATACTCACTCAGAGGCCTTCGTAGCTGGGCCCGGATGCTGGCGACCCTATCGCGTGAGCGGTATCGCAGGTCCGCCAGCTTCTTGCGGATCTGTGCTCTGGTCCGCCGCACATTGAAGCGCCTTTCCAGGCCCCGCCGGATTCTCTGCAGGCATACCCTTTTGTGGCGCATTGGATGCGCCACAGGTAGCCTGCAGTAATAATCCCAACGGCCCGTTTTTTTAATTAAAAAACTGACCTCCTCGTCCGACCATTTAGGCCCGCGCTGTCTCGCCTGTCTCACCGCCATTGCCGCCATTACAAACAACAGCGCATTGGGCGACGCCAGCGCCATGACGTCACAGCGTGCGCACGTTACGTGCGGCCGCACTCGCGACGCAAAACGGTTTTGCGATTGAAAAGTGACCGCAGCAGCCATGCGCCAGCAAGCACAGATATGAGATGCTGTTGCGATCGCAATACCACTGTTCCAAGCTAGGCGATCACAATGGCGTCTCATGTCTTTATGGCTGGGGCTCGTGACAATCTTCACCTTGCAAATCACAATGGCTTCACATATGTGTATGCATATCTGTATAGCTGGAGCTCGTGAGGTCACATTGCGATCACAATGGCGTTGCATATCTGTATGCATATCTGTATAGCTGGAGTGCGTGAGGGTAGTCACATTGCGACCACAATGGCGTTGCATATCTTTATGGCTGGGGCTCGCGAATCACCTTGCAATCACAATGGCTTTGCATATCTGTATGCATATCTGTGTAGCTGCAGTGTGTGATTAGTCACATTGCGATCACAATGGCGTCGCATATCTTTATGGCTGGGGCTCGCGAATCACCTTGCAATCACAATGGCTTTGCATATCTGTATGCATATCTGTATATAGCTGGAGCTCGTGAGAAGTCACATTGCGATCACAATGGCGTCGCATATCTGTGAATAGCTGTGATTCCCTGGTGAATGTTGACCTTTACCTCCCAAGAATTTTCAAATATATTTATAACAATTTTTTAATCTTTCATATATGACTAAAATATATATATATATATTTAAACTTTATATATGCAGCTGTGGTGTATTATCTGTTATATTTAATTATAATGTTTGAACGCTAGTGAGACCATAGGCCCTTAAAATAATTGTAAATATTTGAAACTTTTTTCTTTATTTTTTTAACAATTAACTCCTATGACTGATGGTACTCCCATGACCACGTGTGTGACAAGTAGATACAATGTAAAACAAAAAATAGACAACAAAAAAGCCTTTGAAAAGATTTTAAAAACTGCAGCTGCTGGTAACATGTCTCTTTGCCATCCCCATTACTCCCTCCCCACATCTCACCCATCATTAGCCCTTCTCCCATATTGGTAAAATAATTGAAAAAAAACACGAATGCATTTTTAAAATAAAATTTTTTATTATAAAAACATTGTTAAAAAAAGGGTAAAGTCAAACATTATCAAAATCAAACTAGACCTGATGCTGCCAACTCACTGCACCAGGCCCATTAAAGTATTGGCAGTACTTGTCTCGGCCGGCCTTCGCATCGTCCTTGCTCCTGCCTTGATTGACAGGTTGAAGGCCTGCAATAGCGGGATCATTGTCACGCCATTCTCCAAGCACCACGTCATCATTGCTGTCCGAGTCCATGAAGCCTGGCAGACCAGCATCGCGTTTGCGTAGAAAATTGTGCAGCACACAACAGGCCAACACCACAGAGTCTATGGATTCCAGCTTCATGTTGATTGGAGTGTGGAAAACCCTGAAGCGGTTGGCCATTATGCCGAAGGCATTCTCCACAACGCGCCGTGCCCTAGACAGTCTGTAGTTAAAAATCCGCCTTTCCCCTGTCAAAGTCTTTTGTGGATATGGTTTCACAAGATGCTCATGAAGGGGGAAGGCTTCATCACCCACAAACATAAAGTTTAGGTTGGCGGTGGTGTCCATGATGGTTGGCAAGTTAAGTTTATTATTAAACAACCGTTCACCAAAAGTTGTGTGCTCCAAAACGCCACCGTCAGAAACCCTTCCGTTCATGCCAACATCAACGTCAATAAATTCATAATTGCCATTAACAAGGGCCATGAGGATCACGCTGAAGTAGCCCTTGTAATTATGAAAAAAGGATCCGCTGTTGGCTGGTTGCGTGATCCGCACATGTTTGCCATCCAAGGCACCACCACAGTTTGGGAACTGCCAAATCCTTTCAAAATCAGAGGCAATTATTTGCCATTCCGCCACTGATTTGGGAAAAGGCATGTAGCTCCGTAAACTGCGGACGATGGCGTTGCATGTATCCGGAATTAGTTCTCCAAGCAGCGACCGAGAAATTGCAGCAGAATATTGCAAATCCTTCATTGAACGTCCGGTTGCCAGAAATCGCAGCGTTACTGCCAAACGTTCCTCTGCTGAAACAGCTGCACGCATCCGTGTGTCCTGCCGTTCAATGAGTGGCCTCACAGCTTCCAGTACGAGCTTGAATGAATCCTCCGACATCCGTAGATAATTCCGGAAATCCTGTGGATTCTTCTCCTGCAACTCCCTCACTAGATGCATGTGGGAGAATTTGGACCTCTGCTCCAGCCATTCCCTGGTCCACATGCGACGCTTTCGCTTGGAGCGCCTCTCTTCCACCCGCGCCTCTTCTTGTCGATCTGCCTCCATAGATAGTGCAACTGCCACAATCACACGTTCCGCGGTGGACAGGTTCATTATGTGCAACCTGTACGGTAAAGAAGAGAAAAGTTAATTACTAATTAATTACTATTAATAAAGTGTTTAAACAAAATAAAATAAAGAATAAAATAAAAAATATAAATAATAAAAAAAATAAATTAAACTTTTCAGTTAACATTTAATATACAGTTTACAAATGTCTAAAATGGTGGGGGGGTGTAAAATAAATAAAGCAGACGGGGAAAAAAAAAAAAATAAGGTCAGGGGTGTAAAATAAATAAAGCAGACGAAAAAATAAAAAAAAATAAGGTCAGGGGTGTAAAATAAATAAAGCAGACGAAAAAAAAAAATAAGGTCAGGGGGGTAAAATAAATAAAGCAGACGGAAAAAAAAAAAAAAAAGAAAATAAGGTCAGGGGTGTAAAATAAATAAAGCAGACGAAAAAAAAAAATAAGGTTAAAAACCATTATCAAACAACATCACAAACAATATTTACCTTGAATCCAAATATCCCGAAGATCCAAATCCAAATGGGGATGGATGGGGCTCTAGCGACTCAGACAGGATCGCAAAAACCCACCACTGCGCCACAAACAGGATCGCAAAACTCCGCCACACGATACTATCCTCGCAACAACGCACAAAGAGTCACCCATAAAGTGCTCTGGAAACAATGGATGGGGGCGCAGTTATTATAGCTGAGGTGATGTTGTGGTCACCAATCGGAGCTGTAGGGCGTTAACGAAAGAAAACAAAGTCCCGCCTGCGCCGCTGACTAATGCGTCGTCAGCGAGGTCGCACATCGTTCACAAAAGGTGCCAAACACAGCGATTCAGGCTCACCAGCGGGACGCCAACGATCAAAATACGGTCCAGAACTCTAGTGAACGATCAACGAGATCACAGCAGGGGCCACGTCGTTGCTACATGCCACACACAACTACGTCGCTAACGAGATCGCTAAATAGTGACGTATTTTAGCGATCTCGTTAGCGATCTTGTTTAGTGTGGCATACCCTTTACATGCACATCTGCTAATCCTGTTTATGGATATGTAACTAATTTTGGCATGTGGTTATACCTCTTTTTTGAGCATTTATCTCATTATTGTGGACTTCCTCCCCTTTTTTGTTTGTGTATGCTTCACAGTTGTGATTTTAATTGTTTTTAATCATGTGTGTTTACTATGGTTGATCTCTAATAAACTTTATATAATTTGAATATATTTTTTGGTCGGTGATCCTTACCTTTTGGCTTGTGTCTTTTCTCCTGTTTTCATTGTTACTTTTTCGCATGCCTAAGTGATCCCGACAAATTATTATTATTAATATTATTAAAGTGGTGCCCGCCCTACTTTATATTTCCTCACATGGTTTACTGGCTGACCTGCACAATAGCAGGAATTACTCTGCTGCCACCATACAAAACGATCCAGACTGTGTTAGGGTCTGCGGAACGCACCAAATATAAGATGTGGAGAGGTGCGTTCGCAGCCCGGGGTCCACCGTGCAGGCGGAGCCTGCTGCTAGTAAAATGGCGTAAGAAGCAAACTCTGTTATCCCGCAGAGTCGCCAACATAAACGCCGTAACGCGCTGTGGCAATAAGTGCGAACTCTGTTACTCCACAGAGCCGCTAGAAGGAGAGCCGCAGCGCTATATGGCGATGTGTGCGAACTCACTTAAAACAACTGAGTCACAAAATAAACACGCTAGGGCGCTGTCTAGCATTGAAAGCCAACCCTGTTACGTCACAGAGCCGCTGAGACAAACTTCTGTGTCCTGTCAGGCACCCAGGTACACAGTGAACAGCTAAGCGAACATAGAACGTGATCATGCGCTAATGTCCTCGCGGGAGTCACCCGCAATCTATGGCGTCTGAACGCCAGACCCTGAATACGGCAATCAAAACTCCTCACCGGTTATGCCGGTAATCTAGGGCATCTAGGACGCCGACCCTGACCAGCTAGCACACCAAACTCCTCACCGATTAAGTCGGTATTCTAGTGGCTTATTTCAGCCGGGTCCCTAACCACACACACACATGACCACACTGGCGCATAGCATACAATGGTTGATATTAGCGCATGGCGGCCCAGCCATGCTACCCTTTTATAGTAACAGCTACAGGACCTGCCAGAAACAAGGACCAATGAAGCTTGTTCCAGAACAACAGTAGTCACAGGACCTTCCTGGCAGACCAATAGGAGCTGCTGCAGTCCCTGAGCATGTGACCCCTGATCTCCAATGAGAGATCTCACTCTGGGCATGCTCAGAAGGGAAAACGCAGGACTTTGTCCCAAAGACGTCTGCTCCAGCACTGGCTATAATAGCAGATCCAGGAAAGGCAGCAGCAAGTCACTGCACAGTACTGGAGTGGGCAAGACGCTTGGACCGACGTCTCTGCAGAGCAGGCTCCACTGCGGCCGGAGATGAATGGGAGACCGCAGCGGGGCTGGTTCGAGACTCCCCTTGTGCAGCAGCGAGAACTCGAACCCTAACAGACTGAGCTACTGAGTGCATGCGACCTCTAGTACTGGACACATTAGGTGGCAATTTAGGGGGGAATCAAAACACACCGGGGTGCCATAATAAGTAGCATCTTCTAAATGATTCCATCTCCAAAAGTATCATGTTTTTCAGTGGTATCACCTCTATAATAAATTAATTACACAGTGTAATATATAATTACAAAATATCCCCAAGTTTAGGATGTTCAATACTTTGACACTAGGACTCAACTTAATACCGGTTTTATGACTCACTACATAGACACAGTTCACACCTTCACCAGAAGGACTCCAGATAGCTAAGAACACATTCCCACTAGCTCTCCATTTGTAAGAAAATGCTAATTCGATTTCCTTTGCTTATCTTTTGAAGGCATCACACCTCCCAGGTCTTGAACAAATTTCCTACTATACTATATAAGCATCTAATGTGTCTTTCTTATTATTCCAAATGTAATTTTGCCTGAAGAAGGAGCCTTTGAGCTCTAAAAGCTAGCGAACATATAATTTTCTGGTTAGCCAATAAAGGTATCACTTTAAGAATGCTCTTGTCATAATTTGACGGAAAAGTATTCACATCAAAATATCCCCAAAAAATGGAACAAAGAGCTTGATATATTTTGGCTGATGTGTAATATGGAATGAATCATTTCCCAGTCATTAACATTTGGTCAATGCCAAAACTGGAAATGACCAAGGAACAGAACAAAAATATCATATTCTGTATATATTTATAGTTTTACAACTACTTTTTTGTATTAAAAATGAATGCAAAATACTGATGATATTTATACCACATAGGTCAATTTAATTATTTATAGGATGATCATGAGAATAATCTGGATTTTGAGTTTATACTTATGGGAATCAGTATGGAACTTTTTCCACTGACAGAAAACAAACAATTTTAGAATGAGTTCCCATTGTATTACCTTGTTAGGCCGGCGTCACACTGGCGACAGAATCGGACGACTGCAATGCGATGAAAAATCGTATTGTGTAGCGCCGACGTCCCTGCCCTCTGCCAGGCAGGGACGCTGTTCCCCTGCAACAGCGTCCTCTGCCAGGCAGGGACGTCGCCCCCCTTACCCGCACTCAGCGTCCTCCTTCCGTCCTGCTGGGGCCGCGCGCTCCTTCCCTGCTTCTGGACTTAGGGCGCGCGCCCGCGCGCTCCCCCGCTCTTAAAGGGGCCGCGTGCATTTTTCAAAAAGGTCCCCGGCCAATGCCGGAGGACTCCACCCTATATAAAGTACTTCCTCCTTAATGGAGGTGCCCGAGCAATGTTGTTGTTGCACTGTTTTACTCTGCTTCAGCCCTCAGGTGCCGTTACCAGTTACCTGCCTGTTTCCTGCCCGTTTGCTGTCCGTTACCTGTCCGCAAGCCTACTTGGAGGTTCGGCCGTCACATGTGGTGACCATCAGCTATTCCAGAGACTCTCGCCGGCTCACTTGGGAGCGCTCATCTGCCATCTGACTGCAGCCCTACCCGGAGGTCCGGACGTCACATGCGGTGACCCTCGGCTAATCCAGAGACTCTCGCCTGCTCACTTGGGGCGCTCATCTGCCATCTGACTGCAGCCCTACCCGGAGGTTCGGACGTCACATGCGGTGATCCTCGGCTATTCCAGAGACTCTCGCCTGCTCACTTGGGAGCATTCATCTGCCACCGTCCTGCTAGCCTACCGGGAGGCTCCACCATCTCAGGTCGTATATACCTGCCTGTCTTTCCAGAGACTGCCCCGGTCACTTGCCGTGACTCCCTGCCTACTTATCCAGAGACTGCCCCGGTCACTTGCCGTGACTCCCTGCCTACCTATCCAGAGACTGCCCCGGTCACTTGCCGTGACTCCCTGCCTACCTTCCAGAGACTGCCCCGGTCACTTGCCGTGACTCCCTGCCTACTTATCCAGAGACTGCCCCGGTCACTTGCCGTGACTCCCTGCCCGTTTATCCAGAGACTGCCCCGGTCACTTGCCGTGACTACCTGTCCGTTTATCCAGAGACTGCCCCGGTCACTTGCCGTGACTACCTGTCCGTATATCAGAGACTGCCCCGCTCACTTGCCGTGACCCTTCCCGTCTGTCCAGAGACTGTCCCTGTCACTTGCCGTGACTTCCTATCCGTCTCCCCGGGCGCCACCCGCTCCTTTACAAGGAAAGCCTTCTTGTATAATAAAGCTCAGAGGTTCCGCCTACCAGACCCGTTACAGTTTGCTCGGGCCATGGAACCCGGTGGCACCCAAACCCCTTCGCTCTCGGACCTATGTCATGAACTATCTCGTCAGAGGTCTCAACAGGAGTCCATCCTGGGTCACTTACGGAATGTTAATTCCTGCCTGGACACCCTGACTACTTCACCAACAACCACCGCGGGCGCCATGACTCGCAATCCAGCAGTCCCGCTGCTTACCAGTTCCGTGGTTTCCATTCCTGGACCTCGACTCTCAGCTCCTCCTCGGTTTGGAGGCGATCCAGCTCTGGCTCGGGGTTTCATTAACCAGTGTACCCTGCATTTTGAACTCCTAGCACACCAGTTTAACTCCGACCGGGCCAAAATTGCCTTCATCATGTCCCATCTCACCGGAGAGCCTCTGGCCTGGCTTAATCCTCTATGGGAGAGGGAGGATCCTCTGGTGTCTGACCTGCCCGCTTTCCTCTCGGCCTTCCGGAAGGTATTGACGAACCCGGACGGAAGACCTCCTCTGCATCATCTCTGCTGCGTCTCCGTCAGGAAAGTCTCACCGTTGGTCAATATGCCATACGGTTCCGTACCCTTGCCTCAGAGCTGGCTTGGGACAATGACGCTTTGATATCGGTTTTCTGGGAGGGTCTGTTGGCCGTATTAAAGACGAACTTGCCGGTCGGGACATTCCAACCTCTCTCGATGACCTAATAACTCTTGCCAATCGAATTGATCTACGGTTCCAGGAGCGTGCCAAAAGGTCACCCGTGAGAGAAGGTTTCCTCGTCTAGCACCTTCTTTTCAGAGACCTATAACTCCTTCCGTTTCTCCCCAGATGCACAATGCTGAGCCTATGCAGGTTGACCAGACCAAGATGGTCAAAGCCCGTCAGAACTTACGCCGGCTGAGGGGAGTTGCTTCTACTGTGGCAGTAAGGAGCACCGGATCCGTACCTGTCCGGAGAGGTCGGGAAACGCCTGTGTCTAGGTTCGCTCGGAGAGGTCAACCTAGACAAGAATAAATCCTCTTCATCCCTGCTGCTGTCAGTCTCAATTCTTCTCGGTGAGAACCGTTATTTCGAATTAGCCCAACTTGATTCTGGAGCAGCCGGGAATCTTGTTTCACAGGCTCTAGTGGAAAAATATCACATTCCTACCAGACCTCTGGTCGAACCAGTATCTGTTGCTGCTGTGGATGGGGGTCTCCTACCACGTCCCATCCAACTTATCACTGAAGCTATAACCCTGCAGGTGGGAATGCTGCATTCGGAGAGTATCTCGTTTCATGTTCTGCCTGGACTCTCTCACGCTTTCTTACTAGGTCTGCCTTGGCTCCAAAAGCATGCACCCGTGCTCGACTGGCAGACTGGAGAGATCCTTCGCTGGGGACAGGACTGTCATAAAACGTGTTTGGTTCCTGTTCATCCCGTCCGTCCTTCTCCTACACCAGCTAATCTACCAGGGCTCCCGATTCCATATTGGTCATTCGCTGATGTCTTTAATAAAAAGGAAGCTGAGACATTACCTCCTCACAGACCGTATGATTGCCGATCGATCTACTACCCGGTACTACGCCTCCCCGTGGGCGTATTTACCCATTGTCTGCTGCTGAGACTAGGTCGATGTCCGAATATATCGAGGAGAATTTGGCCAAGGGATTATCCGGAAATCTACCTCCCCAGCGGGAGCAGGTTTCTTCTTCGTCAAAAAGAAAGACGGCTCTCTCCGTCCCTGTATTGACTACAGAGGCCTAAACTTGATCACAGTGAAGAATAAGTACCCTCTTCCGCTCATTCCAGAATTGTTTGATCGTCTGAGGGGGGCTAGAATCTTCACCAAACTGGATCTTCGTGGAGCATATAACCTAGTCCGTATCCGTCAGGGAGATGAATGGAAGACGGCATTCAACACCCGAGACGGCCACTACGAGTATTTGGTGATGCCCTTTGGTCTCTGTAATGCTCCGGCAGTCTTTCAAGAGTTGGTCAATGACATATTCCGAGACCTTCTCTACTCCTGCGTTGTGGTGTACCTAGACGACATCTTGGTCTTCTCTCCGGATCTCCAGTCTCACCGGAGGGATGTTCGTCAGGTTCTGCTCAGGCTCAGGCAGAATCACCTCTTCGCCAAATACGAGAAGTGCCTCTTTGAGCAGACCTCGCTTCCGTTTTTGGGCTACATCATTTCTCAGACAGGCCTACGAATGGATCCGGAGAAACTATCTGCCATCGAGAAATGGCCCCGACCGGAGGGGTTGAAGGCCATTCAGCGGTTCCTGGGATTCGCCAATTATTACCGCCTCTTCATACCGCACTTCTCTTCCCGGACTGCTCCAATCTCCGCGCTCACCCGCAAGGATGCTAACCCCAAACAGTGGACGCCCGAAGCAGAAGAGGCCTTTCTGTCCTTAAAACAGGCCTTCTCTTCCGCTCCAGTGCTGCATCGCCCGGATGGCAACAAGCAGTTCTTCCTGGAGGTGGACGCTTCCTCTTCTGGAGCCGGAGCGGTACTTACTCAAAAATCTTCATCCGGGAGGATGGTATCTTGCGGCTTCTTCTCCAAACTCTTCTCCTCTTCTGAGCGCAATTACTCCATAGGAGACCGAGAGTTATTGGCCATCAAGCTGGCATTAGAGGAGTGGCGTTACCTACTCGAGGGGCTCTTCATCCGGTAATCATTTACACTGACCACAAGAATCTGGCTTACCTCCAGCATGCCCAGAGGCTTAACCCTCGCCAAGCCCGGTGGTCCTTGTTTTTTGCCCGCTTCGATTTTTTATTACACTTTCGCCCAGCCGACAAGAACATCAAGGCGGATGCCTTGTCCCGGTCTTTCCTGGTGTCGGATCTCGAGGAGGAACCTAAACATATCATCGATCCCACCAGAGTGATGCAGGTGGCTCCCGTGAGTCTAAATCGTCTTCCTCCTGGTAAGACGTTCGTTTCGGAACCTGATCGGAGAGGATCCTACACTGGGGTCATTCGTCTAAACTAGCTGGCCACGCTGGTCAGAAAAAGACCCTCCAGCTCATTACCCGGCATTACTGGTGGCCTACCTTGCACAAGGATGTAATAGACTTTGTTTCTGCCTGTGCCTCCTGTGCCCGCAACAAAGTTCCGAGACACCTGCCTGCCGGCCGTCTTCTCCCGCTTCCTGTACCCGCTGCCCCTGGCAGCATATAGCCATGGACTTCATAACGGATCTGCCCGTCTCTGCGGTTGTACGGTCATTTGGGTGGTCGTTGACCGATTTTCCAAGATGGCTCACTTCATTCCCCTGCCAGGGCTTCCGTCAGCACCCAAGCTGGCCAAAGACTTTATCCGCCACATCTTCCGTCTTCATGGTCTGCCTCGTCACATTGTGTCGGATCGTGGGGTGCAGTTCACCTCACGTTTCTGGAGGGCCACTTGTAAGTTGCTAGACGTCACCCTGGATTTCTCCTCCGCTTACCACCCGCAGTCCAATGGACAAGTCGAGCGAATCAATCAGAATCTGACCAGTTATCTCCGGCACTTCGTTAATGCCCACCATTCTGACTGGGTGGATCTCCTGCCTTGGCCGAATTCTCTTACAACAATCACGAGAGCGAATCTTCCTCCAAATCTCCGTTTTTTGTAGTCTTCGGTCAACACCCTCGGATCCCTGTTCCTGTCTCTATCTCTGTGGACAATCCAGCGGCAGAATCTTTGATTAAGGAATTTTCCTCCATATGGGAGAGTACCCGGTCCGCACTCATTCTGTCATCCGAGCGCATGAAAAGACATGCTGACAAAAAACGTCTGGATCCTCCTCAATTCCGTCCTGGGGATAAGGTCTGGCTCTCGTCCAAGTATGTCCGGCTCAAGATTCCTTCCTACAAGTTAGGTCCTCGGTTCATCGGTCCTTTTGAGATCATCAGTCAGATCAACCAGTGTCCTATAAATTGAAACTCCCGGCCAATTTGCGGATTCCCAACTCCTTCCATGTATCTCTCCTCAAACCGGTGGTACTTAACTCTTTTGTCAAGTCTACAGGTACACCTCCTGCTCCAGTGTCTGCTGAAGATGAATTTGAGGTAGAGAACATTCTGGCCACAAAAAGGGTAGGAAGAAAGACCTATTTTCTGGTGGATTGGAAGGGGTTTGGTCCTGAGGAGAGAACCTGGGAGCCTCGGGAGAACATCCATGCCCCTCTCATCCTAGCTAAATTTCTTTCTGGCCTAAAGAGGGGGGGCCTAGAGGGGGGGTACTGTAGCGCCGACGTCCCTGCCCTCTGCCAGGCAGGGACGCTGTTCCCCTGCAACAGCGTCCTCTGCCAGGCAGGGACGTCGCCCCCCTTACCCGCACTCAGCGTCCTCCTTCCGTCCTGCTGGGGCCGCGCGCTCCTTCCCTGCTTCTGGACTTAGGGCGCGCGCCCGCGCGCTCCCCCGCTCTTAAAGGGGCCGCGCACATTTTTCAAAAAGGTCCCCGGCCAATGCCGGAGGACTCCACCCTATATAAAGTACTTCCTCCTTAATGGAGGTGCCCGAGCAATGTTGTTGTTGCACTGTTTTACTCTGCTTCAGCCCTCAGGTGCCGTTACCAGTTACCTGCCTGTTTCCTGCCCGTTTGCTGTCCGTTACCTGTCCGCAAGCCTACTTGGAGGTTCGGCCGTCACATGTGGTGACCATCAGCTATTCCAGAGACTCTCGCCGGCTCACTTGGGAGCGCTCATCTGCCATCTGACTGCAGCCCTACCCGGAGGTCCGGACGTCACATGCGGTGACCCTCGGCTAATCCAGAGACTCCCCGCCTGCTCACTTGGGGCGCTCATCTGCCATCTGACTGCAGCCCTACCCGGAGGTTCGGACGTCACATGCGGTGATCCTCGGCTATTCCAGAGACTCTCGCCTGCTCACTTGGGAGCATTCATCTGCCACCGTCCTGCTAGCCTACCGGGAGGCTCCACCATCTCAGGTCGTATATACCTGCCTGTCTTTCCAGAGACTGCCCCGGTCACTTGCCGTGACTCCCTGCCTACTTATCCAGAGACTGCCCCGGTCACTTGCCGTGACTCCCTGCCTACCTATCCAGAGACTGCCCCGGTCACTTGCCGTGACTCCCTGCCTACCTTTCCAGAGACTGCCCCGGTCACTTGCCGTGACTCCCTGCCTACTTATCCAGAGACTGCCCCGGTCACTTGCCGTGACTCCCTGCCCGTTTATCCAGAGACTGCCCCGGTCACTTGCCGTGACTACCTGTCCGTTTATCCAGAGACTGCCCCGGTCACTTGCCGTGACTACCTGTCCGTATATCAGAGACTGCCCCGCTCACTTGCCGTGACCCCTTCCCGTCTGTCCAGAGACTGTCCCTGTCACTTGCCGTGACTTCCTATCCGTCTCCCCGGGCGCCACCCGCTCCTTTACAAGGAAAGCCTTCTTGTATAATAAAGCTCAGAGGTTCCGCCTACCAGACCCGTTACATATTGCAGTCTGCCCTATGTTAATCTATGGAGCAGCTCCCAGTATCCGTTATTTTGTGGTCCGTTTTAAACGTCCGTGAGCAATCGCAGCATGCTGCGATTGTCACCGATTGTGGGTCGACAATCGCCAATGCAAGTCTATGGGAGCGATGAAAAATCGGATTACAAACGGACTGCATGTGTGACTTGCGATGAAATCGCACGGTGTCCTTTAGAAAAGCCGGCAATTCATCCCCGGCTATACTGTAAAATCACACTGACAGCTTTAATAAAGACTAGAAAGAATAGATATACACACATAGAATACATATATATATATATATATATATGTAATTGTGACATGTATATATATATATATTTATATTTCCTAGACTTCTACATACTGTAATAGCCGCAAATTCAATTGCCGGCTTCTGTGAAATCACAGAAGCCGACATGAAATGATACATTGTTTCCACACAGTTAACCATGTCATTTCCTGTATTTTGATATTTGTTTAGAACTTACAATTACATGAGTGTATTTGTGCAAAATTTCAGACATGTAGGGGTTAATTAAAGGTGTAAATTCGTTGAAAAAAAATGCGTGGGCTCCGCTGTATTTTCTCCACCAGACAGACAAAGCAAGCGAGTGGGGGCAGATAATAATAGCCTAGGGAGGGTACATTTTTTTGGTGCCCCCCCTGGCTACTAACATCTGCCCCCAGACACCCCAGAAAGGGCAAATCTATAATTAGATTCGCCCTTTCTGGCACTTTGCCCGTCTATTCCCATTGCCCTGTAGCGGTGGCGAATGGGTTAATAATCTTACCTTAATGTCACCTTAGTATTGAAAGGTGACCTTAAGGCAGGTTAATAATTGAGAGCTGTCAATTAGACAACTATCAATTATTAATCCTATTGAAGTAAATTAAAAAAACACAGACACATTAATAAAAATTACTTTTAATGAAATAAAAACACATTTTTTTGACCATCTTTTATTTTACACTTAATCCGTGCGAAGCCATTGATCTCCTAAAATAAAGAAAAAAAAATAAAACAACATTATTCTTACCTATTCCGCCGATCTGTCACGTCCCACGCTGTAATCCTTCACAAAGGGTTAACTAGCTTTGAGCCAAGCAGTGCAAGTAATCCTGCATGCTCAGCTCAAAGCTCCTGAATGAATAAGTTCCTCTCCTGGCGACAGAAGAGGATGTGTTTCATGAATGAAGCTTAATTGATTGTGTCCACTTTCCCTTTAGGTCAGGTCACTAAAGTTAAATTGCCAATAAATCAATTAAGCTCCATTCATGATTCACTTCCTCTACTTTCTGTGGTAGAGGAACTTATTCATTCAGGGGGTTACAGCTAGTAGACAGAATTATCTCTCTGCTAACTGTAACCTGTTAACCCTTTCTGATGGATTACAGCGTGGGACCTGACTGTACATCGGATTGGTAAGTATGATTTTGCTTTTTTATTTTATTTTTATTACAGGAAATGGTTTTAGCAGGAAAATAAAATATTGTCAAAAACTGTGTGATTATTTCATTAAAATTCTTTTTTATTAAACTGTGTGTGTTTGATTTTTCTTTCATACAATAGGATTAATAATTGATAGTTGTCTAATTGACAGCTCTCAATTATTAACCTGCCTTAAGGTCACCTTTCAATACTAAGGTGACATTAAGGTAAGATTATTAACCCATTCGCCACCGCTACAGGGCAATGGGAATAGACGGGCAAAGTGCCAGAAAGGGCGAATCTAATTATAGATTTGCCCTTTCTGGGGTGTCTGGGGGCAGATGTTAGTAGCCAGGGGGGGCACCAAAAAAATGTACCCTCCCTAGGCTGTTATTATCTGCCCCCACTCGCTTGCTTTGTCTGTCTGGTGGAGAAAATACAGCGGGAGCCCACGCATTTTTTTTCAACGAATTTACACCTTCAATTAACCCCTACATGTCTGAAATTTTGCACAAATACACTCATGTAATTGTAAGTTCTAAACAAATATCAAAATACAGGAAATGAAATGGTTAACTGTGTGGAAACAATGTATCATTTCATGTCGGCTTCTGTGATTTCACAGAAGCCGGCAATTGAATTAGCGGCTATAACAGTATGTAGAAGTCTAGGAACTATAAATATATGTATATATACATGTCACAATGACATGTATATATATATATATGTGTTCTATGTGTATATATCTATTCTTTTTTTTGTGATTGAAATACTATTCTTTTGGATCCATTATATGTCAGTTTTGCAAGCCTGCGAGAAAATTTCGCAAGTCGGATGAAAATCGGATGTTACAAGGTACACACACATGCGACTAAATCGCATCTTTGAAGGAAAATCGGATGCCAGAAGGATGTGTGATGTTTGCATTTTTATCCGACAATCGACCGTCTAAAACGGACCGATTTTTTGTCGTTGTGTGTGACGCCGGCCTTACAATATATAACATATGGTTATAGGCTTTGAGACTAATACATTATACATGAAGAAGCATCTTCTGTGGGTGCAGAGATAGCGCCAGAGATATTTTGTACTTTCCGTAGGTGATCTTGGCTCCTCAATGGAATATGAATGAGAACCACTTGTGTTTTGTTTGAATCATCAGCAAACAATGTATTATATTCCACATGGCTTTAGCTGTTCAGTAGTGATATGAAATACACTGTGCGATATAAAATGAAATTGTACATTTTTATTGTTCATCATTTACCTAGAATCTCCAGATTTTTAAAAAAGTGTATGTTTCCAACATAAACATAGATTCATGCTGCCCTAACCACAGGCAGGAAGAAGCTGCCGAGGTCCGGACTCTTGAATTACTCATCCAAGAACCATTGTCCCTGGCCGACTTTAGTATATTTTTTCCGGAAATGCCACAGTGTATCAGAGTAAAGCCTACATAGCCCCAATAACACAGTCAGTGGCTGATTCATGTTGCCTGAACCACTATCAGGTCTCATAAGTCACCAGACTTCACAAAAACTGCAAAGATTATGAACCAGATCTTTTAAACCCCAGGAGGTTGGTGTACTTACTTTAAAATTCCATATCATACTTGTATCATACTTTGTAAAGGTTTATCAGCCTAATTTTATAATCATGAAAAAAGCTAATGGATCTGATAGAGAAAAAATAGCATATCCAAAGTATGTAATAACGCCCTATGGGAGCCATGTATACAGGACCACTAAACAGACCTATCGTTGTGCATGAACATACAAGGGGGTGATGAAACCATCACAAATAACGATTATAGGTCAATAAGTTCATAAAAGGATAAATCTTTATTGGAAATTACACACAATTGTAAAAAATGAAGAGAAAAGGCAGTATACAGCAGGTGATAGCACGGACACACCGCGCAGCCTGGGGAGAGAAGACACACCGACCCTGGAGACCTGGCAAAAGAGGAAACTGTGTCTCCTGTCAAAGATGGATAGGGCGACAGAAGGAATAAATGCTTAAAAAAAACCTAACTAGGAATAGTATCAAAGAATTGTGTTAGCCATATTGAATAATGTCTTAGATACAAAAAATATATCAATCCTAGTATTGACCAGCACAATAAGCCACAATGTCCACAGATACTCCGACTAATGCAGAGCCACAGCCATAATAACAGCGATTCAGATAACAATAGGGCCAGTATCGGGTATGGGTAAGATTACCTCTCTTTCTTGACACAGCTGCAGGGACCAGGGTCATCGCGTCTGCTCCTGGGCTACTAGGCTCTATAGTGTAAAGGGGGCAGATATACCATTGGTGCAACAGGTGCAGCTGAACGGGGCCACAGTAGGTAACAGTACTCTCTCACCTTAAAAGCAGCTAACTACCATTTATTAAATGGCAGGTAAAAGCCTGAACCACAGAATGTTATGGCTATCCATCTTTGTAAATTTTGAGAGACATGAGGGGGTGATAAACGATAAGATACTATAGACCAAGGGGTCCATATGTTGTCATGCACAGGGGCCTCCAGCTTTCTGTGTCTGTCTCTCTGTACATGTGACAGTCTCCTCATACAAGCCTTATCTGTATACACGTGTACTGAGCAAGGTCAATCCACTAGATGGATTCTGCCGGGAGTACACGTCGCATGCTTGACCGACCGCCGCAGACAACGGAGAATCATCGCAGTGCACAGTGTGTGCACTGGGAGGATTCACAAGTCACACACAGTGACTGCAGATTTTTTCATTTTAGACCAGACAACCCCTTTAAGATGCAATTCCCTTCCCGAATGGCTGATATGGGAGTGGATATTTATCAGTATTTTGTACCTATTCTACCTCCTACTCCTTAAAATTGAAATTGCAAAACCAAGAAAGAGAATTCATGGCATTATGAAAATCGCATGATCAATAGACATGTTAATGATATATGCGTGATGAAAAACTAAAGTTTTCATGTTAGATTTTCAGTTATTCAGTTTGGAATAGCTTGTGCAAGAATTATCCCATTCACCACAATATGGCCAAAGTCTCTTTGGAAGAAATTGTCATCAACCCTAAGATTCAATACTCATACAGTCAATTTGCATGGGTTCCGGTATATCCTTTATGGGAGGGCATTTTGGATATTGACAGGACAGGGCTTAGTGGTTACCACTGTTGCTTTGCAGTGCTGGGGTCCTGGGTTCAAATCCCTCTAAGGACAACATCTGCAAGGAGTTTGTATGTTGTCCCCATATTTGTGTGGGTTTCCTCCCACACTCCAAACATATACTGACAGGGAATTTAGATTGTGAACCTCAATGAGGACAGTGTATGTGAACTGCTTTGGAATATGATGGTGCCATATACTGTAAGCAAAGCATAATAATAATACATTTTGAAGACGCCCTGGAATGTGGATTATGGGAAACTTGAGCATTCTTCCTCAAGTTTGTTTTTGTTTGGACTGGGCAGGATAACAAAGAAGATAGCCAGGATAGTGGCCAGGACAATTCAGCTGAGAGGATATGGTTCTGGATAGTATAATGTTCAACAGATAATCCCTTGTCTAAACAGGAGTATAAAATCGGCGGCTGAGTGGTCACATCTGGCTGACTAGCTTATCAAACACAGAAAGGATGGCAGAGAATACATCATAGGATCATCCCATAAATATAATGGTGCATCCCACACCAAAGCATCTCCAGATGACAAAAAATACATGCCTCTTTGTTGGGAACAAAGCTAAAAGTACACAGTAAATTGGTTGTCAAAGCCGGCAGGCCTTGCGATCTCCATCAAGATGGGCAAGAGCAGACCAATGTGGAGATGTTCCCCAAGCAGGGTCCAAGGTAAGGCTTATGCTATGTTTTTAAAGTAGCCAGATATGTAACCGCAGGAGTATGAGATTCATTAGGTCTGAAAGGTCACGTATAGCCTGGACAACTTTCCCATTGGTTCATAGAAAGTTGCATAACCAGTACAGATGAGTTGATAATTTCAAAGTGCAGCAGTGTTCTTATCTTTGCACCTCTGGAATTCATGATCTGAGTATTCTTTTTGTGTTCACGTGGAGAGGTAGATTCACTTAAACGCAAATAAGGATGAACACATGGAAATGGGGTGATTGTGCAGCAGGCTGGACTTTCCAGGTGGCACATGGAACAGTAAGGACCAGGACAGAAGGCAGACAAGTGGAGCAGTACACATCAGAAGACACAGAGTCAGGTCTGCAGACAAGCACAGAAACTGAGGTGTATATTCAGTATCTTCAGTCCAGGAATTTGCAGTAGAATTTTTAATTTTAAATGTGAATTAGTCCAGAGGAGAGTTTGCAATGCTGATAGCAGACAAAGGAATATATCTCACCTGGTGAGGTGGATCATTGACTCCTCTGGGTCCGGATGATCAGCTGTTACGCAATATGGACAGATGGCATTGGTGCAGCATGATGACACAGATAGAACAACAGAGACTGTTGTAATGGACAGCAACAGGAGGAGCAGAAATAAACTTGAAGAAACCAATGAAGAAGAGATGAACAAAAGTAACAGAACTTGTAATTCAAAAGTAAGTAGTGTACACAGAGTAATGTAGTCAGCATTGTCATTAGGGCATTACTGCCCTTACTGGTATATGGGGCCTGGAGAGCAGAGGAGGCCAGGACATTACTGCCCTTACTGGTGTATGGGGCCCGGAGAGCAGAGGAGATCCTCTGCTCACTGGGCCCCAGCGGCAAGATTCTGCCAGCTCAGTGACTGATCGTGTGTCCTCAGACACATGTTCAGTTACAAGCTGCCAGCCAATCACAGGCTGACATGTCACTGTCATACGCCGGAATGCGCTTCAGATGTATTGAGCAGAGGACACCGCTGGACCTCGGCCAGGTAAGGAGAAACTTTTTTTTTGTAATGTCGCACTATGGGGTGCATTATTCTGCTATGGGGGGTGCATTATACTGCTATGAAGGACATGGGGCAATATGGGGAGACATGGGGCAGTATGGAGAGACATGAGGCAGAATGGGATGACACATGGGGTCCAGAAAGGGAGGATATGTGGGTTCCAGAATGTGGGATATTATTGCTGTAGGGGTTAATTAAAGGATATTATTTTTGAGGATTCTGTTTTCAGTGTGGGGAGGAGAGGTCTTGTTACTGTGCAGGGCGACACAGTTGCTTTTTCTTCATCTGACATAGTATAGAGGTTTGTAAAAATTCGGGAATGTGCTGTAGATAACTGTGTTTTCTGCAGAGATGAGTCCTGGCTGGAAGAAGTGATAGCAGTCTGTGCTGGATGAAGATGAAGGACTTCCACTAGAGACGTCAACGATGAGTCAGAGCGTTTGTACACTGACACTATACACTGTATACTATATACAGAGGTTCTGTGTATAATGTTACCGGTGATCACTGTATTACTAGTACACTGACACTATATACAGAGTTCCATTGTATAATGTCATTGTTGATCACGGTATTACGTGTACACTGACAGTATATTCAGAGTTCAGGTGTATAATATCATTGTTGGTCACGGTATTAAGTGTACACTGAAGTATATACAGATCTCCTGTTTATTGTCATTGGTGATAACTGTATTACCTGTACACTGACACTATGTACAGATCTCCTGTGTACAATGTCACTGGTGATCACTGTATTACGTGTACACTGACACTATACACTGTGTAGTATATAGAAAGTTCCTGTGTATAATGGCACTTATGGTAAAATGAGTATTTTTTTTATTAATGATCAGTATTGCAGTATTCTGTCACTATGTGGTAGTAATACGTGGTCTGGTCATGGTGTGGCAGTATTTGTCCCTTGTATGTGTATTATTGGTCACTATACGGTAGTAATATGTGGTCTTGGCACTAATTTGGAAAAATATCCTGCTACTTATGTTGTCACTGTTTAACCCTTGACTAGAAGCTATTTATTTAACTATATCAAACCTTTATTTTTGTCTTTGCTTCGTCTTGCTTTCTCCTCCATGAATACAACCACATGGTCCTGTTGAACTGTTATAGGGAGTTATTTCTGGACATTTAGTGATCAAAGTCACTCCTTGTCTTAAGGAATACTGTAGTGCTAGTGGACTCTTCTTTTAGATTTTTATTCCATATTTCAAAACATGTATGTGTGTCATGTATGTGATCTACATGCTTACTGTTACAAATTGTACTGTTAATGTATTAATGTATTTATGTGTAAATAAAAAAAAGTAATTCAGATCGAACAATAGAAATCCCTACAACCCTACAAAATAAACCTCATTTATCAGACCCGTATTACAGTTTTCTTAGGTCTATAATGTCTAATATTTAATTTACAGATTAATGGTGAAACGAAGAATTTCAAAAAGGGACTGCAAAAACAACGTAAAAGGATGTTAGTGGACAGTTTTTCACAGCGTATTGCCAGCTCTCTTGTCACATTAAATTTTCTAAATGGGGAACAGCATGTACTTAAGTGCCAAGGTTTCTTGTCAGATGGTTCCTAAACACTATTTCCTGGACAGTGGCAGCACGTACAGACTATGCCAAGTCCTTGTCATTTGTATCAATCCTCCTGCAGCAGGTAAAAGGACGTGGAGAAAGTTTTATTGCTCTCATGTTGATGTTATGATGTTAAGAAAATGTCAAGATGCTTCTTTGTACAATGTTAGCCAATAGATCGAAAAAAATTGAGTCGTCAGTGGTTGATACCTTTTAATGACTAGCTGAAAAGATGGTAACAACTAGGAGGCTTTCGGGGTGATTCAGGACTCTTCCTGGGTAGTCTTGGATTTACATATTGCATAGTAAATTTGATTTGATGCAGCGTTAAAAGGGTTGAAAGGCTATCTACTTAGCATGAAAGGGATGCTTAAAAGCTATCTCTTTACTTAGTGGACTAGATGCCACTTTTCGAGGCCATGTTCACATGTTCAGTTTTCAATTATTATTTTACCTCAGTATTTGTAAGCCAAAACCAGGAGCGGGTGATAAATACAGAAGTGGTGACATGTTTCTATTATACTTTTCCTCTGATTGTTCCACTCCTGGTTCTGGCTTACAGGTACTGAGGTAAAATACTCACCAAATACTGAACGCGAGCATTTGGCCTGGATTCTGTCTTCCCCATTGATAGGGGCTTGAAGGAGAAATCAGAAAGGCAAGGGTACATTTTTGTTTTTTTAGAAAGCTTCTATGTGCAGAATTGCCTATGTTATAGAATAAGGATGCTTTCACATAGAAGAGGGGTTTTGTGCAAGAGATATGCCTCCTGCAACCTTTGATGTGAAGAGGCATAGTAGAAGTTCCTGTATGGTGGGCTAGGTTCACAGTAGCATTTGGAGTTTTGTTTTTCAGCTGTGTTATAAGAAGGAATAAAATAAAACTGATGCGAGAAACAGTTCTAACCCATGATGGACACAAATCGCAGACCCTACTGAGAAAAATATAGGCATAGATGAAATTTTTGGGATCAAATACCTAAAAATTGGCATGTGCATATGTATTACACCCTTTTGCAATAAAGCCCCTAAACATTTCCAGTGCAAGCAATTCCCTTCATAAGTCACATGCTTAGTAAAAGGAAGAACACCTATGTGCAATCTAAGTGTCACATAGTCTGTCAGTATATACTGTACACACCTTTTCTGAAAGGTCACAGAGGCTGCAACACCATTAACAAAGACACACCACTAACCAAACACCACCATGAAGACCAAAAAGATCTCCAACCAAATCATGGCTACAGTTGCTGAGAAGAACAAGTCAGGGTACGGTTACAAAAACTATACCGAAATCTGATGATCCCTCGGATCACCATAAAATACATTATCATCAAATAGAAAGAATATTGTACAACAACAAACCTGCCAAGAGAGTTGAAACATAGAAACGTGGAGCATATCAACCACCAAAGATTACGTAGTAATTAAAAAGGTGTATTTTCAATGACAAAATAGATCATAAGAAACAGTACAAAACATATCTCAAAACAGTTTTATCAATAACAGAGCTGTTCAAATTTGGTCAAAGGTGTAGCAGAAATATGGTGTCTCCCCTCCCCCCAGACATGAATACTGGGAGAAAGAAACAGAACCATAATCTTCAATCAAGCGTATATATAAAGTGAAAGTGCAACTAGTTGTACAAAAAGTAATTAAGGAATGACAAGCTCACTATCACCACATAGGGGGGAATATATATTACCATTCATTTTCTAAGGTCAGTGACCATCCAAGTTTTTTTTAACCCTAACAGTGGTGAAGCAAGTAATGTAAATTGCTGGTTCTTACCCATACTCATGGCTATGAGTGTAATGAGCGTGATACCTAATATCGTATTAACAAGCATTTCAATTCCTAACTGCAGGACTCTTTAAGCTGTACCTTTGTCCTGCACTAAAATAACCTCAAAATAACAAGAAATTAAGTAAAATATAAAGAAACACACTCCTTTATAGACCAGTTCATTATAAAAAATCATCATGTAAAATTATGAAATTTTCCAAGTTAAATCAAATAAATGAGTTTATTGCTTTCTACATGACAATAAGACATGGTATAACAGTTTATTTCAAGTAGGGATTAACCTACTTGAATGGGCATTTGCTTGGTATCAAACACTGGAGGTGGATGACATAAGACCACTGAGCCGAATGATTGACTTGGCAGCAGCAGATGTGTATGAGCTATGATATCACCACTACTGTCATATCAATGATGAAGAATGGAGGCAGCGTATGAGTGGCAAATAGTAATTCTGACTGTTTTATTGATTTTTTTATGTTACTTTAGTGCGCAATGAAGCCACATTAGTCTTCAAATTGTATATGAGTGATCACGTGACAACCGCTGGAATCAGCAAGAAGAGCGAAATCCTAATATAGGGCATATTACGCACCTTTAGGACGCAGCATGTCAATATCAACTTGCAGAATTTCAAACACGGGGGACAACTGGCAGTCTAGGGGAGCAAAGTAGGGAGAAGCTAAAATTGATCAGTCAAAATTCTCAATTCAGAGGTAAAATCTGGATTCAGTGCAGACACTTTGCCATTCCTGAGATAGGAGATGGAGGCTGATACTGACGATTCTATATGGATGGAGGGAGGATGAGGATGAGGGTGAAGCTCTGTCTATAGCTCCTCCCTCCTGTCTACAAAGAATCTTATCAGTAGCAGCCGCCATCTCCTATCTCAGGAATGAGAAAGTGTCTGCACTGAATACAGATTTTACCTCCGGATTAGGAATTTTGATAATGACAGCAATTTTGGCAAATAAAAAAGCAAATTTCACCAATAACATTTATTACAACGTGGCTTATTTTCATAATTACTACTGATTTATGAAATAAAAATTAAACCATGAGCTCAGTATTTTCTTGCTACCCACTTTTCTCCGGAATAAGATCTACAAGTGAATACCCAACACTTTACATAATCTATTAATGTACTATTGCACATCCTGTGCTATAAGATCCCACAAGTCGAATAAGACCCATGGAGGAGGCACGATGAGTGATCTGAAGCACAATGCAGTGACACAATTGTGTCAAGACTAATTATACATGTCCCGTATCTGCATAAAGTCTATTCATTTGGATTTTCATATGAAATTTTAATTATACATTGTAGTTTTCTTAGAAGGCTTCATATTGCAGACTGCAGAGACATAGACGACATATATATGTATAATATTTCAATACTTGAGATGTATTTATAAAACTTAATGCTAAGCCATCTCTCTAGTTCATTCTCAGAAGTTTCATACCATCATACATTTTTCTCTTCATTTAGTAACCCTTAAACCACCGGTCAGAACTGCAAATCACTGTGTGCTGCCTGGTTGATATTCAGTTAGCAGTACAAGATAGTATACAGCACTCTTAAAACAAATAGATGAGATGCCCAAGTAGGGTATCCAGCCCGTAAAAGTACAGTATCAAGCAAACTTGGCACTCAGATAGCAATATTTTGTGAGAATAAAGTTCCTTTTATTTTGCATGTCCTACCCCAGCGACGCAGCTCGCAATGCCATGACCTAGCCTACCCGGGTTCCTCCTTCTCTACATCATTCAGTTCTGATGAAGGTCCCTAGTAGGACGGAAAACGTTTAACCACAATGAATGCAAAATAAAAGGAACTTTATTCTCACAAAATATTGCTATCTGAGTGCCAAGTTTGTTTGATACTGATATTCAGTTAGCACTGACCCACATCCTTTTATTTGTGGGATAGCATAACACTTAAAAAATAACCCTCATTTTAATTTTTATTTCCTATATCAATTTTATATATGAAAATAAGCAACTTTGCAACATGTTTCATCAGAGAAATCTGGTTCTTTCTCCGCCTGGATTTATCTTTCACTCTCAATTCATGGGTAAAAGCTGTAATATCTGTAATTCAGTGAAGATAGATATCCCAATTAATTAAATAGGATTTGACAATTGGTGCTTTAAAATTCTATGGAGAGGAGAGGAGTGAGTAGCTAGAGGCAGACACTGACATTCTGCTACAAAATTTCCTGAAATGACAATTACAGTTCTCCATAGAACTGTATAAGCACCAAACATTCACTGCCATCTCAGTAATTGGAAAATCTACATTCACTGAATTCAGATTTTAGCCGTTTTTAGTTAAAACAACTGTTACTCATTATCGGGGTTTCCATATTACTTTTATAGTAAATCTCTGGTGAAAGGTCTCACTCACCTCCTCTGTGGCCTTTTATCTTCAGGACATGCACAATAAATTCCCGTTTCCTTGTTCGAGCGAGTCCTTCTACCATTTTTGTAAACTCCATTCAGGTGGATGTGACACAATGATAATACCGTTACTGTTTGAACAGGACTTATACTAGTGATTTGCATCCAGAAAAGTCTACGTATCTGGTCACACTACAGAGTGCTACTCAAAAAGTGTACAAAATACAATGTAGGTACAAAGTTTGTGAACCATGGTGCTCTAAGTGCGCTTCATTAGATCATGGGGGAAGGGGTCTAACATGTCCATTGTTAGGAAATAAGATAAGGGACATGTACTGTATGCACTTTATTTGGAAAGAAAATTTGGCTTAAAAGGACATAGATTCAGCACATAGTGAAAGTATATCGTAGCACTACCGTGGTGGTGCACAAGTAGGTTTCCCAACCAAATAGTGAATAAAGAAAACTTGGCACTCAACTTTGAGAGAAGTAGATTCCTGTTTATTGCAGTCACAGTACTGGTGTAACGTTTCGGTCCATGTGGACCTTCGTCAGTCCGACTGCTTGTGAGGAAGCAACAGTATGAAAAAGAAGAGGCAGTATGCCTTCAGAGGAGAGTATCCTTCTATAATCTTATGAGCAGTATTCCCGTGGGATAGTCCCTTGTTGGGGCTTTCTTATTTTGATTCCCGAAAATGGAGAAAGGGGGGCCAAAAGGCTCTGTGCGTAACTTGGTGGTGGGGTGAAGGATCGCCAGAGCAGAGAGACCAGCAAAAGTGATAGACATCTTTTCAGATCATAATTTCACTCAGAAAAAATATAACCTACTCCTATAATGAGGTGTTTAAAGAGCTCACTAAAATCTGTAAGGATCGAATAAGTTTGTGGTGGGAAGTGCAAAGCCTCGATAGCTATGAAATCTAGCATAGTTCGTAAGGGCCTCTGAATAACGATGACACCACTGATCCACCATAACAACTCTGACTAATGGCAAAGGGGAAAGGGAGACAATGGCAATTTCACTTAGACTGATGCGTTTACTCCTCGATGAGGAGAACATTGTGCTACAGAATTGGAGCCAGAAACTTAAGGAACAAAATTACCAAAAAATTTCTGTGGAACTAGTTTTTTGCTTCTGGGGAGACCAACTTTACATTGGATAGGTTCCAGTTCATTACAGAGAGAAAGCACAAAAACTTTGTAAGAGGAGAATAAGGTGTTCTTGTGTGTGGACCATTAGCAAAAATATGGAAACAGACCTATCATCAACCGACACAGAGGTATCAGACACGGAGGCTAGAACAAAAAATGCATGAAGCAGTGACAGGGTACATGTAGTAGAGGGAAAAGATAGCTAGATGTCACAAAGTACTAATTTTTTTTTGAGGGTATTCATTAAGGGAAACGATTCCCACCCTCTGAGCCACTTACAACCCCAAGAACCACCCAGGGTTTTAAATTTTTATCTAAACATTGAGTGAGATAGAACTGGGAGTTTAGAATATAGGCCTTCAATTTGTACCAAAATCGGATTTTGTGTTTTTGAAAGCTTCAAAGATGTGAACCTCTTTTCCAGAAAATTAAAGTGGTATAAAAATTTTTTAAAAGAAAATGTGTGCTTGTGACAATCTGGGGTTCCGGATTCCCTTCTCAAATACATTAGATTCCTTTATAATTTATCTGTAGTAAATCCTAGTGACGGAGGGGAAGGCCCTTTTACTGAATTAAAAAGATGCCACCTGTAGCCGGGTACAATCCTCAAGTAGATGTTTTGTGCACATCTACTATATAATCGACTAAGTCTGTCTGTAACGGAAATCCCGCATCGCTGAGTGGTGCAGGCACGCCCCTTGGATACCCGATCAAGGCCTTAGCAACGTCACAGGGACTGTCACAGAACCTGTGTTAGAGAGAAATGGAGGGGAAAATGAGCAAATAGAGGGGAAAATAATTATTGCGGTGTTATGGCACGATGTGTGTGGGCGGCGGTGGGTGCTGACGCTGGCCCTGCGTAGTTCACTCAGTTTACTAAACAAGTTCTGTCAGTCACAGTGTGAAGTAGTTCAGTCACGTTTACTGGACAAGTTCTCTCAGTCACGTGCGACATAGTTTCAATCACATTTACTGAACACGTTCTGTCAGTACAGTGTGACGTACTTCGTCATGTTTATGAATACTTTCTGTC
>JARQOD010000001.1:661402191-661417002 GCA_033576555.1 Oophaga sylvatica
TGTACATTTTTTTAAAATTTTAAATTTTAGTTCTTACCTTTCCTACTGTTTTGCCTTAATTCAATTGCCGGCTTTTGTGAATCACGAAGCCGACATGAAAAGTTTAATTGTTTCCACACAGTTAACCAGTTTTCCTGTATTTTCTTTTAATGGTTTGAACTTAAAAATTACAGGGTTGTATTTTACAAATTTCAGACATTAGGGGTTAATTAAAGGGTGAAAATTCATTGAAAAAAATGCGTGGGCCCCCGCGTATTTTCTCCCCAAAAGACAAAGCAAGCGAGTGGGGGCAGATAAAAATGCCTAGGGAGGGTATTTTTTTTTTGTGCCCCCCCGGCTACAAACATCTGCCCCCGACCCCCCAGAAAGGGCAATTTTTAAAATTTAGATTCCCCCTTTTTGGGCACTTTGCCCGTCTTTTCCATTCCCCTGTACGGGGCGAATGGGTTAAAAGGCGTTAATTCACCTTAGATTAAAAGGTGACCTTAAAGGTGGTTTAATAATTGAGAGCTTCAATTAACAATATAAATTTATTAACCCTTTTGAGAACAAAAAAAAAACACCACTTTTTAAAAAAAATTTTAATGAAATAATCACAATTTTTTGACCAAAATTTTTTTTCCCTGCAAAACCTTTTCCTGAATAAAAAGCAAAATTTTTTTTAAACCAACCGTGTAAGTCAGGCCCCGTGTAATCCCTCAAAAGGGTTTAAAAGGTTTTGAGCTGCGAGATAATGTGTCTGTGACTCTTTTCCCCCCGATGAAAAATTACCTCCCAGTGAAAGGGGAGGAATAGATTCCCCAAAAGAAGTTAATTGATTTATTGCCACTTTCACTTCAGTGACCTGACCTAAGGTGAAAGTGGATACAATCAATTAAGCTTCATTCATGAATCACATCCTCTCCTGTCAGCAGGAGATAAGCTCATTCATTCAGGAGCTATCAGATGAGCACGCAGGATTACTTGCGCTGCTTATCTGATTGCTAGTTAACCCTTTGTGAAAGATTACATCGTGGGACGTGACAGATCGCCAGATACGTAAGAATAATGTTGTTTTATTATTTTATATTTATTTTAGAAGAACAAGGGCTTCGCACGGATTAAGAGTGAAATAAAAGATGGTCAAAAATATGTGTTTTGATTTCATTAAAATTATTTATTCTTAAAGTGTGTTTGTGTTTTTTTATTTACTTCAATAGGATTAATAATTGATAGTTGTCTAATTGACAGCTCTCAATTATTAACCTGCCTTAAGGTCACCTTTCAATACTAAGGTGACATTAACGCCTTATTAACCCATTCGCCACCGCTACAGGGCAATGGGAATAGACGGGCAAAGTGCCAGAAAGGGCGAATCTAATTATAGATTTGCCCTTTCTGGGGTGTCTGGGGGCAGATGTTAGTAGCCAGGGTGGGCACAAAAAAAATGTACCCTCCCTAGGCTATTATTATCTGCCCCCACTCGCTTGCTTTGTCTGTCTGGTGGAGAAAATACAGCGGGAGCCCACGCATTTTTTTTCAACGAATTTACACCTTTAATTAACCCCTACATGTCTGAAATTTTGTACAAATACACTCATGTAATTGTAAGTTCAAACCATATATCAAAATACAGGAAATGACATGGTTAACTGTGTGGAAACAATGTATCATTTCATGTCGGCTTCTGTGATTTCACAAAAGCCGGCAATTGAATTAGCGGCTATTACAGTATGTAGAAGTGTAAGAACTATAAATATATATATATGTATGTGTTACAATGACATGTATATATATATATATATATATATATATGTATTCTATGTGTATGTATCTACTGTTTTGTGAGCTGTCAGTGTGATTTTACAGTAGCCGGGGATGAATTACCGGCTTTTCAAAGGAGACTGGTGCATATAAATCGGACAGCACTTGCATGGTGCGAGTGCTGTTCGTTTTTTAATCGCACCCATTGACTTGCATTGGCGATTTTCATCCCAAAATCGCATCAAATCGCAGCAAGCTGCGATTTTTTTCTCACACCAATATCTGATGAGAAAAAAATCGCTAATGAGAACTCACCCATTGACTAACATTGGTCAGATTTGCATCCGATTTTTTATCGTCTGATTTTCATCCGTTTTCGGCACCAGTGAGTATGAGGCCTTTGGGTGAATCTGGGCTGAAAGTATATCCCGGTACACTTCAGAATTCATCCGGCTACTCTTGTCTGCTGTTATGTCATCAATAAACACAAGTGACCCAGTGCCATTGAAAGCCATGCATGCCCATGCCATCACGTTGCCTCCACCATGTTTTACAGAGGATGTGGTGTGCCTTGGATCATGTGCCGTTCCCTTTCTTCTCCAAACTTTTGGCTTCCCATCATTCTGGTACAGGTTCATCTTTGTCTCATCTGTCCATAGAATACTTTTCCAGAACTGAGCTGGCTTCTGGAGGTGTTTTTCAGCAAATTTAACTGTGGCCTGTCTATTTTTGGAATTGATGAATGGTTTGCATCTAGATGTGAACCCTTTGTATTTACTTTCATGGAGTCTTTTCTTTACTGTTGACTTAGAGACAGATACACCTACTTCACTGAGAGTGTTCTGGACTTCAGTTGATGTTGTGAACGGGTTCTTCTTCACCAAAGAAAGTATGCGGCGATCATCCACCACTGTTGTCTTCCGTGGGCTCCCAGGTCTTTTTGGATTGATGAGTTCACCAGTGCTTTCTTTCTTTCTCAGGATGTACCAAATTGTAGATTTTGCCACTTCTAATGTTGTAGCAATTTCTTGGATGGGTTTTTTTTCTGTTCTTGCAGCTTAAAGATGGCTTGTTTCACCTGCATGGAGAGCTCCTGTGACCGCATGTTTCCTTCACAGCAAAACCTTCCAAATGCAAACACCACACCTCAAATCAACTCCGGCCCTTTCATCTGCTTAATTGAGAATGACATAACAAAGGGATTGCCCACACCTGTCCATGAAATAGCCTTGGAGTCATTTGTCCAATTACTTTTGGTCCCTTTAAAAACAGGGTGGCACATGTTAAGGAGCTGAAACTCCTAAACCCTTCATCCAATTTTAATGTGGATACCCTCAAATGAAAGCTGAAAGTCTGAACTTCAACTGCATCTGATTTGTTTTGTTTCAAATTCATTGTGGTAATGTCTAGAACCAAAATTAGATAAATGTTGTCTCTGTCCATATATTTATGGACCTAACTGTACCTCCTATTCTTGATATTACCGGTCTCCCTTTTAGAGGAGACAAACCTTTGTGAACTTTTGTTAAAATATAAAATGTAGGTACCAAGGAAAATTGAAGCAATAAGAATTCAGATGCATTTTGGTCAATCACTCCTTTTCTTAAACTGTCCAAAAGTAATGTTTTAAGTTCCTTCAGAAAAGCATTAGTCGTATTTGAGGAGAGTTTTTTTTATAACATCCTTTATCTCCCAGAAGGGTGTTACACATTTTGTGATATTGGGCCAAATTCCATGACCACAATATTCCCACCTTTATCCAAAGGTTTCATTGCTATCTGCTTGTCTTTTTCTAAAGTAACTCTAGTCATTGAATTTCATTGCTGGTGAGATTATAATTGATAGGTTTAGTTGCTTTAGCCAGGTTCTCAAGATCATTATAGGACACTAGATGGTGGCCAAATTCTAACGCATCGGGTATTCTAGAATATGTATGTAGTTTATTTATGAAGATTTAAGAATAATGCAATGAATACACAGCAAACGCATGAGAACTGTTGATGCTTCTGATATTTTCCATAAAATTTCTACTGTGTTGATGCTTTCCTTTCATTAATTGCTCAAACAGATCTGAGTAGTGAGGTCTCGGTAGCATAATTTTTCCTTTTTGGCAGCATTGAGTAAACAGATTGTCAGATGGTTTTTCATCAATGAAATTCAGAGTCGCATTTAGAGTAAACTGCATTCATATCCCCACAACAAACTAGAGAAAAACAGTCCAATATTCCAACACTTTAATTTTATTAGATGTATAACATAACATTAAAAGAAGCACTGGTGCATAGCACACAGGGGAACTGACAGACACAGTGGTGTCAGCATCAAAACGCGAAAAGGGGATCAGAGTCCATCTACCCACCCAAATATATTATAACTATATAAGGAATGACATGCCTGAAGCAACAACATTCTTTAAATCACAGGCTAAATAGCAAACAAGTAAATCAATACCCCGGACATGTCAATACATACACATACCTATAAGGGTGAGGTGAAAAACGGACCGCTGACCCACCCCAACGTACGTTTCGGAGCACACTCCTTCCTCAGGGGGCCTAGTGTAGTAATGACCAGGTGCCTCTAATATAGGAAGAGGCAGCACGCCCCATCCTATCACATGTGGGATCAAGCAATGAGCGCATATGTGAACAATACTCAATTAGTTCAATATCTCATATCACGCAACGAAAAAACCGCTACCAGCTGATGCATCTGCATACCTGACCGCCATAGACGCCATACCGGAAGTGCGTGGGGCCCCACGTGACCGGAAATGGACATCCAGAGGGCGGGAGTAAGACAGAATGCCACACAGCCTGGCGCATGCGCAGATGCATTATAAAATAAAATCCGCCATCTTGGTGCAGGGAAGCAGGCCATACAGATAAGTATAGTACCTACATCACATATTTTTCAATAGTAATCACTCGAAAGCTATCAGCACCAACCTAAGCATGGCTGTCATAAAGATACATAGATACTCAAAATAGTATGGATATAGCGCAAAGCGCATGCGCAGATTGCAGTAACCACCACATGTGTACGGGGCATGCGAAAGGGACATGCTATCTAATGTCTCAGCAGAATCAATATATATGACATAAATAAACAAAATGTATGCAATGAAAAACTGAGAAGTGAAAATAGAAACGAAAAAGTAAAACATATATAAAAAATAAAAAATAGTCAATACATATAAACCAATAACAGAACAGATGCACAATAAAAATATATGCAAACAATCAATGCAAAAAATAATACCAAATGAGAAGTGAAAAAATGAAAAAACAAATTAAACAATAAAATAAATAATATAGAAAATAAATAGAATACATACATGTACATATATGCGGATACATGCACATCTGACTACTAATAAACAATAAACATATGTATAATGATTTTGATGCTTATATCTTCATTAACTTGAACATGTCCCACGGAAAGGTAACGCTGGTCAGTCCACTCATATCATGCCTCATATGCGTGTCTTCATAAACATATAATATCATATCTCTAAATAATAAAAGAATAAATGTTAAAATGATAAAAACAATGCGGACACCAATGTGTCCATCAGTGGGCAGCAAATGGAGATCACAAATATGGGGCAAAGGATAGGTTCTCATTAAGGCCTTTAGGGTGTATAGTACTAAGCGTCCAAATCCATCTGGATTCAAGCTGTCCCAGTCTTTTAGTCAAGTCTCCGCCTCTGATATTAATGCTAAGTATGTCAATACCCCGCACTCTAAGTAGGGTGCTATCACATCTATGAAATTCGAAAAAATGACGCGGAATAGTCTTCAGGGTGGATGCGTCCGTGCAGGAAGAGGCCGCCTGGATACCCAATACATGTTCGCGAACACGGACCTTCATCTGTCTGGTAGTCATGCCTATATATATGAGTCCACATGGACATGTGGCATGATATATCACATATCGCGATGTGCACGTTATTTTAGATTTAATTTTGTATTCCCTCTTCCCATCTGAACCGGAGAAGGTTGTACATCTTTCAATATTGGGGCAGGCGACACACCTCCCGCACGGAACACATCCACCTGCTGTGGGCATCAAGTCCAAAAAGGTACGTGTAGTTGGATTGGGGTAATGGCTCTTAACCAAAACATCACGTAGATTGCGTGCTCTACGAAACGCCATCATAGGGCGTTCAGGCAGAAACTTGCTAATGACCGGGTCTACCCTCAGTATAGGCCACGCCTTCTCAAGCACTAATCGCATGCGATTATGTTGTGAATTATATGTTGTCACAAACCTGGACACATCCCTATTAGCTGATTTTTTTATTCATATCCCCACAGTAGTGTTCAATAATTGTAGTTTTGTTGTCTGTTACGTAATGTGCAAGTTGTTGAATATTCAGCTGGCTTGCCTTAGTTGGTAGAGCATTTGTTTTTATGAATTTGCCGATCGTGTTGTTGTCTGTTTGCCCTGGATTGTGGAGATTCATTCACCCGACATTGTCTGTGGGATTCCGCATTGTGTTCCTGCCTGGCAGCAGTTTGTTGTGGTGTCTCCTGTTTCCAACGTTGTCTGTGAGATTCAGCATCCTGGGTTTGTCTGGCGACAGTTTGTTGAAGTGTCTCTTGCTTTCGACGCTGTTATTGCCTTGCTGCTGCTGCTTTTCTGTCATCCTCAGTGGCGTATTTTCGCTTACGACCCATTGGAAGACAGGAAGCGTAAATCGTGATAGCGTACAGTAAAGAAGTATCTGTTCAGCGCGCTGTGACTGACAGAACATGTTCAGTGAACGTGACTGAACTATGCCGCCATGTGACTGACAGAAAGTATTCAGTAAACATGACAGAAGTACGTCACACTGTGACTGACAGAACGTGTTCAGTAAATGTGATTGAACTATGTCGCACTGTGACTGAGAGAACTTGTCCAGTAAACGTGACTGAACTACATCACACTGTGACTGACAGAACTTGTTTAGTAAACATGAGTGAACTACGCAGGGCCAGCGTCAGCACCCACCGCCGCCCACACACATCGTGCCATAACACCGCAATAATTATTTTCCCCTCTATTTGCTCATTTTCCCCTCCATTTGCTCTCTAACACAGGTTCTGTGACAGTCCCTGTGACGTTGCTAAGGCCTTGATCGGGTATCCAAGGGGCGTGCCTGCACCACTCAGCGATGCGGGATTTCCGTTACAGACAGACTTAGTCGATTATATAGTAGATGTGCACAAAACATCTACTGAGGATATGTACCCGGCTACAGGTGGCATCTTTTTAATTCAGTAAAAGGGCCTTCCCCTCCGTCACTAGGATTTACTACAGATAAATTATAAAGGAATCTAATGTATTTGAGAAGGGAATCCGGAACCCCCAGATTGTCACAAGCACACATTTTCTTTTATAAAATGTTTATACCACTTTAATTTTCTGGAAAAGAGGTTCACATCTTTGAAGCTTTCAAAAACACAAAATCCGATGTTGGTACAAATTGAAGGCCTATATTCTAAACTCCCAGTTCTATCTCACTCAATTGTTTAGATAATAAATTTATAACCTGGGTGGTTCTTGGGGGTTGTAAGTGCTCAGAGGGTGGGATCGATTCCTTAATGAATACCCTCTAAAAAATTAGTACTTTGTGACATCTAGCTATCATTTCCTCTACTACATGTACCCTGTCACTGCTTCATGCATTTTTTGTTCTAGCCTCCGTGTCTGATACCTCTGTGTCGGTTGATGATAGGTCTGTTTCCATATTTTTGCCTAATGGTCCACACACAAGAACACCTTATTCTCTCTTACAAAGTTTTTGTGCTTTCTCTCTTTGTAATGAACTGGAACCTATCCAATGTAAAGTTGGTCTCCCTAGAAGCAAAATCTAGTTCCACAGAAATTTTTTTGGTAATATGTTCCTTAAGTTTCTGGCTCCAATTCTGTAGCACAATGTTCTCCTCATCGAGGAGTAAACGCATCAGTCTAAGTGAAATTGCCATTGTCTCCCTTTCCCATTTTGCCATTAGGTCAGAGTTGTTATGGTGGATCAGTGGTGTCATCGTTATTCAGAGGCCCTTACGAACTATGCTAGATTTCATAGCTATCGAGGCTTTGCACTTCCCACCACAAACTTATTCGATCCTTACAGATTTTAGTGAGCTCTTTAAACACCTCATTATAGGAGTAGGTATATTTTTTCTGAGTGAAATTATGATCTGAAAAGATGTCTATCACTTTTGCTGGTCTCTCTGCTCTGGCGATCCTTCACCCCACCACCAAGTTACGCACAGAGCCTTTTGGCCCCCTTTCTCCATTTTCGGGAATCAAAATAAGAAAGCCCCAACAAGGGACTATCCCACGGGAATACTGCTCATAAGATTATAGAAGGATACTCTCCTCTGAAGGCATACTGCCTCTTCTTTTTCATACTGTTGCTTCCTCACAAGCAGTCGGACTGACGAAGGTCCACATGGACCGAAACGTTACACCAGTACTGTGACTGCAATAAACAGGAATCTACTTCTCTCAAAGTTGAGTGCCAAGTTTTCTTTATTCACTATTTGGTTGGGAAACCTACTTGTGCACCACCACGGTAGTGCTACGATATACTTTCACTATGTGCTGAATCTATGTCCTTTTAAGCCAAATTTTCTTTCCAAATAAAGTGCATACAGTACATGTCCCTTATCTTATTTCCTAACAATGGACATGTTAGACCCCCTTCCCCCATGATCTAATGAAGCGCACTTAGAGCACCATGGTTCACAAACTTTGTACCTACATTGTATTTTGTACACTTTTTGAGTAGCACTCTGTAGTGTGACCAGATACGTAGACTTTTCTGGATGCAAATCACTAGTATAAGTCCTGTTCAAACAGTAACGGTATTATCATTGTGTCACATCCACCTGAATGGAGTTTACAAAAATGGTAGAAGGACTCGCTCGAACAAGGAAACGGGAATTTATTGTGCATGTCCTGAAGATAAAAGGCCACAGAGGAGGTGAGTGAGACCTTTCACCAGAGATTTACTATAAAAGTAATATGGAAACCCCGATAATGAGTAACAGTTGTTTTAACTAAAAACGGCTAAAATCTGAATTCAGTGAATGTAGATTTTCCAATTACTGAGATGGCAGTGAATGTTTGGTGCTTATACAGTTCTATGGAGAACTGTAATTGTCATTTCAGGAAATTTTGTAGCAGAATGTCAGTGTCTGCCTCTAGCTACTCACTCCTCTCCTCTCCATAGAATTTTAAAGCACCAATTGTCAAATCCTATTTAATTAATTGGGATATCTATCTTCACTGAATTACAGATATTACAGCTTTTACCCATGAATTGAGAGTGAAAGATAAATCCAGGCGGAGAAAGAACCAGATTTCTCTGATGAAACATGTTGCAAAGTTGCTTATTTTCATATATAAAATTGATATAGGAAATAAAAATTAAAATGAGGGTTATTTTTTAAAGTGTTATGCTATCCCACAAATAAAAGGATGTGGGTCAGTGCTAACTGAATATCAGTATCAAACAAACTTGGCACTCAGATAGCAATATTTTGTGAGAATAAAGTTCCTTTTATTTTGCATTCATTGTGGTTAAACGTTTTCCGTCCTACTAGGGACCTTCATCAGAACTGAATGATGTAGAGAAGGAGGAACCCGGGTAGGCTAGGTCATGGCATTGCGAGCTGCGTCGCTGGGGTAGGACATGCAAAATAAAAGGAACTTTATTCTCACAAAATATTGCTATCTGAGTGCCAAGTTTGCTTGATACTGTACTTTTACGGGCTGGATACCCTACTTGGGCATCTCATCTATTTGTTTTAAGAGTGCTGTATACTATCTTGTACTGCTAACTGAATATCAACCAGGCAGCACACAGTGATTTGCAGTTCTGACCGGTGGTTTAAGGGTTACTAAATGAAGAGAAAAATGTATGATGGTATGAAACTTCTGAGAATGAACTAGAGAGATGGCTTAGCATTAAGTTTTATAAATACATCTCAAGTATTGAAATATTATACATATATATGTCGTCTATGTCTCTGCAGTCTGCAATATGAAGCCTTCTAAGAAAACTACAATGTATAATTAAAATTTCATATGAAAATCCAAATGAATAGACTTTATGCAGATACGGGACATGTATAATTAGTCTTGACACAATTGTGTCACTGCATTGTGCTTCAGATCACTCATCGTGCCTCCTCCATGGGTCTTATTCGACTTGTGGGATCTTATAGCACAGGATGTGCAATAGTACATTAATAGATTATGTAAAGTGTTGGGTATTCACTTGTAGATCTTATTCCGGAGAAAAGTGGGTAGCAAGAAAATACTGAGCTCATGGTTTAATTTTTATTTCATAAATCAGTAGTAATTATGAAAATAAGCCACGTTGTAATAAATGTTATTGGTGAAATTTGCTTTTTTATTTGCCAAAATTGCTGTCATTATCAAAATTCCTAATCCGGAGGTAAAATCTGTATTCAGTGCAGACACTTTCTCATTCCTGAGATAGGAGATGGCGGCTGCTACTGATAAGATTCTTTGTAGACAGGAGGGAGGAGCTATAGACAGAGCTTCACCCTCATCCTCATCCTCCCTCCATCCATATAGAATCGTCAGTATCAGCCTCCATCTCCTATCTCAGGAATGGCAAAGTGTCTGCACTGAATCCAGATTTTACCTCTGAATTGAGAATTTTGACTGATCAATTTTAGCTTCTCCCTACTTTGCTCCCCTAGACTGCCAGTTGTCCCCCCGTGTTTGAAATTCTGCAAGTTGATATTGACATGCTGCGTCCTAAAGGTGCGTAATATGCCCTATATTAGGATTTCGCTCTTCTTGCTGATTCCAGCGGTTGTCACGTGATCACTCATATACAATTTGAAGACTAATGTGGCTTCATTGCGCACTAAAGTAACATAAAAAAATCAATAAAACAGTCAGAATTACTATTTGCCACTCATACGCTGCCTCCATTCTTCATCATTGATATGACAGTAGTGGTGATATCATAGCTCATACACATCTGCTGCTGCCAAGTCAATCATTCGGCTCAGTGGTCTTATGTCATCCACCTCCAGTGTTTGATACCAAGCAAATGCCCATTCAAGTAGGTTAATCCCTACTTGAAATAAACTGTTATACCATGTCTTATTGTCATGTAGAAAGCAATAAACTCATTTATTTGATTTAACTTGGAAAATTTCATAATTTTACATGATGATTTTTTATAATGAACTGGTCTATAAAGGAGTGTGTTTCTTTATATTTTACTTAATTTCTTGTTATTTTGAGGTTATTTTAGTGCAGGACAAAGGTACAGCTTAAAGAGTCCTGCAGTTAGGAATTGAAATGCTTGTTAATACGATATTAGGTATCACGCTCATTACACTCATAGCCATGAGTATGGGTAAGAACCAGCAATTTACATTACTTGCTTCACCACTGTTAGGGTTAAAAAAAACTTGGATGGTCACTGACCTTAGAAAATGAATGGTAATATATATTCCCCCCTATGTGGTGATAGTGAGCTTGTCATTCCTTAATTACTTTTTGTACAACTAGTTGCACTTTCACTTTATATAACGCTTGATTGAAGATTATGGTTCTGTTTCTTTCTCCCAGTATTCATGTCTGGGGGGAGGGGAGACACCATATTTCTGCTACACCTTTGACCAAATTTGAACAGCTCTGTTATTGATAAAACTGTTTTGAGATATGTTTTGTACTGTTTCTTATGATCTATTTTGTCATTGAAAATACACCTTTTTAATTACTACGTAATCTTTGGTGGTTGATATGCTCCACGTTTCTATGTTTCAACTCTCTTGGCAGGTTTGTTGTTGTACAATATTCTTTCTATTTGATGATAATGTATTTTATGGTGATCCGAGGGATCATCAGATTTCGGTATAGTTTTTGTAACCGTACCCTGACTTGTTCTTCTCAGCAACTGTAGCCATGATTTGGTTGGAGATCTTTTTGGTCTTCATGGTGGTGTTTGGTTAGTGGTGTGTCTTTGTTAATGGTGTTGCAGCCTCTGTGACCTTTCAGAAAAGGTGTGTACAGTATATACTGACAGACTATGTGACACTTAGATTGCACATAGGTGTTCTTCCTTTTACTAAGCATGTGACTTATGAAGGGAATTGCTTGCACTGGAAATGTTTAGGGGCTTTATTGCAAAAGGGTGTAATACATATGCACATGCCAATTTTTAGGTATTTGATCCCAAAAATTTCATCTATGCCTATATTTTTCTCAGTAGGGTCTGCGATTTGTGTCCATCATGGGTTAGAACTGTTTCTCGCATCAGTTTTATTTTATTCCTTCTTATAACACAGCTGAAAAACAAAACTCCAAATGCTACTGTGAACCTAGCCCACCATACAGGAACTTCTACTATGCCTCTTCACATCAAAGGTTGCAGGAGGCATATCTCTTGCACAAAACCCCTCTTCTATGTGAAAGCATCCTTATTCTATAACATAGGCAATTCTGCACATAGAAGCTTTCTAAAAAAACAAAAATGTACCCTTGCCTTTCTGATTTCTCCTTCAAGCCCCTATCAATGGGGAAGACAGAATCCAGGCCAAATGCTCGCGTTCAGTATTTGGTGAGTATTTTACCTCAGTACCTGTAAGCCAGAACCAGGAGTGGAACAATCAGAGGAAAAGTATAATAGAAACATGTCACCACTTCTGTATTTATCACCCGCTCCTGGTTTTGGCTTACAAATACTGAGGTAAAATAATAATTGAAAACTGAACATGTGAACATGGCCTCGAAAAGTGGCATCTAGTCCACTAAGTAAAGAGATAGCTTTTAAGCATCCCTTTCATGCTAAGTAGATAGCCTTTCAACCCTTTTAACGCTGCATCAAATCAAATTTACTATGCAATATGTAAATCCAAGACTACCCAGGAAGAGTCCTGAATCACCCCGAAAGCCTCCTAGTTGTTACCATCTTTTCAGCTAGTCATTAAAAGGTATCAACCACTGACGACTCAATTTTTTTCGATCTATTGGCTAACATTGTACAAAGAAGCATCTTGACATTTTCTTAACATCATAACATCAACATGAGAGCAATAAAACTTTCTCCACGTCCTTTTACCTGCTGCAGGAGGATTGATACAAATGACAAGGACTTGGCATAGTCTGTACGTGCTGCCACTGTCCAGGAAATAGTGTTTAGGAACCATCTGACAAGAAACCTTGGCACTTAAGTACATGCTGTTCCCCATTTAGAAAATTTAATGTGACAAGAGAGCTGGCAATACGCTGTGAAAAACTGTCCACTAACATCCTTTTACGTTGTTTTTGCAGTCCCTTTTTGAAATTCTTCGTTTCACCATTAATCTGTAAATTAAATATTAGACATTATAGACCTAAGAAAACTGTAATACGGGTCTGATAAATGAGGTTTATTTTGTAGGGTTGTAGGGATTTCTATTGTTCGATCTGAATTACTTTTTTTTATTTACACATAAATACATTAATACATTAACAGTACAATTTGTAACAGTAAGCATGTAGATCACATACATGACACACATACATGTTTTGAAATATGGAATAAAAATCTAAAAGAAGAGTCCACTAGCACTACAGTATTCCTTAAGACAAGGAGTGACTTTGATCACTAAATGTCCAGAAATAACTCCCTATAACAGTTCAACAGGACCATGTGGTTGTATTCATGGAGGAGAAAGCAAGACGAAGCAAAGACAAAAATAAAGGTTTGATATAGTTAAATAAATAGCTTCTAGTCAAGGGTTAAACAGTGACAACATAAGTAGCAGGATATTTTTCCAAATTAGTGCCAAGACCACATATTACTACCGTATAGTGACCAATAATACACATACAAGGGACAAATACTGCCACACCATGACCAGACCACGTATTACTACCACATAGTGACAGAATACTGCAATACTGATCATTAATAAAAAAAATACTCATTTTACCATAAGTGCCATTATACACAGGAACTTTCTATATACTACACAGTGTATAGTGTCAGTGTACACGTAATACAGTGATCACCAGTGACATTGTACACAGGAGATCTGTACATAGTGTCAGTGTACAGGTAATACAGTTATCACCAATGACAATAAACAGGAGATCTGTATATACTTCAGTGTACACTTAATACCGTGACCAACAATGATATTATACACCTGAACTCTGAATATACTGTCAGTGTACACGTAATACCGTGATCAACAATGACATTATACAATGGAACTCTGTATATAGTGTCAGTGTACTAGTAATACAGTGATCACCGGTAACATTATACACAGAACCTCTGTATATAGTATACAGTGTATAGTGTCAGTGTACAAACGCTCTGACTCATCGTTGACGTCTCTAGTGGAAGTCCTTCATCTTCATCCAGCACAGACTGCTATCACTTCTTCCAGCCAGGACTCATCTCTGCAGAAAACACAGTTATCTACAGCACATTCCCGAATTTTTACAAACCTCTATACTATGTCAGATGAAGAAAAAGCAACTGTGTCGCCCTGCACAGTAACAAGACCTCTCCTCCCCACACTGAAAACAGAATCCTCAAAAATAATATCCTTTAATTAACCCCTACAGCAATAATATCCCACATTCTGGAACCCACATATCCTCCCTTTCTGGACCCCATGTGTCATCCCATTCTGCCTCATGTCTCTCCATACTGCCCCATGTCTCCCCATATTGCCCCATGTCCTTCATAGCAGTATAATGCACCCCCCATAGCAGAATAATGCACACCATAGTGCGGCATTACAAAAAAAAAGTTTCCTTACCTGGCCGAGTCCAGCGGTGTCCTCTGCTCAATACATCTGAAGCGCATTCCGGCGTATGACAGTGACATGTCAGCCTGTGATTGGCTGGCAGCTTGTAACTGAACATGTGTCTGAGGACACACGATCAGTCACTGAGCTGGCAGAATCTTGCCGCTGGGGCCCAGTGAGCAGAGGATCTCCTCTGCTCTCCGGGCCCCATACACCAGTAAGGGCAGTAATGTCCTGGCCTCCTCTGCTCTCCAGGCCCCATATACCAGTAAGG
>JARQOD010000001.1:661417102-661473045 GCA_033576555.1 Oophaga sylvatica
AATAATTTAACTATTTACAACAGAGACCCTGTCCGGGTTATTTAGACTTCTTTGGCTGGCCTCTTACAGGTACCACCTGGTACTGTTCTGGAGCTTGCCAAACATCCGTGACAGGAGGGTCCACCCAGACCTGATGACGTCGTGTGGCCTGTACAGTGACGTCGTGACCCGCTATCTGGGTCTGTGTGGCCACCTCTTTCGTCTCCCTCCGGGTCTGGACCCCTATGTCCCGGACTGAACGAACCCCAGGTGGCCTAACAGGCGCCGGGTACGGGCCAGCTATCATTATCATGTCCATAGCTGGGGCTGCTGAGGAGACCACTGAGGGAGGCTGGGGAGATTTACGGCGTGGGGTGGGCACTTGTGCAGAGGCCTGGTTGGGGGAGGCTGAAGGCTCGTAGGGTCTGTCAGTTTCCTGACACTCTGGGGAGTAGGGGTCGCACCTGGTAACATTTAGGGCGTACCATCCATTGTAACCCCAGTGTCGGGTGTAAGTCACCAAGTCTCCTGGCAACAGGTCCCTCCCCGGGTGTCCTTCTGGGAGGTGAGCCTCCACGTCCCGCCGGGTTACAAAAACTTCTAAATAAAGTCCAGGCTCCTGGATGAAGCCCCAACGACCTTTTAACTTAAAGTTCCGTACTGCACCCTTACGCCGCGGCTCCCTCACCGTACTTTTATCCTTTCTCATACGTGCCTTCTCTGCCAGGTCCTTCTCCAGGTGACGTTGCCGAAGCTTTTGGGATTCTCGCTGCTCCCTTTGTCGCTCTGCTTCCCGCTCCCGACGTCTCCACTCTTCCTCCTGACGCCGGTTGTAATTCTCCTCTACCAGCAGCTCCATGTCTTCACCATCAAACGCCAGCTTACGATGTCCGGTTTGCGGCAGCTCTCCTGGCACCCGCCAGTCCTGGCGGCGCTCACCTGTGGCGGAAGCAGCCGGCTCTGGAACAGATGACGGTCGGGGCTCCGGTACAGGCAGGTAGAGCTCTGGTGCCTGCGCGGCCTCCTCCATGAGGACGGGTGTCGCTTCTTCTGCCTCAGCGACGGGGGCAGACAGCGGGATCTGGGGTGCTGGTGCGGCGTTTTCTGCAGGAACGGGTGCCTCCACTGTGATACTGGCAACCGGTTCAGATTGCAAGGGCTGGGATGCCCGCACGGCCTCCTCTACTGGAACGGATGCCTCCACTGAGATACTGTCAACCGGTTCAGATTGCAAGGGCTGGGATGCCCACACGGCCTCCTCTACTGGAACGGGTGCCTCCACTGAGATACTGTCACCCGGTTCAGATTGCAAGGGCTGGGATGCCCGCACGGCCTCCTCTACTGGAACGGGTGCCTCACCTTCCGGTACAGACACTTCAGGGGGTAAGAGGGATTGGCGCCGCTCCAATTGTAGTTTTAGGGCCCGCCAGCTCGCTTCCATCCTGGCGACCTCCTCCCGGTGCCGGGCCAGGTCTCTCAGGGTATCCTCCGCTTCTTCCAGCGTAGGAGGGTTTCCAGGCCGGGTGCCAAACGGTGGCTCCGTGGCGATCGGGTCGCTTCCGTGGGGGGAGAGCTCTGACTCCTCCATCCCTTCCCACTTCTGCTCATGTCCGTTCGCCATCTCTGCCAAGTCACATGTGTCATTAGCATCAGGAGAGGCGCCATCTTTTGTAGGGAGGCGGGACCTTCGCGTTCGTTTCCGCCCACTGAGGAGGATGAGGAGGCGGAACTCCAGAGCTGTGGGGCACGATCTTACATTGCAGTAACATTTAGAGTGTGCGGACATCGTTTTCGCGCCATGGAGTGAGTGTACGCCCACGAGAGCACGCCCTTATTCTTCACCTGTGCCTCGTGGCGCAGATATGACGGAAAAATGGCAAATACAGTCTATGATGATTTTTGCAATTCTCAAGCAAAAAAACAGTTCAATTAAGGCACACAGGACTCGCTTATAGCGAGCTTCTGAATCCTGTTCGTGACGCCAAAGTTGAGTCGCACAGAGCCACAGGTTTTGGGGGTACTCGGCACCAAGCCCGTCGACTTCTATGGGGGATGTGACGGGTAGCACAGCTATGTCCGTGCCCTGGTCGCTCACTGGAATGTGGGATATTTCCAGGGGATGATAGAATGTTTGTGTAGTTTGTCGTGACGCCACCTGTAGTACCTGGTCAGGGTGACCAGCGCTGCTGTGCAGGTCCTCTGGCAGGGATGGTGTAGTGCAGTTAGGTGATAAGTCTTGTACAGGTAAGATGGTATCCTTCCAGGGCAGATAGATGTGAGATAGAGCAATGGTGCAGAGTGATGTAGCAGAGTGGAGTATGCGACGTAGTAAGAAAGCAGGAAAGGAAACAATTCTTACTACAAAGACATGCAGCATAAGGCTGCCTCAACCCCTCCCATCCAACTAGCTACACCCTGTTCTAACCAGCCTGAGCTAGACCATCCCATTGGGTCCGCCTACACTCAGCTGGCATAGTGTACTGTTGAATGCAGTGGTTGGAGTCAATGGGGTGTTTCCTCCTTACCTGAGAGTAAGTTGTCACACCGCTGGGTGCGATGCAACATCTCTGTGGCGACTGGACCCTCGGGTGCTTCTGTCTTTTCACAAATGCCAGCTTTACCCGGCAATTGAATCAGAGGCTATTTTACTATGTAGAAGTGAATAAACTATAAATATATGTATATATATATGTCACAATGACATGATATATATATATTATATTATATATATGTATTCTAAGTGTGTATATTTTGTGTTTACAAGGAAAGAAAGTGTTTTTTTAGTTGCGATATTTTGTTCCCATAGACTTACATGGGACTTCCGGTATCGGAATCGGATATCGCCGATATTTAGTGATATCGGCGATACCATTCCGATCCGATATTTTTAGATATCGAGCAGTATCGCTCAACACTAGTTGCGATATTTTGTTCCCATAGACTTACATGGGACTTCCGGTATCGGAATCGGATATCGCCGATATTTAGTGATATCGGCGATACCATTCCGATCCGATATTTTTAGATATCGAGCAGTATCGCTCAACACTAATAATGAATAAAGCATCAGGATCAGAAGCAAACCAGACCTTGGAGACTTATTTGAAATGTTTTGTATCTGCTGATCAAGATGACTGGGTCTCTTTTTTGCCCTTGGCTGAGTTTGCTTTGAATAATAGGGCTAGTTCTGCCACTTTGATGTCTCCATTTTTCTGCAATTTCATGTTTCATCCTCGATTTTCTTCAGGGCAGGTGGAGGCTTCTGTCTGTACTGGTGTTGACTCTATTGTGGAGAGAATGCAGCAGATTTGGGATCAAGAAGTGGATAAGTTGTCCCTCTCTCAAGAGAAGGCCCAGCGGTTTGCCAACCGACATAAGACTGATGGTCCTCGATTTAAAGTGGGTGACTTGGTTTGGTTGTCCTCAAAAAATATCCCTATGAAGGTTGCATCTCCAAAATTTAAGCCAAGGTTCATTGGACCTTATAAGATCGTGGAGATTATTAATCCCGTTTCCTTCCATTTGCTTCTTCCAGGAAAATTCAAGATTCACAACGTATTTCACGAATCTTTATTGAAGAGATTTGTCGAGCCAGTGGTTCCCATGGCTGCGCCTCCTGATCCTGTTTTGGTTGAGGGCAATTTGGAGTATGTGGTTGAGAAGATATTGGATTCTTATTTGGCCAGGCGGAGACTCCAGTACTTGGTGAAATGGAAAGGCTATGGTCAGGAGGACAATTCTTGGGTGTTTACTTCTGACATTCATGCTAAAAGACTGGTCCGTGCCTATCACTAAGCTCATCCTGATCGTCCTGGTGGCACAAGTGAGGGTTCGGTGACCCTCCTCAAGGGGGTGTACTGTTGTGAACGTATTGGAGATGACTTCGGAGCTGAGGCTCCCTCTGGTGGTGGCTGAGGGTATTGAACCTATGTTGAACACCAAGAGTCCTACACCTACAGTTGACGAGTGGTTGTCAGGTGGTACTGACTGGCCTGATATAAGTGAACTGACCTCCCATGATCCTCGCCAGTGATCAATTGTTCTTCCTGGTCTAGGTTGGAATTCAGCTTGCTTTTCTGCTGTCTCCTGCTTGCATTCTGATAAGTCTCTTTCAGTTTTTTTTACTGTGGTTTGAATTCCTTTCTTTTTGCTGCATTGCTGTTTGTCTTCTGCCGGGTCCCCTTTGGGGGCTTTGGCTGGTCTCCGTTCTTTTTTTTTGTATTTGTTCATTAGCTCAGTTCTTGTGATATTTTGCTACTGGGTTGCTGCGTGTCCACACCAGAGATCTGATATAGGTGGTCGAGACCGTGTGGTCTCAGTATTTTTGGATTCAGAAGTGTTCGAGTTTTTCCTAGGGTTTTTCTGGGTTGCAGACAGTATTCTTTCCTGTGCTGTCCTATCTAGACAGTTTTGGGCCCCAGCATTGGCTCAATCTATTTTCTGTCTGTGTTCGTATTTTCATCTTGTCTAACCGCCATTATACGTCTGGGGGCTTCCTATCCTTTTGCAGTCTACTCCGGGGCAGTTAGCTTTCCTCTTTCCATCTTCAGGGATAGCTATCTCTCCGGCTGTGACGAGGCGTCTAGGGCACCGTAGGAACGTCCCCGGCTGCTTCTAGTTGTGCGGTTAGTTTAGGGGTCTGCAACCTATTAGTTTTCAACCTCTCTGGTGTTTGGCTGCCTATGCGGTTTTTTGCTCCTGCCCCCTCAGCTACCTAAACATAACAGTCCTCATTCCTTCCGTATTGGAGCTGCAACAGAAGAAGCGTTGTGTGGGTTAAGGGCTGAAGATATTCAGCTCATTGGGGGATGGCGGTCTAAGCGATACAGGAGTTACGTTAGGCCTCAGGAAGTAGTTGGAGGTTTCAGCAGGTAAGAGCTTGTTTAAAGGTTTTTGAGTTGATGTCTTTTAGAACTTATGTGTTTCGTTTTCAGTTTCTTCTTCATTGCTCGTGTGGATTTTCCGCCATTCCTATATCCACTGGGGAGGTTTGCGAGCTGACTTAAGGAAGGAGGGCAGACAGCTCGGTTTTCCCAGGAACACGGTGGTGGTCCGGTGGCTCGGCTTTAGGGGGATGGTCTGGAGCAGGGTCCTGAATGAGATACATAACAGTGCCTGCTTGGACAGAGCTCCTGATATACTTGTTTTGCACGTGGGCAGTAATGATCTAGGGATTCGGCCAGTCAGGTAGCTGGTAAAAGACATTAAGCACGATTTGCTACGGTTCCGGTTGTTGTATTCTGGGAGTACCATTGTGTGGTCGGAAATTGTGCCACGTAAGCATTGGCAAAATATGAGGTCTCTCGGGAAGCTCAACAAAGCCGGAATTAAGGTTAATAGGGCGGTGTCTTCATTTGTTTCCAGGAATGGGGGCTTTTCAGTGTGGCATTTTCAATTGGAAAAAGGGCAGGATGATTTCTGCTTGGCCGACGGGGTTCATCTGAACACGGTGGGTAGTGACATGTAGGCTCTCGATTTGCAAGAAGGAATCGAGAGGGCCATAGCTTTTCGGTCTGGTGGGGTCTCGGGCCTTTGAGGTGTTCAATGGCCCTCGTTGTGGCGGTTGGGGGTAGTCCTTGAAGTTGGTTTAAATTGGGAAGGGGGATCCATGGGCATATGGTTTCATCCTTTTGGAGTTTTAACAAGGTTTGGATCTGGTGAAATGTGGATGGGAGTTTCGGCAACGGTGCTCGGACCCCCAGGAAATTCTAGTGAACATTGGAACCCTTGTGGGTATGGTGCTCCCGAGCCAGTGGGATATCGGCTGGGAGTAATTGGTGGTATTTTACGTTCACTGTTTATTTTGGCAATCACCAGATTTTGGGAGCTTCAAGGACTCCTCTCAGCGAGTAAACTGTTATGTCTATTTCTCTATTTATCTGGTTGTTCATTTAAATAAAGGCTGCTGTGGCCATAATTTTCCAGTAATCGGTGTCCATGTTAATTTTGGGGTATTGCTCATGGTGTGGGTGGGAACAGTTGGAAAGGGGCTAACGGTTGAGGACCTCGACAATACCAGCATCAGGGTCGGGTCCTGCCATTATACTTTACCTCTGACTGTCCCACTCCTGGTTTTGGCTTATAAATACTGAGGTAAAATACTGAATGTGTGAACGTGACCTAAACTTGTCTAAATGTATACGTAATGTAGTGTAAGGCTATGTGCACATGTTCAGTATTTGGTGAGTTTCTTACCTCAGCATCTGTAAGCCAAAATCAGGAGTGGGTGATAAATACAGAAGTGGTGACGTGTTGGTTTTGGCCTACAAATACTGAGGTAAAATACTGACCAAATACTAAATGTGTGAACATGGCCTAAAAGTGACTTTTGTCTCACACATAAATCCCAGTTTGATTCGGAGAATTGGAATTTCTGCCGTGTGAGTGAGACCAGTCCCGCAGAGGTGAGATAAATTGTCTCACTTAGGCTGGGGTCACACATGCAAGAAACTCGCACGATTTTCGTGCAAGTCTCTCGCATGAACACCCGTTACTTGCTGTCGCCACTCGGACCGCAGTGTGCGGCTGCATAGAATTACATGCAGCCACACGCTCCAGTCCAAGTGCCGGCGGCAGTGCCGGGTGTTCATGCAAGAGACTTGCACGAGAATCGTGCGAGTTTCTTGCATGTGTGACCCCGGCCTTAGACTAAATTGCATTTACATTTAGGCTATGTGCACACATTCAGGATTTTTCGCATTTTTTCTTCACATTTTTGGGCGGTTTTCCACTGCAAAAACACTTTAAAAATGCATGCATTAAGCATCCTATGATTAGAATGCATTCTGAACAGCAATAGCACAATGGGTGCTGGTGGGCCCATTTGGACTTGTAAATTGTGGTGTCTGTTCACATGGTATGCATTTTAATAGTGCTGGGCAGCCCACCTGATCTAATAGAAGGGTGTAAATACTAGGCTGTTTAACTGGATGCTGTGCATTGCCATAATGTGAACAGCGCTGCATACAAGTCTTCATTGTGCATCAATATACCAAGCAGCCGCCCCCTCCATGGATTGGTAGGTTGTGAGCGGTTGTCTCATCGGTATTCTTGCACTTGTGTTGCCGCCATCTTAACTATAAGGCCGGCGTCACACACAACTACAAAAAATCGGTCCGTTTTAGTCGGTCGATTGTCGGATCAAAATGCAAACATCACACATCCTTCTGGCATCCGATTTTCCTTCAAAGATGCGATTTAATCGCATGTGTGTGTACCTTGTAACATCCGATTTTCATCCGACTTGCGAGAATTTCTCGCAGGCTTGCAAAACTGACATATAATGGATCCAAAAGAATAGTATTTAAATCACAAAAGAAAGAATAGATATATACACATAGAATACATATATATATATGTCATTGTGACATATATATATACATATATTTATAGTTCTTACACTTCTACATACTGTAATAGCCGCTAATTCAATTGCCGGCTTTTGTGAAATCACAGAAGCCGACATGAAATGATACATTGTTTCCACAGTTAACCATGTCATTTCCTGTATTTTGATATATGGTTTGAACTTACAATTACATGAGTGTATTTGTACAAAATTTCAGACATGTAGGGGTTAATTAAAGGTGTAAATTCGTTGAAAAAAAATGCGTGGGCTCCCGCTGTATTTTCTCCACCAACAGACAAAGCAAGCGAGTGGGGGCAGATAATAATAGCCTAGGGAGGGTACATTTTTTTTGTGCCCCCCCTGGCTACTAACATTGCCCCCAGACACCCCAGAAAGGGCAAATCTATAATTAGATTCGCCCTTTCTGGCACTTTGCCCGTCTATTCCCATTGCCCTGTAGCGTGGCGAATGGGTTAATAAGGGGTTAAAGCCACCTTGCAATTGAAAGGTGACTGTAAGCCAGGTTAATAATTGAGAGCTGTCAATTAGACAACTATCAATTATTAATCCTATTGAAGTAAATAAAAAAACACAAACACACTTTAAGAATAAATAATTTTAATGAAATCAAAACACATATTTTTGACCATCTTTTATTTCACTCTTAATCCGTTCGAAGCCCTTGTTCTTCTAAAATAAATATAAAATAATAAAACAACATTATTCTTACCTATCTGGCAATCTGTCACGTCCCACGATGTAATCCTTCACAAAGGGTTAACTAGCAATCAGATAAGCAGCGCAAGTAATCCTGCGTGCTCATCTGATAGCTCCTGAATGAATGAGCTTATCTCCTGCTGACAGGAGAGGATGTGATTCATGAATGAAGCTTAATTGATTGTATCCACTTTCACGTTAGGTCAGGTCACTGAAGTGAAAGTGGCAATAAATCAATTAAGCTCCATTCATGAATCTATTCCTCTCCTTTCACTGGGAGAGTAACTGATTCATTCATGGGGTTACAACTTGGAGACAGCATTAGCTCTCTGCAAGCTGTAACCTGTTAACCCTTTCTGATGGATTACACCGTGGGACCTGACTGTACATCGGATTGGTAAGAATAATTTGGCTTTTTTATTTTATTTTTATTACAGGAAATGGTTTTAGCAGGAAAATAAATATGGTCAAAAACTGTGTGATTATTTCATTAAACTTATTTTTTATTAAACTGTGTGTGTTTGATTTTTGTATCATACAATAGGATTAATAATTGATAGTTGTCTAATTGACAGCTCTCAATTATTAACCTGCCTTAAGGTCACCTTTCAATACTAAGGTGACATTAACGCCTTATTAACCCATTCGCCACCGCTACAGGGCAATGGGAATAGACGGGCAAAGTGCCAGAAAGGGCGAATCTAATTATAGATTTGCCCTTTCTGGGGTGTCTGGGGGCAGATGTTAGTAGCCAGGGGGGGGGGCACAAAAAAAATGTACCCTCCCTAGGCTATTATTATCTGCCCCCACTCGCTTGCTTTGTCTGTCTGGTGGAGAAAATACAGCGTGAGCCCACGCATTTTTTTTCAACGAATTTACACCTTTAATTAACCCCTACATGTCTGAAATTTTGCACAAATACACATATGTAATTGTAAGTTCAAACCATATATCAAAATACAGGAAATGACATGGTTAACTGTGTGGAAACAATGTATCATTTCATGTCGGCTTCTGTGATTTCACAAAAGCCGGCAATTGAATTAGCGGCTATTACAGTATGTAGAAGTGTAAGAACTATAAATATATGTATATGTATGTGTCACAATGACATATATATATATATATGTATTCTATGTGTGTATATCTATTCTTTCGATTCTTTATTAAGCTGTCAGTGTGATTTTACAGTATAGCCGGGGATGAATTGCCGGCTTTTCTAAAGGACACCGATGCGATTTAATCGCAAGTCACACGTGCGGTCCGTTTGTAATCCGATTTTTCATCGCTCCCATAGACTTGCATTGGCGATAGTCGACCCACAATCGGTGACAATCGCAGCATGCTGCGATTGCACACGGACGTTTAAAACGGACCACAAAAAATCTGATACTGGGAGCTGCTCCATAGATTAACATAGGGCAGACTGCAATACGATATTTCATCGTATTGCAGTCGTCCGATTCTGTTGCCAGTGTGCCGCCGGCCTATGGGTCCACTGCATCCTGATAGTGCATTTGTTTGAAGGCCTGGGCAGATGAGCATCTCTGCCTTTTTGCTGTATTTTTAGAATGCATTCTGCAATTTTTGTGCACATGGTGCGTTTTTTTCCGCGAAAAAATCGCATCACGGTAAAAAATGCAGCATGTTCATTAATTTTGCAGTAAATTTGCGTATTTCCAGCTATATTATTGAACTAGAATGTTCAGGGAAAAATGCGGTAAAAATGCGCAAATAAACGCGGTAAAAAACGCAATAAAAACGCATCCGGATTTCCTGGGTAAAAGTCCGGTTTTACTCAGGAAATTTCTGCAAAGAATCCTAAACGTGTGCACATAGCCTTAAACAGGTTTACAGAATAAAAATTGGTATCAGTGCGTCTTTAAAGTCTACATTTAAGTTCTAAGCACACTTACTTTTATTCCAATTAAATGAAATTTTATATGCTCAGCATCATTGGCCTGGAGTAAATCTTGAAGTAATATAGAACCATTAAATTCACGCTCTACATTGACTGACGAGACAAGAATTATTATAGCCTATTAATTCTGGATTCCACAAATCAGAAATTAGGTTTATTTTATTAGAATGTATCTAATGGTATTTAAAAGAATTTCTTTTAATTATGCTTGCATGCTTAGCATCAACTGATTCCATTGAACTTTACAGACATTATCATCACTGTCCCTACTGGGGCTCACCATCTTAAGTCCCTACAAGTATGTTTTAGGAGTGAGGGAGGAAACCAGAGAACCCGGAAGAAACACACGTAAAAATGAGATGAACATGCAAACATCATCCAGATGTTGTCCTAGTTGCTAATTGAATGCATGACTTCAATTCTGCAAAGCAACCAGCACATGTAGGGAGCACACCCCTTTTTTGTACTGCAAAATGATATCACCCATAGATACTTTTGGTTCAGGAACAACGGAGCCCCAGCAAAGCTATGCGTAGAATGACACATGACTCGGCTTTGTAGGGCCAACTAGGGGCTAAATGCGCAGCAAGTAGCTGGGGAAATACGGTCAAAAGTATAAGGAGGAGGTATTCAGGGGGTGGGTATTTTTAAATTAGTATATACAGTACAGACCAAAAGTTTGGACACACCTTCTCATTTAAAGATTTTTCTGTATTTTCATGACTATGAAATTTGTAAATTCACACTGAAGGCATCAAAACTATGAATTAACACATGTGGAATTATATACTTAACAAAAAAGTGTGAAACAACTGAAAATATGTCTTATATTCTAGGTTCTTCAAAGCAGCCACCTTTTGCTTTGATTACTGCTTTGCACACTCTTAGCATTCTCTTGATGAGCTTCAAGAGGTAGTCACAGGAAATGGTTTTCACTTCACTGGTGTGCCCTGTCAGGTTTAATAAGTGGGATTTCTGGCCTTATAAATGGGGTTGGGACCATCAGTTGTGTTGTGCAGAAGTCTGGTAAATACACAGCTGATAGTCCTACTGAATAGACTGTTAGAATTTGTATTATGGCAAGAAAAAAGCAGCTAAGTAAAGAAAAACATGTGGCCATCATTACTTTAAGAAATGAAGGTCAGTCAGTCCGAAAAATTGGGGAAACTTTGAAAGTGTCCCCAAGTGCAGTTGCAAAAACCATCAAGCGCTACAAAAAAACTGGCTCACATGAGGACTGCCGCAGGAAATGAAGACCAAGAGTCACCTCTGCTTCTGAGGATGTTTATCTGAGTCACCAGCCTCAGAAATCGCAGGTTTACAGCAGCTCAGATTAGAGACTAGGTCAATGCCAGTTCTAGCAGCAGACACATCTCTACAACAACTGTTAAGAGGAGACTTTGTGCATCAGGCCTTCATGGTAAAATAGCTGCTAGGAAACCACTGCTAAAGACAGGCAACAAGCAGAAGAAACTTGATTGGGCTAAAGAACACAAGGAATGGACATTAGACAAGTGGAAATCTGTGCTTTGGTCTGATGAGTCCAAATTTGAGATCTTTGGTTCCAACCACCATGTCTTTGTGCGACGCAGAAAAGGTGAACGGATGGACTCTACATGCCTGATTCCCACCGTGAAGCATTGAGGAGGTGTGATGGTGTGGGGGTGCTTTGCTGGTGACACTGTTGGGGATTTATTCAAAATTGAAGGCAAACTGAACCACCATGGCTACCACAGCATCTTGCAGCGGCATGCTATTCCATCCGGTTTGCATTTAGTTGGACCATCATTTATTTTTCAACAGGACAATGACCCCAAACACACTTCCAGGCTGTGTAAAGGCTATTTGACCAAGAAGGAAAGTGATGGGGTGCTACGCCAGATGACCTGGTCTCCACAGTCACCAGACCTGAATCTAATCGAGATGGTTTGGGGTGAGCTGGACCGTAGAGTGAAAGCAAAATAGCCAACAAGTGCTAAGCATCTCTGGGAACACCTTCAAGGTTGTTGGAAGACCATTTCCGGTGACTACCTCTTGAAGCTCATCAAGAGAATGTCCAAGAGTGTGCAAAGCAGTCATCAAAGCAAAAGGTGGCTACTTTGAAGATCCTAGAATATAAGACATAATTTCAGTTGTTACACACTTTTTTGCTAAGTATATAATTCCACATGTGTTAATTCATAGTTTTTATGCCTTCAGTATGAATGTACAATTTTCATAGTCATGAAAATACAGAAAAATCTTTAAATGAGATGGTGTGAGAAGGTTATATTTGGCCAATTGAATCCAACACTTGGATTTGTCGTTATTTCATGAGGGGTAAAAGATTGTTAGAGGAAAGAAGTTGTGGAGGAAGGACCTCCCTACAATACTCGAGTCATGTATATTTTAGGAGGAAGTCATGGACATAACATAGAAGGTCCCAGAGTACAGCAACAGAAACCTGTGTATGTGGAACCATGACACCAGTGCAAGCAGAATCTTCAAATCATACAGAATGCTGCAAAAAACACAAAAGTGTGACAAATCTGCCATGTGTGAATGTACCCTTATAACTCCAATAATATATGTATATGAAGAGAATTGCTGTATGTGGTTCACTAACATAGAATTTAAGGTCACAAAAGGAATTCTGCAAATCAAAATGAAATGTTGAGCTTTTGTGATAAAGCACGCATATGTGAGAAGCAGTGAGAGCATAACTTGTTAGTGCTGATTGGAAACTCTGTGCTTCCATTGCCTGTGGCTTGTTCTGTACCATTTCAAGTAGGGCAAACAATTGTATCAGATGCATATGCAAAAAAAAAACACACAATGCAAATCTGTTGTTTATTATCACTGTACACCATCCTCTGGATGCTATTTATTACTGATATGATCCATATACAGTAGTAATATATTTTGAGATGTTCAGATCCCCAAAAAATATTGGATTTAAACAACTGTCTACATATATACTATGTATATTATATACATATAATTTACAGTGTATTATTCCCAGGCTCTGATAAACCAATAAACCAATAAAAGGAATCCGTCACCCCAAAACTTACTTGATTTAAGCTACTTCTAGAGCCCTATGGTTCTTTGACCCTATAGAACGCATACCTGTAGTGTAGAATTCACTTTTTTTTGCTCAGAAAAATGGTTTTATTGCATCTTGCAAAAGAAGACTTCTAGGTGCACCCTTGTTGTGGCCAAGGGCTGACACAGACAGATGAGGGCCCCTGTTCAAGATGAATATATTGGCCCTTTGAAGTCCAGGAACTCATGATACTGCTCTCCTTTGTGTGCCTGTGACTGACGCTGTTTGCTGCTTTGGAAGTGGAAGTGCCCACCTTACCTCTTGGGCAGCACCAATGGTATGTCAACCCCTACCAAGGCCTCGGTGCATTGTTCTGCCCCCCAATCAACATGCGTCCCTTAGCTTGATTGACAGCCCAAAGTGAGCGCTGCCTGAATTCAATCTCTGAATTGGATTGGCCCTGCATGCTAGCACTAACACTGCAGGAGCACACACACAGTGTTAGTGTAGGTGCACTCTTACTATGTGATCCTGTGTGCAGTGAGCTGAACTGAAGTCCGGTGATTCAATTCAGGCAAGCCATGTCATTCAAAGTAAGGGGAATTGGGGGGTATGTGAAGGAGGGGCCGGAACGAAGCACCAAGCCTTTTGCCATGCACCTAGAAGCCCCCTTTTCATTTACAATAAATCCATTTTTCAGTAAAAATTTTTAAAAAAAGAAATCTATCCAGCAGGTGTGAGATTAGAGGTGGCTAAATGTCACGCTGTCTAGCAGATATATAAATAAATAATGTCAGTAATCTATCAAGTGGGACAACATTCTATATAACATATAAATAGGTAACATTAACATGTATATATAGCATAGTATTACCTGACATAATATCCTGTGGGTCAATACTGAATCCTTTTCACGCTGTCTCTGGTTAGAGGTGGACCGGGGTCTATGCTGACCCTAAACTGGGGTCCTGACTAGTCCCTCTACCTGGAGGTACTGTTAATGGTACAGAGGTCCAGGCCACCAGCGTAAACCCTGTCTCCTATAAATCCCTGACCACTGTAATCTAGTCCTTAGAAGGACCCTGATTACCACCATAGGGAATGGACAGGTAAAGGTTAACAAACAGTATAGACAAACGAGACAGACAGGGGATAAAGTAAATACTGTCTTTCATACAACATATAAACACAGAGGGAACACCAAAGGTCTAGGAGATAAACTATAAGCAAGGAGAGGAGAAACAACAAAGGAGCTCTTAGCTTAAGTCTTCTCAGAACCGATCCTATCTGCAGTCTGTATGAATGCTTTCACCGGCATCTAACCAGCAGACTGGCAGGTATATAAAGGAAGCTAATTAGAACATAATCAAAAGCAGCCGGGCGAGGCTGGACCTAGTCTTAGCAAAGAGCTAGGTAAAATTAACTCCCTCATTACCAAACACAAAGAAACAGCAACTCAGCTGCGAGAAGTCAGAATGTGCAATCGCGACGATCTTCGTGGCGATGCACCCATGACAGTACCCCCCTTCTACGAGGGGCCTCCGGACCCTCAGGGCCAGGTCTGTCCGGGTAAGTCGTGTGGAAGGTCCGAACCAATCGATCTGCGTTAATCTCAGACGCAGGAACCCACGTCCTCTCCTCAGGACCATATCCCTTCCAATGAACCAAATACTGAAGGGACCGGCGATTCAGACGTGAGTCAATGATCTTCAACACTTGAAATTCTAAGTTACCATTGACCACCACTGGAGGAGGAGGTAGAAGTGACGGTCTAACTGGCGCCACGTACCTCTTAAGCAACGATTTGTGGAATACATTATGGATTTTAAACGTAGGAGGGAGGTCCAGACGAAATGCCACAGGATTAATTATAGAACTGATCCTGTATGGACCGATGAACCTGGGACCCAGTTTCCAGGAGGGAACTTTGAGTTTTATATTCTTGGTAGACAACCACACCAGATCGTTCACACCTAGGTCCGGACCAGACACTCTCCTCCTATCAGACCTCCGCTTGAAACGTTTCCCCATAGCACTCAGACCATTCAGCACTCTTCTCCAAACTGAAGCAAGTGACGACGAGAATCGTTCCTCCTCAGGAACCCCAGATGGACGGGTATGTGGGGTCTTAGAGCGAGCACAAACTCCACAGGACGCGACAAAAGTTATTACCTCTTTATTTAAGTTAGGCCACCAAAACCGGCGAGAAAGGAGATCCACAGTTGCTTTACTCCCTGGATGTCCTGCTAAAGCAGAACTATGATGTGCCTCGATAACTTTTTGTCTTAACTGATTAGGAACAAACAGTTTCCCTGGAGGTCCTACAGGGGCGTCCCCCTGAGCCTCCAACACCTCCTCCTCAAGCTCAGAGCACACAGCCGACACCACCACTCCCTCCTGAAGGATAGGAACCGGGCCATCCGTCTTTCCGGCCCCTGGGAAACTACGAGATAAGGCATCAGGAAGCAATTTTATTGAGCAGTCATACGTGCGATGAGGAGGTAACTTTTGACACCCCTCCTCTGAGAACATCTCCCCAAAGTCCTCCAGAAAAGGAGGCAAAGTCCTAGGCACGACCGCACCGATGACCGTGTTCATGCAGTTATTCTTGCAAAATTCACCCCACTGGCTTATCTTTCTGGATTACCAATCAATCACTGGGTTATGTTTAGCCAACCAAGGAAGTCCCAACACAATAGGAGTAGGAAGACCCTCCAACACATAACAAGACAACTGTTCTTTATGTATTGCCCCTACTCGAAGGTCTATGTTATGAACAGCTTGTACAAAGCTACCTTGACCGAGAGGTCTGGCGTCAATAGAAAGTATAGGGATCAGTTTGGCCAATACACTCAGTTGCATACCTTGCACCTGGGCAAACCGAGCGTCCACCATATTAGCCCCAGACCCACTATCAAGAAGAACAGAAATCCTCTCAACTCTCGCACCAACCACCACCTCCGCAGGCACGAGAAATTGAGACGGACCTGGGGACGAAATACCTACTCCCAGGTTGTCGTCCACCACACAACCTGGGATTAACAGTTTTTCGTTGACTTTTTTGCTCAATGAGGCACGGGAGGGACACCCCCCAACAAAATGTCCCTCTCTCCCCCAGAAGAAACACCTTCTTGTCTTGCGGCGCACCGCCGATTCCCTCCTACAAAATGATGTCCCACCCAACTGCATAGGTTCCTCAGAACAGACCAGGGGAACCTCCATATAAGGGACTTTAGTAGTGGGTGGAGTCATAACAGGGGCGGAGTTACCTCGCACCTCCCCCGAAACCGTCTATCAATACGAATAGCAAGGGCCATAGCAGCCTCCAGTGACGGAGGAGAATCATACTGAGCCAAAACATCTTTTAATTTGTCAGATAACCCTTGACAAAACTGGCTCCTAAGAGCTGGGTCATTCCACTGAGTATCTGTGGCCCATCTACGGAACTCAGAAGAAAATTCCTCCGCCGGACGATCTCCCTGCTGTATCCTACGTAACTTCGTTTCAGCAAGGGAGACCCGATCCGGGTCATCATACACCAGCCCCAGGGCAGCAAAAAATCGATCTACTGACTGGAGGGCCGGGGAGCCCGGAGGAAGAGAGAACGCCCAGGATTGAGGGTCCCCTTGTAAGAGCGAGATGACAATTCCCACCCTCTGCTCCTCACTCCCCGATGACCGAGGCCATAGCCGAAAGTACAATTTACATGCCTCCCGGAAGGTAAAAAATTTGTCCCGCCCACCAGTGAACCTGTCCGGGAGAGCAACCTTAGGTTCAGATCTGGTTTGCTCCGGGGGGAACAAAACCTTGGACTTAATGTCCGTAAACTCCATGGACAACTTCTGCAACTGCAGGGCAAGCTGGGCTACTGGATCCATGGTAGCTGGGGAGAATCTATAGTTTTTGGGCCGGTGAAAATGTCCTGCTGTCTAGCAGATATATAAATAAATAATGTCAGTAATCTATCAAGTGGGACAACATTCTATATAACATATAAATAGGTAACATTAACATGTATATATAGCATAGTATTACCTGACATAATATCCTGTGGGTCAATACTGAATCCTTTTCACGCTGTCTCTGGTTAGAGGTGGACCGGGGTCTATGCTGACCCTAAACTGGGGTCCTGACTAGTCCCTCTACCTGGAGGTACTGTTAATGGTACAGAGGTCCAGGCCACCAGCGTAAACCCTGTCTCCTATAAATCCCTGACCACTGTAATCTAGTCCTTAGAAGGACCCTGATTACCACCATAGGGAATGGACAGGTAAAGGTTAACAAACAGTATAGACAAACGAGACAGACAGGGGATAAAGTAAATACTGTCTTTCATACAACATATAAACACAGAGGGAACACCAAAGGTCTAGGAGATAAACTATAAGCAAGGAGAGGAGAAACAACAAAGGAGCTCTTAGCTTAAGTCTTCTCAGAACCGATCCTATCTGCAGTCTGTATGAATGCTTTCACCGGCATCTAACCAGCAGACTGGCAGGTATATAAAGGAAGCTAATTAGAACATAATCAAAAGCAGCCGGGCGAGGCTGGACCTAGTCTTAGCAAAGAGCTAGGTAAAATTAACTCCCTCATTACCAAACACAAAGAAACAGCAACTCAGCTGCGAGAAGTCAGAATGTGCAATCGCGACGATCTTCGTGGCGATGCACCCATGACACTAAGTCCCCGATAGGTTTGAGTAAGTGTAAATTGAGTTTTGGAGGTGACAGTTTCCCTTGAAAAGAAGAAATTCTGAAATTACTTGAAATGTTTGTTACCGACATTTAATCTGAATATAATGAGCATTTTTCTAGGCCTGCATCTCTACAGATGTAATGTCACTGATCACACTCAAGTTTCTGTATTTCGCCATATAGTAATAATAGTGATCATACTAGATCATATTATCTAATAGATCCAATGCAGCCAATAAAGAGAACAAAGCAAGCATTTCTCTGCTAAGAGTTTTGGCTTAACTCTACAGGGTCCACTCATTTGTTGGTTACAAGGGTGTGTTCATAATTTCAGTCTGAGTGCTCGCCGTGAAAAAACTACAGCGCACGGAGCAATGTTACTTAATGGGGCAGTGCAGCCTACACCAGCTTTTTCTGTAAATCGGATGAGACTACCCCATTCAAATCTATGGGTGCAAAAAATTGTATTCTATACAGAGACAGTCTGGCATCCGATATTTACACATTACAATTCTGTAACAAAGGAAACTGAAAATGGTCTTGGAAATTATAATGGCGGCTGTAAAAAACACGGATTGTATACGAATTGCATAAGGATTGCACACGGATAACAGGTGAGAAAAAATTGTCCGAGTTCTCTGGATGAAATTCTGATGATTTTTTTTATAGGTTTGTGTGAAACTGTGCTAAGATGCATAGCTATGGAGGTGTAAATATCACAGTTGCACCCAGGTCCTGGTACCTGATGGGACCCAAAGCCCCTCTACAGCATAAAATGACACCAGGAGAGTAATAGGCGCATGGTGGGAAGGGATAACACTGGAGTTCAAGGAGTTTTAGGTTATAAGTAGTGATGAGCGAGCACTAAAATGCTCGGGTGCTCGTTATTCGGGTCGAGCAAATTGGAATACTCGGGTACTCGACCCGAGCAACGAGCCCAATGTAAGTCTATGGGAAAACCGAGCATTTTTGCCACGATCCCCCGGGGGTCCTTTTAAAGTCTAAAAACATCTCAAAATGATGGAAACAGTGCTCAAATGACATAGGAACATCATGGGGAAAGCCCTGGAAGCATTTCTGACTTCCAGATCACAGCTGTGAACTATGTTGTCAGAGTCTTTCGCCATTTTTACAGACGCATCAAAAAACATACAAAAACGAAACCAAAATGGATTTTCCTGGGAAATATGTCAAGGAACATCCTTTCCTGGGTAATGACTTTTACATAAGGCAAAATAATTAACCCAAGCAAAAATGTTCCTCCATCACTTTGTCTATGTTCACACGTTGCGTTTTTGATGCATTTTTTAATGTTACCATTGCTTTCAAACAATACAAATGCATTGACTGTGAAATGTCATTGTAGCATTTAACAACCTTAGCTGGCCATGTGGTGTGTGACACGTCATCAGACACATCTTGTTTCATTTATGAAGGAGGGACTCTTAAAGTCACAGCCTATTTTTATAATGGCATCAGTCGGCATTACTATTCTTAAAGGGCCATTATTAAACAGTGGGTCTCCTATACTGTTATTGCCTATGCATTGAGTGGCTGGGCTGCCAAAAATTATGATGCATCCCAATACTCTTTTGATGAGACATGCAAGATGGCCTCATGAAAAAGTGTTCCAAGTGTAAGAAAATAGGTCTCCCATAGTGTTAGCTGATGCATTATCTGCAAGGCCTGCCCTGCAGCAAAGTAGCACGCACCCCAATAAGTCTTTGAACCCAGGTATTGGATGGCCACAGGAAAACCAAGTTCACATTATTTTTTGGCACTGCCATAGTGTTAGCCTATGCATTGAATGCAAGGCCCGACCTGACACAAAGTCACATGCACACCAATAAGCCTTTGAACCGACGTACTGGATGGCCAGAGGAAAACCAAGTTCACATTATTATTTTGGCACTGCCATTCTGTTAGCCTATGCATTGAATGCAAGGCCTGCGCTGCATCAAATTCAAACGCACCCCAATAAGCCTTTGAACGACATGCTGGCTGGACACAGGAAAACCAAGTTCACATTATTCTTTTGGCACTGCCATAGTGTTAGCCTATGCACTTTGTGCTGTTCCGTCTGTTTTGTTTATGTATTGTATTATTTCCATGCTGTGTGTAATGTATTCTTTCATGCTCTCTGCTGTCACCTGGTGGCCCTTTCTGTGTGGCAGCCTGTAACTAATTAATTCTGGTACATGCCTTTCATTTCCTTTGCTGAGATCACTGCTTCTTCCTGTTAGCAGCCATTTGCTTGTTAGTTCTTTATGGGAGAGACACAATTTGCACCGAGCTGTGAAAGGCATCAGTTTTCGACCACTCACTCCTGCTGGTCACATTTCAGCCACACTTGGTGCTACGTCTTGCTGCACCTCGTTTCACCTGCATTTCTGGAGAAGTTACTGTATACCAATCATATGCTGTATGTCCAGATTTCCAAATAAACAAGTCTGGACTTCACAATCCCTGGTGTGCATCATCTCTCCGGACGCTGAACAGCACTGGTCCTGTCTGTTCTGCATGAGGAAGCGGAAGGTAGGAAAACTCTCCCAGCCCCATTCAACTTCACCTCCATTCACCTCATGTGGGGACAGAACACACTTAATGCAAGGCCTGCCCTGCAACAAATTCAAACACACCCCAATAAGTCTTTGAACCGATGTACTGGATGTCCACAGGAAAACCAAGTTCACAATATTCTTTTGGCACTGCCATACTGTTAGCTTAAGCATTGAATGGAAGGCCTTTCCTGCACCAAATTCAAACTCACCCCAATAAGCCTTTGAACCCACATACTGGATGGCCACAGGAAAACCAAGTTCACATTATTTATTTTGTTCGGCCATACTGTTAGCCTATGCATTGAATGCAAGGCCTGCCCAAAATTTGGACAAACCAAAATACCACTTGGAAGAGACTTGTATGAAGTCCTCTTAAAAATCTGTTTCCATTACAAAGGAGCAGGTCTCCTATAATTGTAATGCCCATACAGTAAATGTATGAGCTGACAAAAAAATTCCCCCTGTGGGGTACACATCAACATACTGTCTCAACATTTTTGTTATGGACATCATAAACACCCTTCCAAAAAAGTACATGGCTGTTGCATCACGGAACACGTTCATCCTCGTGTTCTAGTGGTGGTGTCTGAAGAGATGTGGAGGATGGCCTGCGAAATAGGTCTTCCCAGTTTAAAGGTGCGGATTTCCTATACTTGTAATGCCCATACACTAAGTGCATAGGCTGAAAAACATTTTCCACTGGGGTGACACATCAACCTACTGTGTAAATATTTTTTGTTACGGACATCCAACAACCTTGCAAAACAATGTAGTGGCTGTTTCATCACGGAACACATTCACCCTCGTGTTCTAGTGGTGTTGTCTGAAGAGACATGGAGTATGGCCTGTGAAAAAAGTCTTCCCAGTTTAAGGGAGCGGGACTCCTAACTTGTAATGACAAAGCACTAAGTACATAGGCTGAAAAACATTTTCCCCTGGGGGGACACATCAAAATACTTTGTAAATAATTGTTGTTGCAGACATCCTAAACACCCTTGCAAAACAATGTAGAGGCTGTTTCATCACGGAACAAGTTCACCCTCGTGGTCTAGTGGTGGTGTCTGAAGAGACGTGGAATATGGCCTGCTAAAAAGGTCTTCCCAGTTTAAAGGAGCAGGTCTCCTATACTTGGAATGCCCATACACTAAGTGCATAGGCTGAAAAACATTTTCCCTGGGGGGGGGACACATCAATCTACTGTTTAAATATTTTTTGCTACGGACATCCAACAACCTTGCAAAACAATGTAGTGGCTGTTTCATCACGGAACACATTCACCCTCGTGTTCTAGTGGTGGTGTCTGAAGAGACGTGGTATATGGCCTGCTAAAAAGGTCTTCCCAGTTTAAGGGAGCGGGACTCCTATACTTGGAATGCCCATACACTAAGTGCATAGGCTGAAAATCATTTTCCCCTGGGTAGGGACACATCAACCTACTGTGTAAATATTTTGTTACGGACATCCAACACCCTTGCAAAAAATGTAGTGGATGTTTTATCATGGTCATGGTCAACCTGGTGATCAAGTGGTGGTGTAGGAAGAGATGTGGAATATGGCCTGTGAAAAAGGTCTTCCCATTGTAAAAGAGCAGGTCTCCTATACTTGTAATGCCCATACACTAAGTGCATAGGCTGAAAAACATTTTTCCCTGGGGGGGGACACATCAATCTACTGTTTAAATATTTTTTGCTACGGACATCCAACACCCTTGAAAAACAATGTAGTGGCTACTTCATCACGGAACATGGTCACCCTGATGATCTAATGGTTGTGTAGAAAGAGATATGGAGGATGGCCTGCGAAAAAGGTCTTCCCAGTGTAAAGGAGCGGGTCTCCTATACTTGTAATGACAATATACTAAGTGCATAGGCTGAAGAACATTTTCCTCTGGGGGGGACACATCAATCTACTTTGTAAATAAATGTTGTTACGGACATCCTAAACACTAGTGATGAGTGAACACGCTCGCCACTACTCGTTACTCGCCCGAGTATCACTCAGTGTACTCGGCGAGCACCAAGCATTTTCGGGATTACTCTGTGGAAACTCGGGTCTCCAGTCAGCTTTTTTGGCGGACTTTACAGACCCAGTCACAATGCAGGGATTGTCTGCCAGGCAATGAAATGGCGCAGCCATCTTTGTTGTGGTTGTGCAGTGATTGGCTGGCCGCACAGCATCATCAGAGGTATAAGTGACCGGACGACGCTCTGCTCGCCGCATTCAGCTCCGGATTGAGATAGTGTAGGGAAAGCTGCTGCCGAGAGTGGGTCAGATTTGGGGATTTCTTAGTCAGTGTGGGGTCTACCAACCTAAAGTGCTCAAATCCAGATAATCCAACAGTCCTTCTAAGGACTAATACCGAAGTATATAGGTTCTAGTGTTAGGTAGGCAGGGGAGTGTACTTTGCTCTACACACATCAGTGCAAGGCCTGCAGGCACTGTATGTGTGCATATAGATCATTGCATACATCAAGAGGGTCCATTCCCTTCCTGTGTTCTGCTGCTGCTACCTGTATGATATATTGGCTGTATATAGCTAGCACCAGGTGTAATTGGAATACAGGCCACATATTTTTCGGTGTGGTATCTCCATGCCAGCTCATATCTGTGCATGCCAGTTTACGGCAGTTTTATTATTTTTTGTCATGGGTGTCACTGTACTGATACACAGCTAAAGTTAGCCAAAAAATAAAAAAATACAGGCCACACATTTGTTGTATTGGAATCTCCGTGGCAGCTCATATCTGTGTGTGCTCAAAGTTTGGCCAGTTTATGGCAGTTTTATTTTCTTTGTCCTGGGTGTCACTGTACTGATATACAGCACTAGTTAACCCAAAAATAAAAAAATACAGGCAACACATTTGTGGTACTAGTATCTCCGTGGCAGCTCATATCTGTGTGTGCTCAAAGTTTGGCCAGTTTACGGCAGTTTTCTTTTTTTGTCCTGGGTGTCACTGTACTGATATACAGCACTAGTTAGCCCAAAAATAAAAAAAAAACAGGGCACACATTTGTCGTACTGGTATCGCCATGCCAGCTCATATCTGTGTGTGCTCAATGTTTGGGCAGTTTACGGCAGTTTTATTTTTTTGTCCTGGGTGTCACTGTACTCATATACAACACTAGTTAGCCCAAAAATGAAAAAAATATAGGCCACACATTCAGGGCCGGCTCCAGGTTTTTGAGGGCCACGGGTGAAAGAGTCTCAGTGGGCCCCTTTAACACATTCCACGATTCATGATGCACAGCAGCAGAGAAATATAGGTATACAATGCCAGATTTCACTTCTTACATGAGTGATAGCGCCCGACTCAACGCAAGTCAATGAGTGAAGAAACGCTGCAGATCCGCACAAAGAATTGACATGCTCCGGAAATGAACCCGCAGCGTTTATGCTGCATTTTTTTCCACGTGTGCACAGCGTTTTTTATTTTACATAGACTATAATGGTACTGTACAACGCAGGAGTATCTGCTGCGGATCCGCCAGGCCAAATCCGCAACGTGTGCAGAGACACGAAAATGCAGGTAAAAATCTGTGCGCTTTTTTATGCATATTTTCCAGCGTTTTTGCACTTTATGCAGTTTTGTATGCATTTGGACTGACCTCGGATAAAAAACCAAAAAAAAAAAACCCTTGCTCAGGTGCCAAGTGGGCCCCCCAGTCTTGCCAGGGCTCCGGCATTTGCCCAGGTGCGCCGGGTGCTGACGCCGGCCCTGCACACATTTGTCGTACTGGTATCTCAGTGGCAGCTCATATCTGTGTGTGCTCAAAGTTTGGGCAGTTTACGGCAGTTTTCTTTTTTTTGTCCTGTGTGTCACTGTACTTATATACAGCAGCATTTCGCAAAAAAATTAAAAAAATACAGGCCACACATTTGTCGTACTGGTATCTCAGTGGCAGCTCATATCTGTGTGTGCTCAAAGTTTGGTAAGTTTACAGAAGTTTTCTTTTTTTTGTCCTGGGTTTCACTGTACTGATGTACAGCACTAGTTAGACCAAAAATAATAAAAAAACAGGACACACATTTGTCGAACTGCTATCTCCGTGGCAGCTCATATCTGTGAGTGCTCAAAGTGTGGCCAGTTTATGGCAGTTTTCTTTTTTTTGTCCTGGGTGTCACTGTACTGATATACAGCACTAGTTAGCCCCCCCAAAAAAAAAAACAGGGCACACATTTGTCATAGTGGTATCGCTGTGCCAGCTCATATCTGTGTGTGCTCAAAGTTTGGCCAGTGTACAGCAGTTTTCTTTTTTTGTCCTGGGTGTCACTGTACTTATATGCAGCAGTGTTTTGCAAATAAATTAAAAAAATACAGGCCACACATTTGTCGTACAGGTATCTCCGTGGAAGCTCATATCTGTGTGTGCTCAAAGTTTGGGCAGTGTAGGCCAAAATATTGTATTTTTTTGCAGTCTGTTATGTAATTATTAAATCTGATAAGGCCAAAAACATTTTTACCTAAAGTCCAGATAGGTAAAAGTGAGGTTTTCAAGCACACATATCACATACAAGTTGACTCCCAAATCACCCTTTTGTAGTGAACGTGTATAATATTCTATTCCTTTTACAATGGGCAAGGCGCGTGGCAAGGGACGGGGAAGTGGACGTGAAGGTGATGGTGCAAGCCGAGGCCGTGGGCAAGCTGAAATTGGCCCACTGAAATTGCCCACATCTTCTCGCTGGACCTTATTGTCCAAAGTCCTAGGGGACCGTGGAAAGACAGCACTATTGAAGCCTGAGCAGTGTGAAAAGGTTGTTGGTTGGATAGTGGATAATACTTCCAGGTACTTATCCACCACCACTAGCACACTGTTTTCAACACGATCAAGTCACAGTAGTCGTTAATCTGAACCACATAATCCTTACCCTGATCCTCCTTCCTCCCGCCATGCTGAGTGCCCTGAGACAACTGATCACACACTCGGACACTCTGAAGAGCTGTTCAGTTTTCCATTTGGAGATTTGTGCCTCTCGCCCGCTCCACTAGAAGCGGGGCAAGATGATATTCCATGTAGCGATGCACAAATCTTTGAGCAGCCACGATCACAAGAGGTGGACGATGATGAGATACAATTGCCGGAAAGTCAGGAGGAGGACCAGGGGGGGAAGTGGAAGATGATGTGGTGGATGATATAGTAACAGACCCAACCTGGCAGGAGGACATGCAGAGTGAGGACAGCAGCATATAGGCAGGAAGAAGCAGTGTGGTGGCCACAGACAGAAGGCGGGCAACCGTTCCCCGTAACACCAACCTGACAGAAGTTGCCAGTCCAACTGTTAGGTCTTCCCAAGTCTGGTTGCTTTTTAAAGACTTTGCCGATAACCAGAAATAGGCCATTTGCAACACCTGTCATGCCAGCATCAGCAGGGGTAGAAAAACTACCAGCCTTACCACCACCAGCATGATCAGGTACATGGCAGCAAAACACCCGACTTTGTGGGCCCAACCCCGGTTTCCAGGAACAGTGTCTGCGGGTGAAACCACTGCTTCTTCCACTGTTATGTGTGCAAGCCAATCCCTATCCACAGTGCATGTGAAGATGCCTCCTGCCCTGCACCTGCCGTTGACCACAGTCAAATAGCACCATCATCAAGCACGTCCACATCCTTGTCCCAGAACAGCCTTCAGTTGTCCATACCCCAGTCATTGGAACCTAAGCGGAAATACACAGCCAATTCCCCACAGGCCACAGTACTCAATTCTCATATTTCTCGTCTGCTTGCGGATGAAATGTTGTCTTTTATGCTCGTGGAGACAGAAGCTTTCCGCAACCTGATGGCTGCGGCCATCCCAAGGTACTCTGTCCCCAGCCGCCACAATTTCTGCCGCTGTGCCGTCCCGACATTACATAAGCACGTGTCCCACAACATTACCCGTGCCCTCAACAATGCAGGGACTGGGAAAGTACACCTGGGTTAACATAGTGGAAGCCGGTACCCAGTCAAACCTTGGGATGGAACACGGCCTCCCGACACCAAGGATTGTGGGCCCTACGTCAATCAGGGTTGCTCCCACTGTGTACAGCTCCTCCACCTCCTCCTTCTCCTCTTCAGCCTCCATGTCAGAAATGAGCACATCAGTCACAAGCTGGAAGCACTGCCAAAGCAAAGCTTTGCTTAGGTGACAAACCGCACAATGCTGAAGAGTTGTTGACAGCTCTGAAAGAGCAGGCAGATGTGTGGCTGACACCGCTAAATCTCCAGCCAGGCATGGTTGCGTGTGACAATGGCAGGAAGGTGGTGGCGGCTTTGAGGCGAGGCGAACTGACACATGTATCATGCCTGGCCCATGTGCTGAACCTCGTTGTTTAACATTTTCTAAAAAGCTATCCGGAGCTGCCGAATCTGCTGGTTAAAGTACGCTGCCTGTGTGCACATTTTGGAAAGTAAGCTACAGCTTCAGCCGCCCTAGCCGTGCTTCAGCAGCGATTGCAGATTCTGGCTCACCGACTGGTGTGTTATGTTCCCACGCGTTGGAACTCTACACTGCATATATTAGAAAGGATTTGTGAGTAGATGCGGGCAGTTGTTGAATACCAGCGTAAACAAGGCTGTCTTTTGTTAGGTTTGACTCCACACATAAGACCTCAGGAGTGGACATGGATGTCAGACAACTGCAGCATCATCCAAAACTTTGAGGAGTCCACCAAGATGTTGAGCGGCGATGACGCCATAATTAGCGTCACCATCACGCTCATCTGCTTTCTGAAAAGTTCTGTGCTCACAATGAAAGAGGAGGCATTGCAGGCGGAACACGAGGACATGGATCAAGGAACCATACAGGGTGAATACACCCAGCCCAGCCTCGTGTCATCCCACTTTTATGCGCTACAGACGGGACTACAACCACAAGTGTCATACCGTCTGTTCAGCATGGATGGCCTGAGGACAGGGAAGAAGAGGAAGTGGAAAAGGAGGATGAGGACACCTTGGTCAGTCGTCCTGTTGGTGAGGACACGGAAGTCTTGCCTGTTACCAGTCTGGCATGCATGGCTGACTTTATGTTGCGCTGCCTTTCCCGTGACACTCGTATTGTCAAAATATTGGGTACCAGTCATTACTGGCTAGTGACACTTTTAGACCCATGGTACAAGGATAACTTTCAATCTCTTGTTCCAGAGGCAGACAGGTGTACTAAAATGGTGCAGTACCATAGTACCATTGTTTCAGAATTATTAAAAAAATTCCCAGCTCAAAACGCTGGCGGCAGAGATAACAGTTCGTTGGCCAACCAAGCAGGATAGGCGAGACAAACACAAGTCCACTACAGCAGAGGCAGGGGAACACTGGCAAAGTTCTGGGACAGTTTTCTAAGACCCTCCCATCGCCCATGCACTGAGGCGCGGGGTAATCTGACAAGGAATGCAATCTTCTCTAAGACGCTGAGGGAGTACCTTGCTGACCGTACCAACGTCCTCTGTGATTCCTCTGTGCCTTTTAAGTATTGGGTATCCAAGCTGGACACGTGGCATGAGCTGGCTCTCTATGCCTTGGAGGTCCTGGCCTGCCCTGCCGCTAGCGTTTTATCCGAGCGGGTTTTTAGTGCTGCTTGTGGCATTATCACAGATAAGCGCATTCGCCTTTCTATGGAAAATGCAGACAGACTGACTCTTATGAAAAAGGAACAAGGGATGGATTGGGCCTGGCATCTCGATACCACCAAATGGTGACAGCGGAGCCTAAACTCCAATGTAGTGTTTTTTTGGGAGGTGTATTCCCATGCACCTCTACACAACCAAACATGGATATACACTTCCTGATTTTGGCTAGTTGATGTCCTCCTCCTCTTTCTCCTCATCCTCACCATCCACCACCACTTTAACACTAGGGTGAACGTATTCAGTCATGCTCCAGCACTCTATGGTTTGGCAAGGGTGTTATGATGCCAAAACATATGTACAGCCCCAAGGGGAAATGTTTGACAGCCCATACACTAAGTGTATGGGCATTCCAAGTATAGGAGACCCGCTCCTTTAAATTAGGCCTAGTTTTTAATCAGGCCTTCCTCTACGTCTCATCATCCACTGCCACTAGATCACCAGTTTTAACGTTTTCCTGTGCTGCTACAGCCATTGTCAAAATCCTAACAAGGGTGGGTGTTTTTGCTGGGTGTTAAATACTTGTTATGGAAAAGGTTGAGGTGTACCCCACAGGGGAAAATGTTTGCCAGCCCATACACTTAGTGTATAGGCATTCCAATTCTAGGAGACCTGCTCCTTTAAATTGGGCCTAGTTTTTAATCAAGCCTTCCTCCACGTCTTATCATCCGCCACCTCTAGATCACCAGGGCTAACGTGTTCCCTGCTGCCACAGCCAGTGTCAAAATCCTAACAAGTGTGGGTGTTTTTGCTGGGCGTTAAATACTTGTTATGGAAATGGTTGAGGTGTACCCCACAGGGGAAAATGTTTGCCAGCCAACACACTTAGTGTAGGGCTATTTCATGTCTAGGCGACCCGCTCCTTTTTAATGGGACACTTTTTGTTAAGAGGCCATCCCCCATGTTTCTTCCAAGGTGGGATTGGGGTTATTGAGGTGCATATGACTTGGTAGCAGGGCAGGCCTTGCAGTCAATGCATAAGAAAACAGAATGGGAGTACAAAATGAATAATGTGAACTGGATGTTCCTGGGCCCATCCAGTACCTGGGCTCAAAGGCTTATTGGGGTGCATATGACTTGGTAGCAGGGCAGGCCTTGCAGTCAATGCATAAGAAAAGGGAATGGGAGTACAAAATGAATAATGTGAAGTGGATTATCCTGTGCCTATCCAGTATGTGGTTTCAAAGGCTTATTGGGGTGCATATGACTTGGCAGCAGGGCAGGCCTTGCAGTCAATGCATAAGAAAACAGAATATATTTGTAAAGGTGCTATTGTCATGAAATTCTTACAAGATATCGGTAACAACCCATCCAATCCACACAGGCAATGAAATCAAACTATAGATGTTCATAAATTAAGTTATGAGTAATAATGAGAAATAACATAGGGAAAAAGTATTGAACAAGTTAACTGAAATTTATTTCATACATCGTACAAAAGCCTCTGTTGGAGATGACAGATTCAAGATGCCTCTTGTATGGAGAAACTAGTCGCTGACATTGCTCAGGTGTGATTTTAATAAAATGCGGCATAACCACCTCTGCTGTCATATACTAAAACTTTATTACATTTGGGTTGTGCTATTAAAAGTGTTGTTCAGTATTTAGGATATTTATTGCCTCCAGATTGGTGGGGGTTTCACATCTGGGACCCTGATCAGGGCATGCTAAGTACACAGTGAAAAAAGGTGGACCTGTACTGCTTTGTTCATAGTATAGTCACCATTCTTGACCACTATAGCTCTGCAATCATTCACTTCAAAGGAAAGTCTGCTGTATAATCTGTCCTTCGCAGTACATGCAGGACATCTGGTGAGAATTTCATATCAATAGCACTTTTAGAAAAATATTTACTTAGAAAATTGGTGACGTGTTCAATACTTATTTCACTTGCTGTATGTAGTAGGCACTTTAATTGCCTGCGGACTGATGGATGTCTGAGTACTAAGATACCTACTGATCACTTAACAGACCCCCAAACAGTGGGAAGGTGAGCAAACAGTAGTTCACTGCTCCTGTCTGATAGCGCACACAAAGGATTCAATATATGGATTGTGAGGCAGTGACTGGTGTTACATGTGAGGGTCACTATACGTTCTTTCCCCAGGATGCGCACGGAGGCGTATTGAGACCATGAGAGGGCATTGCATTCACAGGCGTAGCTGTGGTTGCAATGCATACTAAAGTGAGTATAGGTATTGGACATGCTTGTTGTCCAAGGCAGATTTAGGTAAAACCTGCTCTGGGTTTGTGTTTTGAAACAGACTGCAAGATGGTAGTATTTCATTCCTGGCCAGGTTTTCCATGTGGCTGAAGGCCACAGGTTGCTAGTTAAAAACCCTGCAGCATGGGCGTACCCAGGATCAAAACTAGGGGGGGGCAAGCCAATGTCGCATCTTATACAGGTTACATCATATACACTGTACATTATCCTGCTTATTAGGTATGGAGCATTAGAACTGTTGTATATTGTATAATACAGCAGTGTATGCGACACTACACTGTATATACCATATATTATACATGGCAGTCGCGCTCATATCAGGAGCGGTACCAGCAAGTCCGAGGATTGCAGTGCGATCCTCGCATGAGTTATATGGCCGTCTGTCTATGCCCTTGTTATAATAATACTGAAATATTAATCTATTATTAAAGTATTAAGGAGCTCACAAGTAAAAAAAAGCCCCCTACCTCCCCTGTCCCCACCCACACCCCCACACCCCAACAGCCCATCATCTCACATGCACCCCTTAGTGTTCTGTCCCACTGACCCCACAATACCCCATCCTCTCACATTCACCCCTCAGTGCTCTGTTGCCCCTCCCCCACTTCAGTCCCCACAATACCCCCATCCTCTCACATGCACCCCTCAGTGCTCTGTTGCCCCTCCCCACTTCAGTCCCCACAATACCCCCATCCTCTCACAGTAAACACCAGTGCCCTAGCCCCACAATACCCCCATCCTCTTACATTCAACCCCAGTCACCTGTCTACCCTCCCTCACATCAACCCTTGTGTGCCAGCCCCCACAATATCCCCATCCTCTCACATTCACCAACCAGTGCCCTGTATCTCCTCCCCACAATACCCCATCCTCTCACATTCACTCTCTGTGCCCTGTTGCCCCTCCCCCACTTCAGCCCCCACAATACCCCATCCTCTCACATTAACCCCCCCAGTGCCCTAGCCCCCACAATACCCCATCATCTCACATTAACCCCCCCAGTGCCCTAGCCCCCACAATACCCCATACTCTTACATTCACCCCAGTGTCCTGTACCCCTCCCCCACAATACCCCCATCCTCTCACATTAACCCTCCCAGTGCACTAGCCCCCACAATACCCCATCATCTCACATTAACCCCCCCAGTGCCCTAGCCCCCACAATACCCCATACTCTTACATTCACCCCAGTGCCCTGTACCCCTCCCCCACAATACCCCATCCTCTCACATTAACCCCCCCCAGTGCCCTAGCACCCACAATACCCCATCCTCTTACATTCACCCACAGTGACCATGGCATGCCTGAGCAGAATGAATTTAATAAATTCCATCCCCTCTTACCATGAAGCTTGCAGGCAGTGGCTGAGGCAGGAGCAGGAAGTGTCCAGTGTTGCACACAGAGGGCACTAGGACCCAGTGTGGCTGAGACAACCAGAGCCTGCAGGGCAGAAAGTGAAACTACAGCTGCTGCAACCAGGAAGGAAGGAAGAAGCTCCTCTGGTGAGACAGCAGCTCCATGCACTGCGCACACAGACAGGCTCTGCAATCTGTGGCAGAGGGAGCTGGCATTGTGCTGCTCTCTCTGCTCTCTTTCATCGTGTGCCCTTGCTTCTAGGGAGGGGCAGCTGCCCCCCCGCCCCACGGTGGGTACGCCCATGCCCTGCAGTATAGGGTTTGGGTGTGTCAGGTTGAGTGTCAGTCTGGAGTATGCTAGAGGGCAGATCAGTCAGCTCTGCGGTGCTCCATCTGTGTGAGGCAACACGGACAAGAGGAGCCAAACAGCCAAGGCAGCTGAAGAGCCTGGAAACAGCGTGCACAGTGGTGCAGTCTCGGAGGTGGACTGCATTGTGCCCGCGGTGAACCGGAGGTAGACTGTCCTGTGCCCGAAGGAGGACTGGCGTGTTTAGTGACTGTAAACTGGAGGATATGGTTCCCGGCTGCAATCCGGAGGATATCGTTTACTGTGTAATGCTGTGAGTAGAACATTAACACGGTGGTGCAGTCGCCCACGGCAACTGGTCTCAAGAGGAGGACTGGAGAATTTAGTAACTGTAAACTGAACGATATCGTGTACTGTGTAAAGCTGTGAGTAGCATATTAACACTGTGGTGCAGTGGCCCATGGCAACCGGTCAGAGGAGGACTGGCTTGTTTAGTTACTGTAATCCAGAGGATATGTTCCCAGCTGTGATCCGGAGGATATCATGTGCTGTGTTTAGCTGAGTTGAACATTAAAGAGACTTTTTGCTTTGAACTTTGCTGGGTCACTGCCTCATCAATGCATAAGTGTGCTATCGCTGCACTACAGGATATATTGGGCATGGGTATATTGGGTATATATGGGTATGGATTCAATATATAGGATATGCTTCATAGGCTATGCTTTCTATTGAATCAGTACCCCTCTCTGTGTGCGCACTCAGACAGCAGCTGGGCACTACTGTCTGCTGAGCTCCCAGCTCTTCAGGGGGCTTTTAAGTGATTGGAACCACCGATCTGCAAGCAAATTAAAGCGCCTGCTACACAGGGAGAAATAGTAAGAAAGTATAGTTACTCTTTAAATATGAGGATGGAAACAGGTATTTCATTTAATATATGCAAATGACGTTACATGATCATTTGATTCATCCTGATTGCAGCTGAATATGATAAATCATGCAGCAAAAAGACATAATCCATATTAATGAAATCTGAAAAAGGATCCTTGCAGATTCAGATTCATTTTAGAGTGAAGGGGTCTAAAATGGATGGTATGTAATAAAATAAATTCTCTGTACAGTGAAATTCTGCCTATAATTAATTATTGCTCTCCGTTCAGTCTTTTATGGATGTCTCCAGGGACATCTGCCGGTGAATAAAATACAAGGAAATCAGGCTTACACCGTATCGCAGCTCTGCACCTGATTTTTCTATTACACCTTTTAATTCTAGGTGTAGATTTAGCGAAGTATTACTTGGGTTTATTTTTGGCCCTGCAATTATTTCCATATGCTTTTTATTACATCCTCCCGGCACACATGCGCTGACAGTTATACTGCTTAAGAATATGTTAGCACAGAACAAAGCAACATGTCCTAATTCACACAAATTTACGCCAGGATTCTGACTCCTGTACAAATCAAACATGATCCGTGACATTGCTATACAAAGATAATTCAGCAGTCACTCAGGAAATATCGTAATTTTGTATAATGATGTATGGTAGGTAGGGTCTGTATGTAGGGGAGACAAACTTAGAACAAGGATGAATTATCATTACCACGCAATAAAAGAAAAAAGAATAAATCTGCCTGTGGCCAAACATTTTTGTATCCTTGATCACAGCCTCATGGACATGAGATTACCGGTATTATACTTTAACTTCAAATCTCAGAGACAGAAACATTTTGGAATATAAACTTATGACAACCTTTGACACACTCAGTGCAGGAATGAATGTGTCGCTTGAATTTATGCCTTCCTATATCACCTAAGGAATGTGCTCCTCAGATAATTTGGGGGCATCACAATCATGGACCAGACCTCAATCACAGGACAATAAAACTTTCACACTCCTTATCTATAAACTGTTCCAATATTTAAGGCCACAACTGTTTTCTTCCTGTCCCATACTGATAGTTCTGCTTCACGTAACTTGTCTTATCTTTTGCAATTTGTTATCATCTTTTCAGTTAGGGTCCCTTCACACTCTTCAATGTCCCAGCAATCCCATCAACGATTCGACCTGGATGGGATCGCTGGGACATCGTTAGCTGATCGCTGGTGAGCTGTCACATGGGCAGACTCACCAGCGATCAGGACCAGCGAGCACGCTGGTCGCCTAGTTACCCGATATGTACCCTAGATACCATCCGCCCTGTTTCTGCTGTAGAGCACTGGGAGATGGTATCCAGTGTACACATCAGGTAACTAAGCGCTGCGCGGCGCCTAGTTACCCGATATGTACCCTGGATACCGACTCCCAGCGCTCTACAGCAGAAGCTGGGAGCTGGTATCCAGGGTACATATCTGGTAACTAGGCGCCGCGCAGCCCTTAGTTTACCCGATGTGTACATTGAATGCCAGCTCGCTGATCGTTGGTCTGCCGCGGTCACACACAGCAATGCGCGCTGGCCAGCGGGACACCAAAGATGAAAAAATGGTCCAGGACATTCGACAACGATCAGCGATACCCAGCAGGTGTGCTGGGCGTCGCTGCGTGTCACACTAAGCGAGATCGCTGGCTAAGTTGCTGTTGCATCACAAAATCTGTGACGCTTCAGCGATCTCGCTAGCGATCTCGCTTAGTGTGACGGGGGCTTTAGACATTAAAGGGTATCAACTTCTGAGGCCTCTCAAGTACAGTAGGTAGTAAATTCATAAAAGTATAATGATCACTGAGCTAGCTAGAGAAATTAGAGCTTTCAGTTAAAATAGTAAGAAGTGAATGCAAGGGAGTTTACACTATAAAACTGCTCCCTTGAGCCCCAGTGAAATGTGGCTATATCCTCAGGGTACAGACGGCGTTGCAAACTCCACTTAGTTAAAGGTCACACGTCTTCTGTGGGTTTTGAGGCACACCAGATATACAATAGTGCTTACTGAGAGCTAACATTTGTAGTTTGACCTATTCTGGTCATCTTGGAAATGAGGTCAGTTGACTACAGTCACGACTCACGACCAAAAGTTTTGACACTGTGACAATTTTGTCACAAAGTTTTCAGCTTCAGTGTTTTTACATCTTTTAGACAGATCTTTCCATTGTATAACAAACTGCAATTAGAAGCATTTCATACGTTTTTCCAATTTTATTGATAAATACTAGGGATAAGCGAATGTGCTCGGTGATACTCGGATATCACTCGAGTATCTGGGTGCACGGATGTTCTTGGTACTCGGCAAGCATTAGCTGGTGCTCGAATTTAAAACTCGAACACCCAACCCACATGTTTGATGCCTGTTACACAGTCAATAAGCATGTCAGAATTGTCTGCGAGTCACTGTAATACAGTAGCCATCTTGGTAGTGGCATTACTGTGATTATACTCGCTACTTGAAAATCTGAGTATTAGGAATTGCTCGATTCGAGTAACAAGCATCCAAGCACTATTGTAATGAGCATCAGAGCACGTCCTCGATGTTATGCAATCCGTGCTAAGCAGATGGGATGAGGCTGGGTAGTATCTCCCTGTCTTAGGTCTTCCTCCATCTCCATCTGGCCGCATGCAAAGTTTCATGTATAATTGTCAGCAGCGACTGTTTAAGTAGGCACAGAAGTGGAATCGTTGCGCTGACTATGGTGTCATCGCTGCTCACAATCTTTGTGGAGTCCTCAAAGACTTGAGAACGACACAAATATCAGACATGCATGCCCACTCTTTAGTTGATATGTTGATATGTGCGGAAGCTGACCAGAATACCAACGGGCGTGTTGGAGTTGGTATACCACAACCAGCCTATACTGTTCACAAAGCCTTGCCAGCATGTGCAGTGTGGAGTTCCAGCATGAGGGCACATCGCACACCAGTCGGTGAGCTGGCACTTGCAGGCACTGCTGCAGCCCTGCCAGAGCTGCAGCAGCTGTAGCCGACTTGCGAAAATGGGCGCTGACGCAGCATACCTTGACCAGAAGCTCTGGCAAATCTGTGTAGGTTTTCAGAAACCGCTGAACTACCAAGTTGAGCACATGGACCAAGCATGTAATGTGTGTGAGATTTCCAAGCTTCAAAGCTGCCGCCAAGTTACACTCAATATCACACACGACCACGCCTGGTTGTAGGTTCAGCTGTGAGCGCCACAGATCTCACTGGTCTGTTATTCCTTTCAATTACCGGTGTGCGGTTTGTTTCATAGACAAATTAGATTCAGCAGAGCCTGTTTTTGCTTCTCTGTTTCGGAGCTCCATAGCTTCCAGCCTCCGGGCTGATGTGAACGAAGTTCTCCGAGATAACACTTCAGAGATGGAGGATGAGGAGGAGCAGGAGGGGGAGCAGAAACTGGTTTAGCAGATGGATGAAACCCTGATAGAAGTAGGGCCAGCTATCCTCGGCATTCGGAGCACTTGTCCCTGGCCTCCACAATACTTACCCGTAAACATTGGAACAGTCACGGTTCATATTTATGGCCACAGCTGTTTATCCCTCTCCCAAAATGATAGTTCTGCTTCACGTCACTTGTCTTATCTATTGCATTGTTTCTGTGCTGTGTTGTGAATGCCAAGAGTGTGCAAAGCAGTAATCAAAGCAAAAGGTGGCTACTGTGAAGAACCTAGAATATAAGACATATTTTCAGTTGTTTCACCCTTTTTTGTTAAGTATATAATTCCATATGTGATAATTCATAGTTTTGAGGCCTTCAGTGTGAATGTACAATTTTCATAGTCATGAAAATACAGAAAAATCTTTGATTGAGAAGGTGTGTCCAAACGTTTGGTCTGTACTGTACCACGATCTTTACAATGGTATATCGGTATTTTACACATTTTAGAGAGTTACAATCCTACATGGGAAAAAATACAATTCTGCATCCTGAGCTTAGTAGAAGTATAGGATAATATTAAACGGAATTATTTCCGAACATAGTTTTAATGACATTTTTACAATACTTCCTATTTGAGTTAAGGCCACTAGGGGCCGCTAGCTGCATAGATTAATACATTTAGAGGCGACATACGGATCCCACAAATAATGGAAAATGTACGGCCGCTGTCGCAGTAGAATCATGAGTGTTCTATTTACTGTAAATCATTAAAATTGGTTCTCACAAAAAAAGTATAACTGACCCACATTCCATAGACTAGACATGATTCATTCCTATTTCACATTTCCAGAATTGAATTGTAAGTCATAGGATTTCTTACAGTATACCCACCAACAGGAATGGAAAAGACAAAGACTAAGATTATTATTAAAATACATTATTTTCCCGATGCATACAGTAAAATGTAGTTTTAAGTTGTTTTTCTAAATAACTTTTAACGTACCTAAGGGCAGGCGCAAATGTGCTTGCATCCTCTCATCTGAGAAAATCGGGTTGATTAATCAATCAGTCTGTTCCAACTGTAACCAGAGTGTGATCATAGTGTGATCCGATTGTCTTGGGAGAGGGGAAGATGGAGAAAAAAATGTCTCCATCTTCTCCATTCTGTCAGTCTGTGCAAATCGGACTGCACTCAGATGTCATCCGAGTGTAGTCCGATGGTGGTCGAGTGTGATCTGAATAGAGGATCAAACTCTAGCATGGTCTGAAAAATCGGACATGTGCACGTCTCCATAGACTAACATTGGTCCCAATGCAAGCCAATGTTTTGCCAGATCGCACTCAGACCGTAAATACAGTTGACTGCACCTGCCCTTAGGTATACAGTATTTATGACCAGTTTTGGAACGGACATAAAATATACCATTTCCAAACTGGAGAAGTTTGGCATGGCTAGCATCATTTTACCATTCACAAGTATCTAAGTAAAGTTATTTAAATTATACTGAACAAAAATCTCTGTAAATTATTTTAGTCTGCGTTCTCAGGCTGAGTTTTTGTGCGTTTTTTACACTGTGTATTTTAGAAAAAATGAAAGTATAGTTTACTTAATGGGTGCAGAAATGGTGCAGAAAATCTGAAAAATCTGAAACTCACCAAAATCTCATCGCGAGAACATAGCTCGCATCAACACCCGGCACTGCTGCCGGCACTCGGGTGTTGATACGAGAAACTTGCGCGAATTTCTTGCATCACACTCGCAAGTGTGACCCGGCCTAATGCTCGAAAAAGGCAAACGTATTCTGGGAGTGACACCTTTATTGGCTAACCAGAAACATGATACTTGCCAGCTTTCAGAGCACAGGGCTCCTTTGTCAGGCAATGTCACAAGTGAATGTCTTTTTGGGGCATATACTGTAGGTATTTTCTAGATTTTTCTGGTTAATACTGTACCACAATAAAAAAAATGAACAAAATTTAGAACAAAAATCTAAATTATGCTTCAATAATGACTTTTTTTTAGTCTTTTCTGACATGTTTGTGGATTTAAGTACTTGAAATATGGAAAATCTTTGGCTTAACATATCAAAGGCTGCTGACATTGATCTTAATATATCTTGTCTAGAAAATATATATCTACGGTAATTTATACATGGTTTTTGTCCATTTCATTGCCTATAATTTAATGTACTGAGGCATCATAATGCAGGGAAATACTATAGTTAGTTATGATAAGTTTATTTTATAAGCCTGCTTCACTTATTTTTGTCTACAATTTTTACCGCACTTCAGTAATGAATTTTGGTGCATAATACAAATTTTGGAGCAAAATTTTCATAAATATGCTAAATACGTTTAATCATTTCTAACATTATCAGACTGTATGGGTACACAATGGCAAGAGAAATTTGTAAACTTTTACTCCTTTGTCCCATCCAGCAACATAGGATCCGAGCAAAAAAATCAACAGTGCCCGATTCGTCTAGCAGACAATAAAGGCACACAACAAACTTCATTGACTATAACAAGGTCTGTTGGGATTTGTTCGCTCCTTTTAACAGACAAAAATTTGCCCAGATCTGTTATCAATTTTATTATGCTATTGCGACTTCCCACAGCAAAATCAGGGTGAACCAGACAACTTAGTTTTGTACTTTTTAAGTTCCTGAAATTTAGTTTAGAAAAAAAACTTTGCTGAAGAATTGCATGCTCCCATCATTGTTTGTAACCCTACCAGTTACACCTAACTGAATATACAGGTGCTTCTCACAAAATTAGAATATCATCAAAAAGTTAATTTATATCAGTTCTTCAATACAAGTGAAACTCATACAGTATATTATATAGAGTCATTACAAATAGAGTGATCTATTCCAAGTGTTTATTTCTGTCAATGTTGATGATTATGGCTCACAGCCAATGAAAACCCAAAAGTCATTATCTCAGTAAATTAGAATAATTAACAAAAAATACCTGCAAAAGCTTCCTATGTGTTTAAAAAGGTCCCTTAGTCTGTTTCAGTAGGCTCCACAATCTTTGGGGAAGACTGCTAACTTGACAGATGTCCAGAAGGCAGTCATTGACACACTCCACAAGGAGGGTAAGCCACAAAAGGTCATTGCTAAAGAAGCTGGCTGTTAACAGCGTGCTGTATTCAAGCATATTAATGGAAAGTTGAGTGGAAGGAAAAAGTGTAGTAGAAAAAGGTGCTGTTATGAATGTGCTAGAGATGGTTTCTGAGCAGAGGCTCCCTCTGGTGGTTACAGACAGTACTGAACCTTTCAGCGAGGAGTGGCAATCTGGAATCACGGACTGGTCTGATATAAGGTAGGTTCCCTCCCATGATGGTTGCTGGTGATCAATTGTTCTTGTCTCAATTGTGGTTCCTGGTTCATTTGGAAGTTTGCTGGAGTCTTGCCTGCATCTCCTGCTTTCAGATAAGATATTTTTTGCTTTTCTTTTTGTGCTTGCTTTTTGCATTGTTTTCTGCACTTTTGTGGAGGTCAGCCAGGTCCCCTCCTGGGGCCTGAGCTCCTCACAGTTTATCTGCAGCCACTGTTATTTGCTCATTTGCTTTTTCCTGTTTTTTGAGCGGCTGCAGCTTGGTTTTGTTCACACTGAGATCTGATTTAGTGGGGGCGAGATTGAGTGATCTCAGTATTTTTGTAATCAGCAATGTTGGATTTTTGTAGGGTTTTCTGGGTTGCAGAAAGTAATCTCTCCTGTCCTATCCTATTTAGTCAGCTTGTGGCCCCAGCGTTTGCTCAGTCTATTTTCTGCCTATGTTTGTATTTTCATCTTGTCTAACCGCCATTATATGTTTGGGGGCTTCCTATTTTCTTTGGGGATCTGCTCCGGGGCAGATAGCTTTCATCTTTCTGCCTTTAGGTGTAGTTATCTCTCAGGCTGTGACGAGGCGTCTAGGATCAACGTAGGAACGCTCCACGGCTACCTCTAGTTGTGTCGTTAGTTTAGGAATCTGCAACCCATCAGTTACCAACATCTCAGGTGTTCGGCTGCCCTGCTGTTGTTCCTGTCTTCCTCAGCTACCGACACATAACAGGTGCACAAGCAACTGGGAAAACCGCAGCCTTGAAAGGATTGTTGAGGCCATTCAAAAATTTGAGGGAGATTCTCAAGGAGTGGACTGTTGTTTATAATCATTGCTTCAAGAGGCACCACACACAGACATATCCAGGACACGGGCTACAAATGTCTCATTCCTTGTGTCAAGCCACTCATGACCAATAGACAATGCCAGAAACATCTTTGGGAAAAGGAGAGCAAGAACTGGACTGTTGCTCAGAGGTCCAAGGTCTTGTTTTCAGATGAAAGTAAATTTTGCATTTCATTTGGAAATCAAGGTCCCAGAGTCTGGAGGAAGAGTGGAGAGACACTCAATCCAAGCTGCTTGAAGTCTAGTGTGAAGTTTCCACAATCAGAGATGGTTTGGGGAGCCATGTCATCTACTGGTGTGGGTCCACTGTGTTTTATGAAGACCAAAGTCAGCGCAGCCGTCTACCAGGAACTTTTACAGCACTTTATGCTTCCCTCTGCCAACAAGTTTTATGGAGATGGAAATTTCATTCTCCAGCAGGACTTGGCACCTGTCCACACTGCAAATAGTACCAATACCTGTGCTTGATTGGCCAGCAAACTCGCCTTACCTTAACCCCATAGAGAATCTATGGGGTATTGTCAAGAGGAAGATGAGAGACACCAGACTCAACAATGCAGACCAGCTGAAGGCTGCTATCAAAGCTACCTGGGCTTCCATAACACCTCAGCAGTGCCACAGGCTGATCGCCTCCATGCCACTCCGCATTGATGCAGTAACTGATGCAAAAGGAGCCCCGACCAAGTATTGAGTGCATTTACTGAACATACATTTCAGTAAGCCAACATTTCGGATTTTAAAATAATTTTTCAAGCAGGTGTTATAAAGTATTCTAACTTACTGAGATAATGACTTTTGGGTTTTCATTGGCTGTAAGCCATAATCATCAATGTTAACAGAAATAAACACTTGAAATACATCACTCTGTTTGTAATGACTCTACTGTATGTAATGAGTTTCACTTTTTGTACTGAAGAACTGAAATAAATTAACTTCATGATGATATTCTAACTTTGTGAGAAGTGCCTCTACATATGTGAGAAAAACATATTAAATGTGATCTGTCAAGACTTAACGATTCTTCTTTTTTATAATAATTATAATCGTCATGATATTTGGCCAGTGCAAAGTTAAATGCTGGATGTAGTCACAAAATCTCTATAGTAATGATCAATTATGATAATAGAAGTGATAATACTACAGCAGGGGACAATGATTTGAAATGATTGCAGCTAGTCATATAACTGGTTTTATTTATATACAGTTTGGTTATTATTTTTCTGCAGAAAACAAAATGTGATTTTCCTGCAAACGCAGAAAATAAAATTGGTAAATTTAAAGACTGTGTGAGATACGGTCATGAGTGTTCAAGTCAGCTAGGAGAAAACATTGCTTTCTACAATGGGTAGAAAAGTCTTTCATTTATGTTTAATAGATCCTGTTCTGTAGTGCTGAATGTTGTAAGTCAATATTAGAAATCTTCTGCTACACTGACGTTTGTAAGCCCGATGCACATAAAAGGTTATGAAGTTCAAATAATTGTCAAATACATGTGTGCGGCTATGCAGAGAAACATATTGCACCACCTATTCTACACCTCACTCTGGCAATCCACACGTTGCTTTAGGCAAGTAGCTAAGTGTTGACAGCGGATTATTCAGGATACTCTCCAAGTGTGTGACAACAGAGCTTCTTTATTCAGGAACAATCAGGAACAATATATGATAAACTTAATAGATCTGGAATAAATCATTTGTGTGTCTCTATCTGTGCAGCATCTACAGCAGGCTGATTCTCTCATACACAGACACAGGAAAACAGGAAATACAGACACATGCTCTCCCTGTGTGAGCCTCTGGGAGTTTTTTTTTTACTTTATAAACAGCATACAAATCCAGCAACTAAACACTCAGACAGGAATGGAGTTGTTGCACCAAACATATTCCAACACCCCCACTAAACAACTACTTATCCTGTTAGTCCCATTGCGGTTCTGGAGTCCACAAACTTGGCTCTTGATTTCCGGACGGGTTGTGGTTGCTATGTACAAAAGCGCCCCCTCTGCTTGTCTGCAACTCTCATTGCTGGGTAGCAGATCTTCTCCTTCCAACTTTAAGTAGGATGGGTCTATTGGTGTTGACGCACCTTTGGCTTCTGACATTGCAAACTGGTTTAGGAAGCGTTCTGACCAAAGGTATCTAGCTGGGATACCTTTGTTTGGCCTTTCTAATATCCTGAATGGAGGTTGACTTGGTTTTTCTGTGTCTTCCTTGGTGGCTTCAGAGCTTATCCACACTTCAGTGTTTTCCTTTTCCGTGTCTGGGTTTGGTGATAGAGATTCTTGTTCTTCCTTCTTAGGTTGAATAACTGGTGTAGCTTCAGGGAATTTGAGCGATACAGAGTTTTCATCAATCACTACATCTCTGCTGAATGTTACTGTGTTGGTCTCTGGGTGCAGGATTCGGTATCCCTTTTGAGTTTCGCTAAGCCCACCAGGACTATTTGGTTTGCTGATTCCCACTTGGAACGTTTTTTTTGGGAACATACACAAATGTTTTGCTTCCAAATATCCTGAGGTGCTTCAGGTTAGGCTTCTCGCAGTTCCATAGTGTCATGGGTGTATCGCCACGAGGATCGTCGCGATTACACACTCTGACTTCTCACAGCTGAGTTGCTGTTTCTTTGTGTTTGGTAATGAGGGAGTTAATTTTACCTAGCTCTTTGCTAAGACTAGGTCCAGCCTCGCCCGGCTGCTTTTGATTATGTTCTAATTAGATTCCTTCATATACCTGCCAGTCTGCTTGTTAGATGCCGGTGAAAGCATTCATGTAGTCTAGCAGACTGGATCGGTTCTGAGAATACTTAAGCTAAGAGCTCCTTAGTTGTTTTTACTCTTATAGCTTATAGTTTATCTCTGAGACCTTAGGTGTTCCTACTGTGTGTGAGTGTTGTATGTAAGACTTTATTTACTTTATTTCTTGTCTTTCTTGTATGTCTTTCTGTTCATTAACCGTTACCTGTTCATTCCCTTTGGTGGTAATCAGGGTCCTTCTTAGGACTAGATTACAGTTGGCAGGGATTGATAGGAGACAGGGTTTACGCTGGTGGCCTGGACCTCTGTACCTTTAACAGTACCTCCAGGTAGAGGGATTAGTTAGGACCCCAGTTTAGGGTCAGCATAGACCCCGGTCACCCTCTAGCCGGAGACAGCGTATAACGGATTCCGTATTGACCCACTGGACATTCTGTCAGGTAATTCTATGTTATCATATATCTATGCGCATGTTATATAGTATGTTGCCCTTTTGATATAGATTACTGTCATCACATACATATATATATATATATATATATATATATCTGCTATACAGCGTGACATTTTCACCGGCCCTACTAAAGATTCTCCCCAGCTGTCATGGATCCAGTAGCCCAGCTGGCCCGGCAGTTGCAGGGGTTGTCCATGGAGTTGGCAGACATTAAGTCCAAGGTTTTGTCCCCCCCGGAGCAAACCAGATCTGAACCTAAGGTTGCTCTCCCGGACAGGTTCACTGGTGGGCGGGACAAATTTTTTACTTTCCGGGAGGCATGTAAATTGTACTTTCGGCTGCGGCCTCGGTCATCTGGGAGTGAAGAGCAGAGGGTGGGAATTGTTATCTCGCTCTTACAAGGGGACCCTCAATCTTGGGCGTTCTCTATTCCTCCAGGCTCCCCAGATCTCCAGTCAGTGGATCGACTTTTTACTGCCCTGGGTCTGGTATATGATGATCCGGATCGAGTTTCCCTTGCTGAAACAAAGTTACGTAAAATACGGCAAGGAAATCGTCCAGCGGAGGAATATTCTTCTGAGTTCCGTAGATGGGCAACAGATACTCAGTGGAATGACCCAGCTCTTAGGAGCCAGTTTTGTCAAGGGTTGTCTGACAAATTAAAAGATGTGTTGGCTCAGTATGATTCTCCTCCATCACTGGAGGCTGCTATGGCCCTCGCTATTCGCATTGATAGACGAATTCGGGAAGACGCGAGGTAACTCCGCCTCCCGTGATGACTCCACCTACTACTAAAGTCCCTTATACTGAGGTTCCCCTGGTCTGTTCTGAGGAACCCATGCAGTTGGGAGGGACATCTTTTTGTAGGAGGGAATCGGCGGTGCACCGCAAGACTAGAAGGTGTTTCTTTTGTGGGAGAGAGGGACATTTTGTTGGGGGGTGTCCATCCCGGGCCTCTTTGAGCAAAGGAGTTAACCTGGGAGTGTGTATTTCGTCCCCAAATCCCTCTCAGTTTCTCGTGCCTGCGGAGGTGGTGATTGGTACTAGAACTGAGAGGATTTCTGTTTTTCTTGATAGTGGGTCCGGGGCTAATCTGGTGGACGCTCGGTTTGCCCAGGTGCATGGTATGCAACTGAGTGTATTGGCCAAACCGGTCCCTATAGTATCTATTGATTCTAGACCTCTCGGTCAAGGTAGCTTGGTACAAGCTGTTCATAACATAGATCTTCGAGTAGGGGCAATACATAAAGAGCAATTGTCTTGTTATGTGTTGGAGGGTCTACCCACTCCTATTGTGTTGGGACTTCCTTGGTTGGCTAAACATAACCCAGTGATTGATTGGCAATCCGGAAAGATAAGCCAGTGGGGTGAATTTTGCAGGAATAACTGCATGAGCACGGTCATCGGTGCGGTTGTGCCTAGGACTTTGTCTCCTTTTCTGGAGGACTTTGGGGAGATGTTCTCAGAGGAGGGGTGTAAAGAGTTACCTCCTCATCGCGCATATGACTGCTCAATAAAGTTGCTTCCTGATGCCTTATCTCGTACTTTCCCAGGGGCCGGGAAGACGGATGATCCGGTTCCTATTCCTCAGGAGGGAGTTGTAGTGTCAGCTGTATGCTCTGAGCTTAAGGGGGAGGTATTGGGGCTCAGGGGACGCCCCTGGGGACTTCCAGGGAGACTGATAGTTCCAGATTGGTTAAGACTGAAGGTTACGGGGAACCGTTACAAACGGATGGCTGATAGGGGGAGAGTTTCTGGTCTAGATCTGAAGGTGAACGATCTGGTTTGGTTGTCTACCAGGAATATAAAACTTAAAGTTTCCTCCTGGAGGTTGGGTCCCAGATTCATCGGGCCGTACAGGATCAGTTCCATAATTAATCCTGTGGCATTTCGTCTGGACCTCCCTCCTACGTTTAAAATTCATAATGTGTTTCACAAGTCATTACTTAAAAAGTATGTGACACCAGTCATACCGTCACCTCTACCTCCTCCTTCAGTGGTGGTCAATGATAACGTGGAATTTCATGGGTCGAAAATCATTGACTCACGTCTCAGTCGCCGATCCCTTCAGTACTTGGTTCATTGGAGGGGGTATGGTCCTGCGGAGAGGACGTGGGTCCCTGCGTCTGATGTTAACGCAGATCGATTGGTTCGGACCTTTCACACAACTCACCCGGGCAGACCTGGCCCTGAGGGTCCGGAGTCCCCTCGTAGAGGGGGGGTACTGTCATGGGTGTATCGCCACGAGGATCGTCGCGATTACACACTCTGACTTCTCACAGCTGAGTTGCTGTTTCTTTGTGTTTGGTAATGAGGGAGTTAATTTTACCTAGCTCTTTGCTAAGACTAGGTCCAGCCTCGCCCGGCTGCTTTTGATTATGTTCTAATTAGATTCCTTCATATACCTGCCAGTCTGCTTGTTAGATGCCGGTGAAAGCATTCATGTAGTCTAGCAGACTGGATCGGTTCTGAGAATACTTAAGCTAAGAGCTCCTTAGTTGTTTTTACTCTTATAGCTTATAGTTTATCTCTGAGACCTTAGGTGTTCCTACTGTGTGTGAGTGTTGTATGTAAGACTTTATTTACTTTATTTCTTGTCTTTCTTGTATGTCTTTCTGTTCATTAACCGTTACCTGTTCATTCCCTTTGGTGGTAATCAGGGTCCTTCTTAGGACTAGATTACAGTTGGCAGGGATTGATAGGAGACAGGGTTTACGCTGGTGGCCTGGACCTCTGTACCTTTAACAGTACCTCCAGGTAGAGGGATTAGTTAGGACCCCAGTTTAGGGTCAGCATAGACCCCGGTCACCCTCTAGCCGGAGACAGCGTATAACGGATTCCGTATTGACCCACTGGACATTCTGTCAGGTAATTCTATGTTATCATATATCTATGCGCATGTTATATAGTATGTTGCCCTTTTGATATAGATTACTGTCATCACATACATATATATATATATATATATATATCTGCTATACAGCGTGACACATAGCTCATATGGAGTTTTATTTGTGACTTTACCTGGTACTCTGTTTTGAAGATAGCAAGCTGTCATGATGGCTTCTCCCCAATACGTTGTAGGTAAATTCGCATCAAACAACATACTTCTTCCTACTTTCATAGAGAGTACGGTTCTTTTTCTCTGCAATGCCATTTTGTTCTGGGTTGTATGGAATGGTAGTCTGGAACATGATTCCATCCTTTTTCAAAATGGTTTGCACCTTATTAGAGATGAGCAACTTTGCCTCTGGGAGGGTCGAGCCGGGTTTCGGACCATCCGACTTTACCTAAAGTTGAGTCGAACTAAATCGGCCGACTAACTACCGGCAAAAGTCGGAGTTTCAACAAAAACGAAACCCGACCCCAATGCAAGTCAATGGATAATAAAAGTCGCCAGTGAGTGGAGGACAGTAAACACACCTACAGTGCCCATTTCAATGCCAACGACATCAATTCTTATTAAGCTTGTCAACATTAATTTACTTTATAATAATAGTAACGCATTGAAAACTGGGGGTTATTTGGCTAAAGTTGTGGGGGGGCGCAGGACTGGCTCCAGGTTTTCGTGGGCCCCGGGCCAAATACTTCACTTTTTACATTACATGAGTGATATCTATTGTAAATTCTACAATAGCTCAAAAACCGGACAGTATTGTCCTCCATACAGTATTATGGGCACCACATAGTGCGCCATACAGAATAATGAGCCCCATATTTTACTCCATACAGAATGGGCTCCATATAATGCTCCATACAGAATAAGCCCCATATGTGCTCCATATGATGCTCCATATATAAAGGGCACTATATGATGCCTCATAAATAATGAACCCCATATGATGCTCTAGTATATGATGGGCCCCATATATGATGCTCCAGTGTATGATGAGCCCCGTATAATGCTCCAAATATAATGGTCCCCATATATAATGCTCCATATATAATGTACCCCATATGATGCGCCATATATACTGGGCCCCATATGATGCTCCAGTGTATGATGGTCCTATATAATGCTCCATATATAATGGGCCCCATATGATGATCCAGTGTATGATGAGCCCCATTTATAATGCTCCAGTGTATGATGTGCCCCATATATAATGCTCCAGTGTAAAATGGGCCCTATCTATGATGCTCAAGTGTATGATGGGCCCCATATATAATTCTCCAGTATATGATGGGCCCCATATATTGCTCCAAATATTCAAAAAAAATGAAATACCTCTCCTCGCTGGGCACTGCTCTACTTTGGACTCCTCAGCGTCTCCATCTTCCAGCTCTCTGTACTGTGACTGTTCAGGCAGAGGGCGCACAGAAGTGATGTCATTGCGCTCTCTGACCTGAATGTCACTGTCAGGAAATGCGGAAGATGTCACAGCGGTGGAGCAGGGAGAGGTAAGTATTGCAAGTGCTGGGGCCCTGAGCAAGCAAGGGGGCCCACTCGTGGGCACCTGAACTGGCACAGGGCCCCTCATAGTACGCCGGTGTCTCTGACAGCGAGTGGGCCCCCCCACCTGCTCAGGGCCCCGGAACTTGCACGGGTGCGCCAGGTGCTGACACCGGCCCTGGGGGGGTACAGCCCAGTTAGGGAGGTGGAAAAACTGGCATATGTTGAGGTGTAGGCTGGACGTTCAACAGCTGCAAATGGAGGAATTGGAGTAGTCGGAGGAAGAGGAGGACAAAGCAAGCCATTTTGCTGGCAACCTATGTGTCATCAGGGGAAGGTGGTACAAAATCCTTTGAAACCCAGGCATGGTTCATTTTAATGAAGGTGAGATCACCTACATTTTGGGTCGACAGCCGGGTCCTTCTTTCTGTCAGGATTGATCCAGCAGCACTGAAGACTCTTTCTGATAGCACACTACCAGCAGGGCAAGCGAGCTCCTGTAAGGCATATTGTGCTAATTCAGGCCAGGTGTCTAGGTTACAGGCCCAGTAGTCAAAGGGGAATGAACTGTGAGAGAGAACATCGATAGGGGAGGAGAGGTAATTTTGAACCATAGTTGACAATTGCTGTCTCCTGTCTGTTGCAATCGATTCAGTATTACCAGTCGTGTGAGCGGTACTCGAGAAATCAGTCCACAACATGGTCATGAAACCCCTGTCTCCAACGCCACTTCGGCTGTGTGCACCACAAACACCTCTTCCATGTTGCCCAGTACGGCTCGTGGAAGAACCTGCACCGTTGCTGTGTGCTGGGAATGCCTCTGTACCTGACCTTGGCAAGCCAACATTTTCTCTTGCCCCCCTGAGAAGCATCCTCCTCCCCAAAATAATCATCCCCCTCATCCACCTCCTCCTCCTCTTCCTCTTCTTCCTCCACCTCGTCCAGGACAGTTCCCTGAGCAGACAATGCCTGTTTTGTGAATACTCTGGAGACGACTTCTGAGCTGGGGCTCCCTCCGGTGGTTGCTGAGGGTAATAACCAATTGCTGAATGGCCTTCAGCTGGCTCTGAATGGTCTGATATAAGTGACCTGAACTCCCTTCAGCCTTGCCGGTAATCAATTGTTCTTCCAGCTCTTGCTTGGAGCTCAGCTTACATTCCTGCTTTGATTCAGATAAGTGATTTGCTGTTTTTTTCCTCTGGTTGGATTTTCCTTGCTGGTTCTCTGCCTTGCAGTGGACTTCAGCCTGGTCCCCTTTTTTCTTTTTCCTTTTTACTATTTTTCCCTTCTGTGAGTACTATATAATTTTCAGTTAGGCTGGTAATACTGTTATGTTTCGGTAGCTGAGGAGAAATTGGAAAAATAGTCAAAAAAGCAATACACCAGAGAGGCTGGAAACTATTGGATTGCAGGACCCTAAACTAACCGCAACACTAGAAGTAGCCGTGGAGCGTACCTATGGTGATCCTAGACACCTCGTTACAGCCGGATAGATAGCTACACCTAAAGGCAGAAAGATGAAAGCTATCTGCCCCGTAGCAGAACCCCTAAAGAAATAGGAAGCCCCCAAACATGTAATGGTGGTTAGACAAGAAGAAAATACGGACACATACAGAAAATAGAATGAGCAAACGCTGGGGCCCAATCTGTCTAGATAGAAAAGTGTAGGAAAGAATTCTGACTGCAACCCAAAAAAAACCCTGACAAAAATACCAACACTTCTGATTAACAAAAAACCTGAGATCACACGATCTCTACCACCTAAATCAGATCTCTGGTGTAACACACAGCAATTCAGCAAATAAAAAGTGACAAAGGAACAGAGAAAATGTGCAAACAAAAACTGAGCACAATTGCAGCGCCAGGCCCCAAAAGGGGATCAGGCTGAAGTCCACTGCAAGGCAGAGAACCAGCAAGGAAAATCCAACCAGAGGAAAAAAAACAGCAAATCACTTATCTGAATCAAAGCAGGAATGCAAGCTGAGCTCCAAGCAAGACCTGGAAGAACAATTGATTACCGGCAAGACTGAAGGGAGTTCAGGTCACTTATATCAGACCATTCAGAGCCAGCTGAAGGCCATTCAGCAATCAGTTCATTACCCTCAGCAACCACAGGAGGGAGCCCCAGCTCAGAAGTCGCCTCCAGAGTATTCACAACAGCCTGACTGTCATCAAGGCTTCCCTCCTTCTCCTCCTCCGCTGCAGACGCCTGATTCTTAATGTGCGTCAAAGTTTGCATGAGCAGACGCATAAGTGGGATGCTCATGCTTATGATGGCGTCGTCTGCACTTACCAGCTGTGTGCATTCCTCAAAACCCTGAAGGACTTTACAGAGGTCTTTCAGCTTTGACCACTGCACACCCGACAACTCGATGTCTGCCCTCAAACTGCCTGCCCGTGTATCCTCCCACAAATGCATTACAGCCTGCCTCTGTTCGCACAGCCTCTCAACCATGTGCATGGTTGAGTTGCACCTTGTTGCAACGTCTATGATTAGGCGGTGCTTGGGGAGGTGGAGCGATCGCTGCAGCCTCTGCATACGACTGGAGTCTACGGGCGAGCGACAGATGAGCGAGCATAGTCTTCGCACCTTATGGAGCAGGGCTGGTAACTCCTGATAATTATTTATGAAGCACTGCACCACCTTGTTCAAGGTGTGAGCCAGGCAAGGTATGTGCCTGAGTTTTGCCAGGGCTATGGCTGCCACAAAATTACGTCCGTTATCACTGACTACCTTGCCCGGCTCAAGATGTAGACTGCCCAGCCATGACTCAGTTTCTCACTGCAAGTAGTCGGCCAGTACCTCCACGGTGTGTCTGTTGTCGCCCAAGGACATCATCTTTAAAACAGTCTGCTGATGCTTACCACTAGCTGTTCGATAGTGGGACACCTCGTGTGCAACACTGGCAGCTGCGGATGGAGTGCTCGTGCGACTGCGCTCTGTTGACGAGCTTTTGCTTCTGGAGGAGGAGGAGGCTTGAATGCCTACAGCCAACTGTTGCCTATACCGTGGGCAAGGCAGCACTGTCCCACCGCCGCTGTCCCCTGTGGACCCTGCAACCACCACATTCACCCAGTGCGCAGTGATGGACAAGTAACGGCCCTGGCCATGCCTACTGGCCCATGCATCTGTTGTGAGGTGCACCTTTCCACTCACTGATTGTTTGAGTGCATGGACAATGCGGTCTTTCACATGCAGGTGGAGGGCAGGGATGGCTTTTCTAGAAAAGAAGCGCCAACTGCGTAGGTCATAGCGTGAGACAGCGTAGGCCATGAGCTCTCAGAACGCTGCGCTTTCAACTAAACAGAAGGGCATCATCTCTAATGAGATCAGTTTGGCAATGTAGGCGTTTAAAGCCAGTGAGGTTTTGTAGTCCATCCACGCTTGCAAGTGCATGGAGTTTACATGTCTAAGCATGCAACTGGTATTCAAATTTCGAAGATTTTTCCCTCGGCTAAAGGTCCTTCCGCACTTTTTACAGATAATCTTTGCCTCATCAATAGGATTTTGTAAAAAAAAGTGCCACACTGCACTCTTCCTACTATGGGAAAACTCCTCAGGGCTTGCACGCTGTGCTAATTTGACCGTCTGGCCAAGCTGTCCTGCAACTCTTTTTGTTTTTTTAACACATTTCTGGACTGCTATGGGCCTGCCAGATAACCGCAGCTGCGATGTCGATGCCTGCTGCGGATCCTCCTCCTTTTCTGAGCTATTGCCAGCGGCACCCTCTTCCCCCAATGGATGCCAATTCTGGTCAACAACTGGGTCATCCATCACCTCCTCTTCAATGTCATCTGCACCATTCTCTGTGTCACCGTGTAAGGTGGTATAGTATGCGGGAAGGGGCACCTGAGTTTCATCAGGGTCAGATTCTGGCTCAGTAGACTGCGAGGGAAATGTAGTTCTCTGGGTGAATGTACCAGTAGAATCATATAGTAGTGGCTGTGCATCAGTGCACTCCATGTCATATTCATCTTGAACTGGGGAATACAGGATTTGACTTGATAAGTTAGGCATGGTATGTGAAAAGAGCTCCAGGGAGTAATCTGAAGTGTGGCCTGCCGCATCCTTCACTTTTGGTTGGGGTGAAGGACACAAGGAAAGGTGTTGTTCCTGACCAGGAGCCTGCACTGACGACTCAGTGCTTGCAGTTTTTGAAACTTCTGAAGAGGAGTCGATAGAGCTGTAGGCTGTTTCGGCAATGTAAGCCAAAACCTGTTCCTGATGCTCCAGCTTTAAATGTGGTTTACCTACTACCAGAAAAGGGAGCCTTCTAGGCCTTCTGGAGCCAGACGATGATGCAGGCTCAACACCTCCTGCCTTAGGTGCTATTGTGCTTTTGGCACTACTAGCAGATGCACAACCACCACCATCAGTACCAGCTGGCCCCCCCCGCCCACGTCCACGGCCTCTTCCACCATACTTCCTCATGTTTGGGAAAATGTACCAAAAATACCAGCAGATATATGGTACTTTATGAGGAGCGTACACCTGTATACGGTGTAGGGGAAAATTTAAATCACTGTTTAAATTTCCGGAGTCAGACACAGACGCTCACTCAGTATGGATTTGACCGTAATACAAAAAGCAGAAAAACTGTACTGAATCAGAAGCGTACAGCTGTATACGGTGTAAGGGAAAATTTAAATCTCCGTATATATTTCCAGAGTCACACACAGACGCTCACTCAGTATGGATTTGACCGTAATACAAAGAGCAGATATACGGTACTGTATCAGAAGCGGACAGCTGTATACGGTGTAGGGGAAAATTTAAATCTTCGTATATATTTTCGGAGTCACACACAGACGCTCACTCAGTATGGATTTGACCATAATAAAAACAGCACAAATACGATACTGTATCAGAAGCGTACAGCTGTATACGGTGTAGGGAAAAATTAAAATCTCCTTATTTATTTCCGGAGTCACATACAGATAGTCAGCATGTATTTGTCCGTGATACCAGCCGGTACACGGTAGTGTGTGAGGAGTGTACAGCTCTATACGGTGTGGGAAAAAATGAACAGTCGGTAACTGTGCAGAAAAAAGAATAAAAGTATAAGTGCTGTGTAAAAAGCAGTCTGCACAGCAGTGTACACACAGCAATACAGCTATCAGGCAGCCTAATAGCCAGCGCTGCTGCACTCAAGAGAATCCTAAACTTCCCACTGCACACTAACTGTACAGCACAATTGCTATCAGCACAAGCACAGAAGAACTTCTCTTTCCAGCCCTAACTCTCTCCCTACTGATAAACAGTCAGCAACCTCTCCCTACTGTTAAGATCTCCAGAAGTAAAATGGATGTCAGTGGTCAGGGCTTTTATAGACACTATGACGCCCCCCAAAGCAAGCCAATCACTGCAATGTCCTTCTCTAAGATGATGGTGGACGCTGCACATGTCATCTCGTTGCCCACAGTGTACGTCCTTGCTCATTGGCTGAAAAAAGGCGCCTGAAAGCATTCTGGTTAAACCGACTTTGGCGCTCGTTTTGCCGACCACATGGCCGACCTCACGCTATGGTCGGGTTTCGGCCAACGGAATCTGACCGACCTGTTTCACTAAACTCTACACCTTACCACTTGTATGTTCGGTTCCATTATCTGTATGCAGGGCTTTTGGCATTCTTCCAAATTTGTTAAACACTACAGCAAGATAATCTTCAAGTTTTTTGTGGAACTTCATTCTTACTGTGAAGCAGGTAAGCGACTGTATATCTGGAGTAGTCATCAATAAATGTGAGAAAATATCTCTTCTTGCTAGGAGTTTGAACACTCATTGGACCACATACATCTGTATGTATCAGATCCAGAGGTTGTGCAGATCTAGTGATGCAATTATTTTAGGAAAGGATTTTCTGGTCATTTTCCCTTTAAGACAGCTAGTGCACTTCATCATTTGACTACACTGGTTGATTTCAATACCATTTGCAAGTTGAGCTATCTTCCTTTCTGCTTCTGGCTATCTGTGCCCAAGACATCTGTGCCATGCATGGATACAGTTTTTATGCAGATCTTGTCTAGCACTGTACACTCTTTCTTTGTATTTTGGCTAATAAAGTTCATCTTGGATTTTTCCTTCTGCTAGAGTGTGACTCTTCTTTGAGATGATGCAGCTGTAACTACATTCCCCTTTTGTGTGAGCTTCTTTACTGACAGAAGATTGCTTTCAAGGCTGGGAACATTGAGAACATCCTTTACTGGGATCTTTCTGCTTGATGCTGAGGAAACTGGACAGTGGAGGTAGAAGTCTACTACTCCTTCTAAAGTTATAGTAGTGACCATTAGCTTAGATGACCTTTTCTGACTTGCTTTCATTAAGGTTATTGAAGAAATCCTTGTTATTTTTCATATGGCTGCTTGCACCAGAATCTATACACCATATATGCTTTGCAGATGGGCCTGTACTGCAATAAATGCAGCTTCAGCACATGCAGAATCTTCCTTTACAGCTGTTTTAACTCTATGATGACTGTTCTGCTTTTTAGGCCGGTGTCACACTTGCGTGTATGAGGCGAGAAACTCGCGCAGTCTCTCGCATCAACACCGAGCACTGCAGCCGGCACTCGGACCGGAGTATGCGGCTGCACAGAAATACATGCAGCCGCATGCTCCGGTCCTAGTGTCGGCAGCAGTGCCCGGTGTTGATGCGAGAGACTAACGCGAGTTTCTCGCATCACACACGCAAGTGTGACACCAGCCTTAAGCGGACTCATTCTTGCTTTCTAAATTCTTCAGTCTGCTTTAAGGTGGCCAGGCTTTTTACAGACAAAACATTCATGAGTTTCTCTTAGATTGCTCTTATATTTAGGGAAATTCTGTGTCTTTAATGCTGTTTCTGCTCTGGATTCATTACTGCTGCTTAAATGCTGCATTTTTCTCTTGAATTCATCCACAAGTTTGCCTTTAACATACTCTCGTGTCAGCTCTTCATCTGGCCGTGCATCTAGTGCAGTCACAAGTGTGTCATAACTCTCTGGAAGACCACTTAACAGATGTGCAGCAACATGAAAATCTTTAATTTTTTCTCCAATACCCCTGAGTCGCTCCACAATCTCTAGGGCGTTTCTAATATAGTCCTGCATATTCTGTCCATCACTTAGCTTAGACTGATACAGCTTTCTCACGAGATAAAGCTTATTGCTGAGATTTGATCTTTCATGCACTTTTTGTAACTTATCCCACATCTCCTTTGCAGTTGAACACTTGCATATATGTACATTCTGATTATCATCTACACTGAGGGAGATTGTGCTTTGTGCTTTCTGATCCTTCTCTTGCCAATAATCTGGTAATGGATGAGGCACTTGCACCTGGGTATATTTCCTCGTAACTTCCTTATGAGCAGCATCTTCACCTTAAATTTCCAGCACTGGTAATTCTGGTTAGTGAGGCTTAGAAATTAACTTTCCACGTAACTTCTCTTATGAGCAGCATCTTCACCTTGAATTTCCAGCACTGGTAGTTCTGGTTAGTGAGGCTTAGCACTGAGAACTTGACAGCATTGCTGCAAGTGGATATCTTCTCTCTTGCTCTGGGCTTCTGTTGCTGTGTTACTCTGGGTTCTGTGTCACTCTGGGCCCATAACCTGTTGACAGCAGATTATTCAGGATACTCTCCAAGTGTGACAACAGAGCTTCTTTATTCAGGAACAATCAGGAACAATATATGATAAGCTTAATAGATCAGGAACAAATTATTTGTGTGTCTCTGTGCATCATCTACAGCAGGCTGCTTCTCTCATACACAGACACAGGAAAACAGGAAATTCAGTCACATGCTTTCCCTGTGTGAGTCTCTTGGAGTTTTTTTTTAACTTTATAAACAGCATACAAATCTAACCACTAAACACTCATAGACAGGAATGGAGTTGTTGCACCAAACATATTCCTACACTAAGAGGTCCCAGGTCTACTCTAGATGTCAAGCAGCACAATGATGTCATACCATGGCACTACATGCGCCAAGAACAGACTGCAGGAATCAGGAAGATACAGTGGGGAAAATAGAATGGAGAGGTATGTAATTTTTATCGTAGGTACACTTCAACAGTGAAATACAGAATCTTAAAAAAATCCAGAACATCACATTGCATTATTTTTACATAATTAATTTGTTTTTTATTGTATAAAAT
>JARQOD010000001.1:661473145-661586854 GCA_033576555.1 Oophaga sylvatica
GCAGTAATGTGGTGGAGGGGCGGGATTATGTGTGGTTATGTGGTGGGGGGCAGGATTATGAGTGGTAATGTGGTGGGGGGTGGGATTATGTGTGGTAATGAGGTGGGGGGCGGGATTATGAGCAGTAATGTGGTGGGGGGGCGGGATTATGTGTGGTAATGTGGTGGTGGGGCGGGATTATGAGCAGTAATGTGGTGGGGGGTGGTATTATGTGCGGTAATGTGGTGGCGGGTAGGATTGTGTTATGTGTGGTGATGTGGTGGGGGGTGGAATTGTGTGTGGTGATGTGGTGGGGGTGCGGGATTATGTGTGGTAATGTGGTGGGGGTGCGGAATTATGAGCGGTAATGTGGTGGAAGGGCAGGATTATGAGCAGTAATGTGGTGTGGGGGGCGGGATTATGAGCAGTAATGTGGTGGGAGGGCGGGATTATGAGCAGTAATGTGGTGGGGGTGTGGGATTATGAGCGGTAATGTGGGGGGGGGGCGGGATTATGAGCAGTGAGTGGTGGGGGGTGGGGATTATGAGCAGTTATGTGGTGGTGGGGCAGGATTATGAGCAGTAATGTGGTGGGGGTGCAGGATTATGAGCGGTTATGTGGTGGGGTGGATTATGAGCAGTAATGTGGTGGGGGGCGGGATTATGTGTGGTAATGTGGTGGGAGGGGGGATTATGAGCAGTAATGTGGTTGGGGTGCGGGATTATGAGTGTTAATGTGGTGGGGGGGCGGGATTATGTGTGGTGATGTGGTGGGGGGCGGGATTATGAGCGGTAATGTGGTGGGGGCAGGATTATGAGCAGTAATGTGGTGGGGGGCGGGATTATGTGTGGTAATGTGGTGGGGGGCAGGATTATGTGTGGTTATGTGGTGGGAGGGCGGGATTATGATAGTAATGTTGTGGGAGGGCGGGATTATGAGCAGTAATGTGGTGGGGGCGGGATTATGAGCAGTAATGTGGTGGGGGGTGGGATTATGTGTGGTAATGTGGTGGGGGGGCGGGATTATGAGCAGTAATGTGGTGGGGGGGCGGGATTATGTGTGGTAATGTGGTGGGAGGGGGGATTATGAGCAATAATGTGGTTGGGGTGCGGGATTATGAGTGGTAATGTGGTGGGGGGGCGGAATTATGTGTGGTGATGTGGTGGGGGGGCAGGATTATGTGTGGTAATGTGGTGGGGGGGCAGGATTATGTGTGGTAATGTGGTGGGAGGGGGGATTATGAGCAGTAATGTTGTGGGAGGGTGGGATTGTGAGCAGTAATGTGGTGGGGGGCGGGGATTATGAGCAGTAATGTGGTGGGGGGCGGGATTATGTGTGGTAATGTGGTGGGAGGGTGAGATTATGAGCAGTAATGTGGTGGGGGGGGCGGGATTATGTGTGGTATGTGGTGGTGGAGGGGGGATTATGAGCAGTAATGTGGTTGGGGTGCGGGATTATGAGTGGTAATGTGGTGGGGGGGCGGGATTATGTGTGGTGATGTGGTGGGGGGCGGGATTATGAGCGGTAATGTGGTGGGGGCAGGATTATGAGCAGTAATGTGGTGGGGGGGCAGGATTATGTGTGGTAATGTGGTGGGGGGGCAGGATTATGTGTGATAATGTGGTGGGAGGGCGGAATTATGAGCAGTAATGTTGTGGGAGGGTGGGATTATGAGCAGTAATGTGGTGGGGGCGGGATTATGAGCAGTAATGTGGTGGGGGGCGGGATTATGTGTGGTAATGTGGTGGGAGGGTTTGATTATGAGCAGTAATGTGGTGGGGGGGCGGGATAATGTGTGGTGATGTGGTGAAGGGCCGGATTATGAGCGGTAATGTGGTGGGGGGGCGGGATTATGAGTGGTAATGTGGTGGGGGTGCGGGATTATGAGCGGTAATGTGGTGGGGGGCGGGATTATGTGTAGTAATGTGGTGGCGGGGCGGGATTATGAGCGGTAATGTGGTGGGAGGGCGGGATTATGAGCAGTAATGTGGTGGGGTGCGGGATTATGTGTGGTAATGTGGTGGGGGGCGGGATTATGTGTGGTAATGTGGTGGGGGCGGGATTGTGAGCAGTAATGTGGTGGGGGGCGGGATTATGTGTGGTAATGTGGTGGGGGCGGGATTATGTGTGGTAATGTGGTAGCGGGCAGGATTATGTGTGGTAATGTGGTGGGGGGCGGGATTATGTGTGATAATGTGGTGGGTGGCGGGATTATGTGTGGTAATGTGGTGAGGGGCGGGATTATGTATGGTAATGTTGTGGGGCGGGATTATGTGTGGTAATGTGGTGGCGGGCGGGATTATGTGTGGTAATGTGGTGGGGGGTGGGATTATGTGTGATAATGTGGTGGGGGGCGGGATTATGTGTGGTAATGTAGTGGGGGGCAGGATTATGTGTGGTAATGTGGTGGCGGGCGGGATTATATGTGGTAATGTGGTGAGGGCGGGATTATGTGTGGTAATGTGGTGGCGGGCGGGATTATGTGTGGTAATGTGGTGGGGCGGGATTATGTGTGATAATGTTGTGGGGGGCCAGGATTGTGTGTGGTGATGTGTTTGTGTGTGGCACTGTGGTGAGGGGGCGGGATTATGTGTGGAAATGTGATGGGGGGCGGAATTATGTGTGGTAATGTGGTGGGCGGGCAGGATTATATGTGGTAATGTGGTGGGGGGCAGGATTATGTGTGGTAATGTGGTGGCGGGCGGGATTATGTGTGGTAATGTGGTGGGGGGCGGGATTATGTGTGATAATGTTGTGGGGGGCCAGGATTGTGTGTGGTGATGTGTTTGTGTGTGGCAATGTGGTGAGGGGGCGGGATTATGTGTGGTAATGTGGTGGGGGCGGAATTATGTGTGGTAATGTGGTGGGCGGGCGGGATTATGTGTGGTAATGTGGTGGGCAGGCAGGATTATATGTGGTAATGTGGTGGGGGCAGGATTATGTGTGGTAATGTGGTGGCGGGCGGGATTATGTGTGGTAATGTGGTGGGGGGCGGGATTATGTGTGATAATGTTGTGGGGGGCCAGGATTGTGTGTGGTGATGTGTGTGCGTGTGGCAATGTGGTGAGGGGGCGGGATTATGTGTGGTAATGTGGTGGGGGGCGGAATTATGTGTGGTAATGTGGTGGGCGGGCGGGATTATGTGTGGTAATGTGGTGGGGGGCGGGATTATGTGTGGTAATGTGGTGGGCGGCGGGATTATGTGCGGTAATGTCAGCCCTCCCCCGTAAAATAAGCATTTTAATAAAGGGGGGGACTCATGGCCTCATAGGCCCTGAATTTTTATGCTGTGTATATATTTATAAAGGTCATTTTAGGGCCAGTAAGTGAGCTGTGGTAAGTACCATGAGCTGGTTTAAAGGATGTTTATTGGTGGACTTTGATTCTGGCGGGCTGTTGTGTGCTATAAATAGCCCTGCAGTGTTATACGATCTCAGTCAGCGTCTGAGAAGAAAAGAAGATCCCTCCCGCCCTCCCCTATTATCAGTCGTGATGTTAATTTGTGGGAAAATCGCCCATGTGATAGGTGGATTGGTTGTTGAATTGTTAATTTATTAATTAATATGGATTTATTTATTAAAATAATTTATGTAACCCAAAATAAATATCACGGCCATTTCTGCCATTTAAAGGATTTACTGTCTATGTGGTTTTTATTGTATGAATGGGCCTTGTGTGGCCATGTGGTGGGGGGCCGGGATTGTGTGTGGTAATGTGGTGGGGGGCGGGATTATGTGTGGTAATGTGGTGGGGGGCCGGGATTGTGCGTGGTGATGTGTTTGTGTGTGGTAATGTGATTGGGCGGAGCTACTGTGCAGGGGGCGGGATTAGAGAGTACTCACGATGCCTCATATATATATATGCATTGAATTTTTGACACATATATATATATATATATATTTATAGTACATACACTTCTACATAGTATAATAGCCGCTAATTCAATTGCCGGCTTTTGTGAAATTACAGACCCGACATGAAATGACACATGGTTTACATACAGTTAACCATGTCATTTCATGTAGTTTGATATATGGTTTTCACTAACAATTACATGAGTGCATGTGTGCAAAATTTCGCACATGTAGGGGTTAATTAAAGGTGTAAATTCGTAGCAAAAAATGTGTTTTGTTTACGAATTTACACCTTTAATTAACCCCTACATGTGTCAAATTTTACACACATGCACTCATGTAATTGTTAGTGAAAACCATATATCAAACTACATGAAAAGACATGGTTAACTCTATGTAAACCATGTGTCATTTCATGTCGGGTCTGTAATTTCACAAAAGCCGGCAATTGAATTAGCGGCTATTATACTATGTAGAAGTGTATGAACTATAAATATATGTATATATATATATATATATATATATATTTTGTATTCTATGTGTGTATATCTAGTATTTACAAGGAAAGAAAGGGTTTTTTTTAATTACGATATTTCTGTCCGATTGACTTGCATTGGGTTTCCGGTATCGGATCGGCGATACCTGATACTTTTTGAGTATCGGGCCGATCCAATCCGATCCGATATTTCTGGATATCGGGCAGGATCGCTCAACACTAATTGTTAAACAACCCTGAGGAGACCTTGTATACTGTGTTGAATTCCTGTATTGTATGTTGTGTGGGAACTGTAGATTTGACATTTCACTGGTCATTTGTACGTGGAGTAGGACTGTAATGATTAGTTGATTGTACCCAGTGGAGCCAATATTAGTGATTGCAGGCAGCAGCCTCCTGTAGTGCTAAGGAAACCCATATGGTTCCGATCCTTGGACACAGGGCCGATGGTTTTTGTTTGATTATATATGTCAGCATGGAGTGACAGAAAGTGACCATAGCGAAAGGTCCCCCCTTGTTTACCTCTCTGGTCCACTATTCCTGTTTAAAAGATAGAAGATGGGTAATCAGTCCACTAAGGGACAGACTGAGCAAGGTAGGGCTGCTGTCATATTGGTTAAAGGAGAAGGAATGAAAAATTTGCGCAGAAATATTTAGCTTCTGGTTGTCCACCAGGTGGCAGGCTTAATGAATGCTTCTGGAAAAGTGTATTGAAGGAAAAGAGAGGATACTTAAGTGATGCTGGCTTGTTAGATCACGCTGTGATATGGTGGAAAACCTCTAAATGTTTAACTAAAGGCAAATTAAAGGAAGCAAAACATGATGATAAGTTTTTGTATGTAAAAGTTTCTAACAAAAGATGGCACAGATCCCCCTGCCGCTCCCACCCCCTTACATTGTCCCTGAAGGATGGACATGCGTATGTAGGAGTCAAAATTCAGATTGAGTGGAGACCTCAACGGTGCCTGCACAGAAGAACCGTGCATACACTGCCCATAGAAGGGCGAACAGGGTTCACATAACTACACCCGTGCATGACACATGCGCGGGATTACAGCGCCAAACAGGTCCGTGTGACATGCATGGGAGGGGGGTGCGATTATAATGATGTCAAGAGGCAGGGATTTTTTCCAGGCAGCACATGCTCTAGAGCCTGGAAGAAATCATTAACATAAAACATAGCTTCAATGTAGATCTTGAGAAATGTAGCTATGAGGCATACTGGTTTAACCATTCTCTTACCTGTATGCCCATAGAAATAGCTCAAAATTGTCCAGCGGGTGACAGATTCCCTTTAAGCCAAATTTGTTATTATGCTGTGAGATCAGGAAAAACTTTCCCAAGGATTATTCTCACAAAAAATAATAGTATCCCATCATGGGCTCTGAATATATTACTCTAAATATGAGGAATAAAATATATAAATGAATCAACAAAACAGTTAACACCAATACATTAATTGATTGTTAATTTAAGTTTCCTAAAAAAAAAATGCGCAGAGAAAGTTAAAAGGACTTATCGCTTTTGAGAGACACAAAAAGTGACATTTCCTCTGTTGGTGAGAGGTCACAAGACTGCATGTATGCTATTTGCATTGCTGCTTTCAAAGAGTTAATGTACTAGACAAGTAAATACCTATTTGCAAATGGTTACTCTACTGTGGGGGACACAACCGCTTCTAAATGGTTCATTTGAATCTCTTAGTACATAAAACAGACACACTGAGGTTTTACTTTTCCTTCTAACCTACTCCTACCCTTAAAATTCCATATTATATAGGAATCCACAATACATCACTTCATTTATCACTGCATCTAACATGAACAGCAGCACAGATCTGTCCTGTGCTTAGATGCTGCACACAGTCTCCCCTCTCACAGGTGTATCTTACAGCTTAGAGGCAGGAAGCTCTATACAGCTAAAATAGTGAGACACTGGAGAGCAAGACTTCAGCCAATTCCAACCTCCCTCCCTAAAGAGCCAGTGCTTTTATTACTAAATTAACATGATGTACAATAATAAATTATATTGTGGTACCGTGTTAGCCAGAAAAATCGATGTGAATACTTTTCCATCCAAAGATGACAAGAGTATTCTTAGAGTGATACCTTTATTGGCTAACCAGAAAATTATATTTTTGCAAGCTTTCTGAGCACACAGGCTCCTTCTTCAGGCAGGATTAAGCTATTTGTAATCCAGCCTGAAGAAGGAGCCTGTGTGCTCAGAAAGCTTGCAAAAATATAATTTTCTGGTTAGCCAATAAAGGTATCACTCTAAGAATACTCTTGCCATCTTTGGACGGAAAAGTATTCACATCGATTACTAAATTAAGGAAGGCTTTTTATATATACTAGATGTTGGCCAGATTCTAATGCATCGGGTATTCTAGAATATGTGGAGGCTGCTGCTGGGGTTTACATGGAGGCCGCCAGTCTGGGTACTTCCACTGCGAGCAGCTGGGAGATGACCAGATGGCGCCGGTCATCTCCCGGCTGCGTCGCCACTGACTTCCATGTGGCAGTAGATGACCCGCGGCTACTGTCGGGAGATCAGCAGCTAGCGCCGCTAATCTCCCGACGTTAGTGGTGGCGTGCGTGGTTCAAATCCTGCGCCAATTCTCGGTCGGACTGCGGCTATCGCTGATTGGCCGCGTCCGGCCGGGGCGACCAATCAGTGACACGGGATTTCCGTTACAGACAGAATTAGACGATTATATAGTAGATATATATTATATATATATACATAGTGTGTGTATATATATATATACATAGTGTGTATATGTATATATATATATATATATATATACAGTACAGACCAAAAGTTTGGACACACCTTCTCATTCAAAGATTTTTCTGTATTTTCATGACTATGAAAATTATAGAATCACACTGAAGGCATCAAAACTATGAATTAACACATGTGGAATTATACATTACACTTTACAAAAAAGTGTGAAACAACTGAAAATATGTCTTATATTCTAGGTTCTTCAAAGTAGCCACCTTTTGCTTTGATTACTGCTTTGCACGCAGAAAAGGTGAACGGCTGGACTCTACATGCCTGGTTCCCAGCGTGAAGCATGGAGGAGGTGGTGTGATGGTGTGGGGGTGCTTTGCTGGTGACCCTGTTGGGGATTTATTCAAAATTGAAGCGGTGAGCAGTCCAGCTCAACTCAAACCATCTCGATTGGGTTCAGGTCTGGTGACTGTGGAGGCCAGGTCATCTGGCGTAGCACCCCAACACTCTCCTTCTTGGTCAAATAGCCCTTACACAGCCTGGAGGTGTGTTTGGGGTCATTGTCCTGTTGAAAAATAAATGATGGTCCAACTAAGCGCAAACCGAATGGAATAGCATGCTGCTGCAAGATGCTGTGGTAGCCATGCTGGTTCAGTATGCCTTCAATTTTGAATAAATCCCCAACAGTGTCACCAGCAAAGCACCCCCACACCATCACACCACCTCCTCCATGCTTCATGGTGGGAACCAGGCATGTAGAATCCATCCGTTCACCTTTTCTGCGTGCAAAGCAGTAATCAAAGCAAAAGGTGGCTACTTTGAAGAACCTAGAATATAAGACACATTTTCAGTTGTTTCACACTTTTTTGTAAAGTGTAATGTATAATTCCACATGTGTTAATTCATAGTTTTGATGCCTTCAGTGTGATTCTACAATTTTCATAGCCATGAAAATACAGAAAAATCTTTGAATGAGAAGGTGTGTCCAAACTTTGGGTCTGTACTGTATATATATATATATATATATATATATATATATATATATATATACATATATATTTTTTTTTTCTTGTCTTTTATTCTATTTTTATTTTGGAGAAAGGATTACATTTTGCACCCTCGTGATTGGTCCTCATTTAACATATAAATTCACATTATCACAGACTATCCTGGAAAAAATGTTAGGAAATGAAAAGCATATTCAGTACAGACACTTGAAAATCCTCACACTGCAGGTTGCATTTGGAAATCAAAAATATTTCAATTGAAAATGAAAAGAAAGTGAAATGTGAAATATAAAGCCTATTCTGATAAAATCACCCTCTGCTTTTCAGTAAGGCATGTTATTGTTAATCAGAAAAGCACAATAACTTTTAATTAACATTTTCCAAGGAATTCATCTATTTATACGATTAGCAAGCTTTTGGTAGGTAAAGTATGAAAATAAGAGCAGTAATCCAGCTTTTAATCCAAACCTAATTAGAACAATAATAAGGGACATGTGAAGTGTTTGGAGCTGGATAATGGCTATATCAATAAGATTTGAGACACTACTAGTATAAAAATAGCTCTCATACCAAAAAACGAAAGGTGTTATAACTTCAGTGGGCCGTCTACATGTGCATTAACACTTTAACATGTGGTCTACTGGAAAATTACCACAATAGTGTGCAATATACCCACTGCTTTAAAATGAATCTGTCAGTGGGACATCACACTGAAAACTATATGTGCATGTAGCTCTTTCAAAGACAAGTCAGCAAAACCTTTACGCGGCCAGTCTGTTATTTTGTTACTAAGAATTTGGTGTTTTGAATTGATATGCAAATGAAGGTAAAGAACTGAAACCTCTGTCACTCCAGCTCTATTCCCCACCCAGAGCCCTGCTTGACTTAGGACTCCTTTGCCTGAAGTCACACAGCATAGAGGCTGTCAGTTAATTCAAACACTGATTTCTCAATAATGGTGAACTGGACTGTCTAGGTAAAGTATTGCTGACCTTGCTTTCTACTGCTGGACTTTTCTTTCTTTGAAAGAGTTACATGCACATATACCGTATATACTCTGTATAAGCCGACCCGTGTATAAGCCGACCCCCCTAATTTTGCCACAAAAAACTGGGAAAACTTACTGACTCGTGTATAAGCCGGGTGTATAAACTGCACTCCTGCTCTGTGCTGCCCCCGTCCTGCTCCTTGCTCCCCCATCCAGCTCTGTGCTCCCCCATTCTCCTCTGTACTCCCCCCCTCCTGCTCCGTCCTCCGCTGTGCTCCCCCATTCCTTCTCCGTCCTCCTGTGCCCCCCCGTCCTGTTCCGTGCTCCTCTGTGCCCCCATCCTCTCCCCCCGTCCTGCTCCGTGCTCCTCTGTGCCCTCCATCCTCCCCCCTGTCCTGCTCCGTGCTCCTCTGTGCCCTCCATCCTCTCCCCCGTCCTGCTCCGTGCTCCTCTGTGCCCTCCATCCTCCCCCGTCCTGCTCCGTGCTCATTGTCCTCCTCCATGCTTCCCCCGTACACCGTTCTCCCCCCGTCCTGCTCCATGCTTCCCCGTCCTCCGTTCTCTCCCCCCGTCCTGCTCCATGCTTCCCCCATCCACCGTTCTCCCCCCCGTCCTGCTCTGTGCTCCTTGTCCTCTCCTCCATCATACTCACCCTCCCCGTGCCATAGCTGAACGTCCCTGCAATCCTGCGTTCTCCCCGGCTTCCTGCAGCTCTCCAGCGCTGAGTGGTGACGTAATACCGCTCATTAAGGCCATGAATATGGACGCCACGCCTATGGGAGTGGCGTCGCGTCCATATTACATGACCTTAATGAGCGGGTATTACATCACCGCTCAGTGCTGGAGAGCTGCAGGAAGCCGGGGAGAACGAAGGATTGCAGGGACGTTCAGCGATGGCACGGGGAGGGGTGAGTATGATGTCCCAGCCACCGGCTCCTGCCGCAGCATCCCCTCCCCCGCTGGTTTCTGCCCTATGACTCGTGTATAAGCCGAGGGGGCATTTTCAGCACGAAAAAAAGGTGCTGAAAATCTCGGCTTATACACGAGTATATACGGTAAATAGTTTGAGGGATGAAACCTTGCTGACAGATTCCGTTTAACCCCGTTACGAGCTATGATGTATAGGTACATCATAAGTCACCTCACCCTCTTTGATTTGATCAGTTGTCATGTTCACCTAGCAGCCGCTGTTGAAATCGCGACCTACCCGCAGCCGTTAACATGTTAAAAGCCGTTGTCAATATCTGACATGCTTCAAAAGCGTGTCACTAACCCTGCCCATCGATGCCCTGTCACATGATCTTGGGTCATCGATGGGTCAGCATGACAACCCAGGGTCTGCAGGAGGCCCTCTTACTTGTTGTAATGAGCGCCACCCCGTGGTAATCTACATGTACTGTAGATAGGTGATGTTATTTTTCAGCTTCCCAATCCTAGAAGTAATACAGAAATAAGCAACTAATAGACTCAATATTAAACACAGTAAAAGAAAAAAATCTTTTTTGGTCAATGGCTAATTCAGTCATTGAAAGTTCCCATGTTCCTCTCACAAATATATAATTTATTATTCAGCTCGCACAAATAAACACATTCAACAGCTAAAAAGCATATGCATAATATGGAAGCTGTCCACTGGTTATTATGTCTTGCGAGTACAATTATTCAGGAGGAATAAACGAGTTATCTGATTATATGATCTTCATGATCTATCCAACTTAGGACAGGTTATCGATTTTGGAAGTCCAACAATCAGGACTCCCATCAATCCTGTGATTAGCTCACTTGTGCAGCTGTCATATGGTAATGGATCAATGAGGTTACTTTAAGGATAGGTATTCAGTGTCACACGACCAGAAAATCTGTTTAATTGTAAGTTCAATTTTTAATGAAATAATAATCCATTGAATGGATTGTTTGTTTTAGGCCGGGATCACCCATGCAAGGAATACGGCCGAGTCTCGCATGTTAATTCCTCGGGAGCGGAGCGTGCGGCTCCATGTATTGCTATGCAGCCGCACGCTCCGCTCCCCAGGCCGGCGGCAGTGCCGGGAATTAACAAGCGAGACTCGGCCGTATTCACATGTGTGATCCCGGCCTTAGAGGAACCCTTGTTAAGCACCCCATTAAGGCCATGCTAAACGAATAGACTTAGGCTATGTGCACACGTTGCGGATTCTGATGCGGATCCGCAGCGGATTTTCCGCTGCAGATCCGCAGCAGAATTGCAAGTGATGTACAGTAGCATTAGAGTCAATGTTAAACAAAAAACGAAGTGCACATGCTGCGGATTTTTCCGCGTGGATTTGGTGCGGATTTAAATCCGCAGCATGTCACTTCTTTTGTGCAGTTCCGCAGCGTTGTCAGACCTGCTCTAAATAGAAATCCGCAGGTCTGAAAACGCAGGGGAAATCTGCACAAAAACCGCGGCAAATCCGCTTCAAATCCGCATTAAATCTGCAGTAAATCCGCAGGTAAAACCCAGGTCATTTTACCTGCGGATTTACCAAAATCTGCGTGGAAAATTCCGCAGCACAATCCGCACCATCTGCACTTAGCCTTAAGCTCAATATCTCTATTAATATGAATAGGCAAAATAATGATTGTAAAAAGTAAAAAAAAAAAAATCGAAACTGAGTAATCAAAATCAAGTAGTGTCCTAGAATATATTCATATTATCACATTTATGATTCTGGAAACTGTATTAATTAGCTAAAAGCACACCTGTAATTTCAGATACTTTTTCAGAATAAACTTATTGTGTGTGTACAAGAGGGATAACACTATTTTTGTCCATTATATTGCACTGTTCGCTCTAAACTGTCCGCTTTAGAAAAGAAAAAGTAAAAAATATATATATATAATTAAATAAAAGATCCAACCAGTCTGCATGTCTTGGAATTTGTAAATGCATCAATTCCAGAGAGCACATATTAGATGGAACAGTTGACTTGTATTCTACATTTTCTACCTGTTTTCGCATCTGCAGGTCTGAGCTCTAAGAGACTTAAAGGGTTCCTTTCCTCCTCTCTAAGGCCTCTTTCACATTTCCGGCGGGCGCCTGGCGGCACCCCCGGCATTTTGCCGCAGCGCCGCATCTGAAAATCTGATGCGCCGCATGCGGCTTTTTTCGCATTGACATGCATTAGCGCCGGATGGCGCCGCATGTCAATGCGTTGCATGCGGTTTTGTCCGGATGCGGCGCAAATGTACATTGCGGCGTCCGGAAAAAACGCTGCATGTAACGTTTTTTTTTTTGCCGGATGGTTTCTTATCTCTCCAAGCATCAGAAACCATCCGGCAAAAAACCGCATTTTGGCCGCCGGAAGTGTGAAAGGTTTTCACATGCAGCGCTGCGGTAAAATGCCGGGGGCGCCGCCAGGCGCCCGCCGGAAATGTGAAACTAGCCTAAGAGTCACATGTTCAGAAGGACCAGCGCCAAGGATGATATCATATAGCAGTACTGAACAGTGTGACTGTAAATCCAGCACTTTGGTGAGATACAGTAAACTCTAGCAAGCAACAACACTATTTTTTGTGCCTCTACCACTGTGGAGAAACAAATCATATTTTTCTAATAAGACATTAAAAAGTTTGTTATATTTGTTTGTACAATGGAGTTTGGCAAAGTTTGTTGAAACAAAAGTGATCACTTAATGAGCGGAATGCAGCAACCTTTTTATTGCTTTCCAAGACACAGTGTCATACATATATTATTGGTTGTGCCAGATACTGCAGCACAGGGGCATCAAGGGGACTGAGATCCTGTGAGCTCAAATATGAGTCACAATCACTACCATATCAACAGTACTAATAACAAAACTGATGATGCACTTGATGAAGCACAGCACTCCAGGTGAATAAGCTTGACTTAATCAGCTAAGTGTATTTAACTTCAAACCAGTATGCATAGGGACTTTATATGTGGGCCAGAACAGTTTCTTCACTTGGAAGGATAAATCCAGCACTGCACTGGTCCAATGCTCAGTATAGATCCACCGCACAGCATAGGTGCCCTTATCCCTAGTGAGGTTGATGGAAGTAGGTCCTTACAAATCAGATATTAAAGGAGTTGTCCAGGATTGAGAGCAAAAGTCTATGTCTATGCAAATCGCCTACGTGCTGTCATGTAACCAGTCAATCGCATACCAGGAAATCACACATGCTGTCATAATTCAAAACTCGGCAGTCATAGACTTTGCTCTCAAACCTGGACCACTCCTTAACAATATGGCCCAATGGGGACATTGATAGTGAAGGGTCCTTGTGCATGACCTGTTTCAGTGCCCCCCTGACCATTAGATTCCACCCCACGCATACACAAGCCCATTTACGTACAATACATATTTATTTTAATTACAATATAAGAAGTGCACAGAATATGAGGCTCCCATAACACCTCAGCAGTGCCACAGGCTGATCGTCTCCATGCCTCGCCGCATTGATACAGTAATTGATGCAAAAGGAGCCCCGACAAAGTATTGAGTGCATTTACTGAACATACATTTCAGTAGGTCAACATTCTGATTTTAAAATCATTTCTCAAGCAGGTGTTATAAAGTATTCTAATTTACTGAGATAATGACTTTTGGGTTTTCATTGGCTGTATGCCATAATCATCAACATTAACAGAAATAAACACTTGTAATACATCACTCTGTAATGACTCTATATAATATATGAGTTTCACTTTTTGTATTGAAGAACTGAAATAAATTTACTTTTTGATGATATTCTAATTTAGTGAGAAGCACCTGTATATAATGCACACATATACACATTACACACATAAAAAGTTTACATACCACGGCAGAATTTTTGCATTCATGGCCTTTTTTCAGAGAATATGAATGATAACACCAAAACTTTTTCTCCACTCATGGTTAGTGGTTGGGTGAAGACATTTATTGTCAAACTACTGTGTTGTCTTTTTTTAAATCATAACGATATCCCAAAACATCCAAATAAACATGACCCTAATCAAAATTTCATGTACCCCATTTCTTAATACCATGTATTGCCCTCTCCAACATCAATGACAGCTTGAAGTCTTTTGTGGTAGTTGTGGATGAGGTTCTTTATTTTCTCAGGTGGTAAAGCTGCCCACTTTTCTTGACAAAAAGCCTCCAGTTCTTGTGAATTCCTGGGCTGTCTAGCATGAACTGCGCGCTTGAGATCTCCTCAGAGTGGCTCAATGATATTGAGGTCAGGAGACTGAGATGGCCACTCCAGAACCTTCACTTTGTTCTGCTGTTGCCAATGACAGGTCGACTTGGCCTTGTGTTTTGGATGATTGTCATGTGTCAATGTCCAAGTACGTCCCATGCGCAGCTTCTGGGCTGATGATTGCAAATTTGCCTCCAGTATTTGCTGATAACGTGCTGCATTCATTTTTCCTTCAACTTTGACCAAGTTTCCTGTGCCTTTGTGCTCACACATCCCCAAAACATCAGTGATCAACCTCCGTGCTTTACATAGTTATTTACAAGTAAGATTCGCTGTATTAGGTCTTGTACTTTTTTGTGAGACAAGCTGTAGTTTTTTTAAGTGTTATTTTGCCAAACACATATGTCAGAGTTACATTTGTGTTAACTTTTTTTTATAGATATAATTGAGGAAAAAAAAATATCACGCCATTTTTACACCAATAAACAATCATAGTAAATAATCAGTTCATTGCATTGTTCATGATGTTACGTTTACAGTGATACCAAATTGGTCTGTTATTTACAGGTCTGTGATATTTATTTTTAAAGGGTGTATAAAGAATGTGACATTTATCATTATTTTGTAGGAAGCAAAATCTCAGACTTTTCTTTGATCTCTAATATACAGATAAATAGTCATGTACTCCAATATAGAGATGTATGAATGTAAAGAAGATGAATACCATTTAAGGCTTTAGATCGAGAAAATTCTTTTCTACTTAGAAGTGCTGCCTGTGTCTGATTGTTAAAGTTCCTACCTGCCATCCTAGAGGTCCTGAGTTTTAACCTCAGGACAAATGACATTAAAAAAAGACAAAAAAAGTATTGAAATGTATAAATGAAAACATCTTGGCATAGAGAAATGCAGGGGGCACTTCTAATGTCCTGAGTTGGAGAAGGAGAAGCTACATGAGAAGAAAAATGTGAATGATGACAGCAGTGTCTAAGATGCATGCAGTGCAACTGGTCCCATGGGCCACTGTACAGCTACACAGGCAGTATGTCTGCCCCTGATAAGGCCATCAATGTAACATTCTATGAAAACCTATATTAATTTTAATTGAAGCACATAGAGGTGGAGAATTTCTGTTTAAGGGAATCTGTCACCAGGTTTTTCCTACCTCATCTAAGAACAGCATAATATAGAGACAGAGACGCTGAATCCAACGATGTATCACTTAGTCTACTGGGTGCAGCAGTTGTGCCACAATCAGAGTTCTTAGCATCGGCATGAAGCAGAGTTCAGAAACCTAACCGGCCCACACGAGGCTCTCTATGTTCATTATGTATTAACAGTGAGCTGCTAATCAGAGGAGGGGTCGGAGTCGGGCAACTTGGCATGAGGCAGCTAGTCTGGACATTGATAATGTCCTAGGAATGAAACCTTCATTGTAAGTAAACAACAGCACACAACCTGATAAGTGACACATCACTGAATTCAGTGTTTTAACCCCTATCGCATGCTATCCTCAGATTACATAGAAAAAAACCTGCTGACATATTCCCTTTAAGGATTTGCTCCATCCAGACCTATTTATTCTATATAAGTCTGTTGTTTCCATTACAACTTGCAATCTGGATGTCTTATTTTTCTGTTTCATAGGAAGTTACAACAGTATATTTACAGTGAATAGCAAATGGTAGCACAAGGAAATCCCCACAAACTCTTTGCACTTGTTGCTCCTGGTTATATGTGAACCAAGGACTGCGGCATCGCAAAGGAACAGCGCTAACAGCCAAACTACATTTATTATTGGTTTTGGCTGTAAACAACAAAAAATTAGTATTATCTGGGCATTATGCCTAATAAATAAGCAAGCTGTGTTAGAATATGAGACATCTCTTCTCCTTACTTCGGAATCAAACAACGTTACAAATTGAAATTTTAATTTTACGTTAGGTCTGTCATGGTGACATTTTCATATTGCTAAAAAAGGCACAACGAATCAGAGATTTTCAGTGTAATATTTCACTTGCCTAGAAAGGCTAAAGTCTTTGATGACTGTTGAAGCTAAGGGTCCTCAAGTACAGACAATATGTCATCACTTGATACAGAAAATTACAGTGGACACTCTTCTGTTAAGACCTTAACTTTCAATTGAGGATCTTTCAATTTGACAGGTTACATTTAAAGTGTTGTCACCATTCTCTCTTACTTGGAAGAAAGAAAATTGTCTGAAATCACTGAAATTCAATACTTGATATGGTCAAATAACAGTTCAACAATTGATTAAACTAAAAATCCTAAAATATATAAAAGACATCAAGAAAATGCCCGATAATATCCATACAGGTAAGTGTGCTGTATCACTCCATTATCTATCCCAGATACCAATAGCTTAACTGGTTTCTTTAGGAACTCACAAGCTAGTACAATTAAATCTATAGCGAATGGTGCCGCAAACTGTTATTTGGGGGATTGGTTTAACCTCATCATGACCAGGCTTTTTTCCGTTTTTTTTTTTTTCCATTTTTGTTTCTTCCGACCCTTCTTCTCCCAAAAGCCATAACTGTTATATTTTTCCCTCCATATAACTTTATGAGGGATTGTTTTTTGCGGGAGAAGTTGTACTTTTGAATGGCACCATTCATTTTAGCATGTGATGCACTGGAAAAAAAATCCAAGTGCGGTAGATTGTTTTTTGTTTATTTACCATATTCATTATATGGTAAAACTGACCTTGCAAACTGTTTCTCCAGGTCAGTATGATTACGCGGATACCAAAAATTCAGAAATTTGTCAAATACATTTTTGTCTTTGTCGGCGTGTTCTGAGACCTGTAATATTTTAAATTTTCAGGATATGGGGCTGTGTGAGAGCTTATTTTTGTGCCCTGAGCTGACACTTTTAGTGAGATGATTTGGGGGTAGATACAATGTTTTGCATTGCCTCTTATTGCATTTTACTACAATGTTGCAGTAGCCAAAAATATGTAATTCTGATGTTTCTATTTTTTTCTTATTACACTGTTCAGATTAATTTATGTTATATTCTGATAGATTGAACTTTTACATTACCAAATATGTGAGCCATGCACACAGTGAATAAGCCTGTAGGGACATTGTTCACACCACCAGAAGACTGAAAACATAAAAAATACAGGTATTATATATATGACCAGGTTTTTAATACATCAGATAGGGATTACATACATTAGTCAGGGACTGCTCTGATACGGGTATACCTTGACGTTTGGTAGAGCTGCTTAATATACATTTTTTGCAAAAAACGTTTTAACCAAATACCCTGTGTTTTTCCATCCTTTTATTAGCACTTGCTGTTTACTGTTATTTTTTTGCAACACAGTATTTTTTGGTTTTACTGTGCTTTTTTATGTTTTCAGTCTTCTGGTGGTGTGAACAATGTCCCTACAGGCTTGTTCACTGTGTGCATGGCTCATGTGTTTCTGTTTGTAATCAATTATTTTCTTGTTTCTACAAGACTAGGGAGTTTTCCACCCCTCCTTTGTGAGCCGTGCACATAAAAGCTATTCTATGCTGCGTGTCCACATTGGACATTATTTTTCTGAATCCTGCTCATACAGGTATTATACATATGACCAGGTTTTAAATACATCAGATAGGGATTACATAGATTAGTCAGGGACTGCTCTGATATGGGTATACCTTGACGTTTGGTAGAGCGGCTTAATATACATTTTTTGCAAAAAACATATTAACCAAATACCCAGTGTTTTTCCATCCTTTTATTAGCACTTGCTGTTTACTATATTTTTTGCAACAGAGTATTTTTTTGTTTTACTGTTTTATGTTTTCATTACTAAATATGTGTATTTTAATTTTTTTATTGTGCTATTTTTAATGGGGCAAAAGGGGGTGATTTTAACTTTTTATTCTTTTTTCAATTTTTTTCATATTTGATGTGATTCTCTGGATTTTTTTAACATTCCATCTCCCACAGTTGAAGTGTAGCTACGATAAAAATTACGGACCTCTCCATTCTTTGGAATTTTTTTCCCCACTGTAACTATTCACCCCCTAAAGTCAGCACTTTGTCGAGCCTCCTTTTTTGTCAATTACAGCTGCAAGTTGTTTTGGATAAGTATCTATGAGCTTTCCCCATCTTGCCACTGGGATTTTTAGTAGCTCCTTCAATTTAGATGGTTTCCTGTGGTGAACAGCAATCTTCAAGTCTGACCACAAATTCTCAATTGAATTAAGGTCTGAGCTTTGACTAGGTCACTCCAAAACATTTACATATTTTCCCTTAAACCACTGTGCTTTAGTAGTATGCTTTGGGTCATTGTCTTGTTGGAATGTGAACCTCCGCCCCAGTCTCATATCACTGACATCCAGGGGATCATCAGAGATTGGGATATTTTTTTTATAACCCAACCCTGATTTGTACTTCTCAGCAACTTTTTCCTTGACCTTTGTGGAGATCTCCGTGGTCTTCATGGTGTTGTTTGGTTATTGGTGCCTCTTGCTTAATGGTGTTGTAGACATGTGAAATTGCTTGCACCCGAATTTTTTAGTTTAGGGGCTTCATAGCAAAAGGAGTGAATACATATGCACATGTCAATTTTTAGTTATTTGATTCCATAAATTTAATTTATGCATATATTTTTCTCACTTCACTTACCCAACTTAAGGGTATGCCACACTAAACAATATCGCTAACGGGATCGCTAAAAAACGTCACTATTTAGCGATCCCGTTAGCGATATTGTTCAGTGCGGCAGCTTCCAGCGACGAGCTTCCTGCTGTGATCTCGCTCGTCGCTGGAATCGTTCCGGACCCTATTTTCTCGTCGGCGCTCCCACTGGGTAAGTATCTAATCGCTGTGTGGCACCTTTTCTTAGCGATTTAGCGGTACTTTTGTACCGCTAAAGTCGTTAAGAAGATCGCTAACGGCGATAGCGTCGTTAACTATATCGCTAAATGTGGCCGCATTTAGCGATATAGAAACAATCCCGCTAGCGATCTCATTAGTATGCAACGCTAACGAGATCGCTAGCGGGATAGCTTAGTGTGGCAGTACCTTTAGACTATTTAGTGCTGATGTATCACACATAAATTAGATTACAAAAAAAGTTAAACACAGGTTGCAATGTAATGCTGTAGGGAGTGAATACTTTCACAAACCACTGTAAGTGCAGTGTATGTTCCAAACTACCCCCTCTTCAGAATATGGATTCCATGGGGATTTCCTGAATAGAATTTAATAGCTGCTTTATCTTAAACATGTCTACACAAACATACATCATACAATTGCCACTGATCACCTCTCTTTGGTGAACAGTGCTCTGTACTCACTGCTGCTATTTATAATAGTGAACATGTACTGTGGAAGACTAATTACTTCCATGGCGCAATCATTGTACAATCCAAACCTTTGCTGATAATGGTTATAATTGTCAATTAGCTTAGTAGGGTATATTTTATTATGGTGTGTACAGTTATCTATTCAGCTTTCTACAGACATTTATTTACTTATTGCAGTGTGTTTAAGCATTATGCTTATATTCTACTAGATGCGACCATGTACCCTGCTTACAAATAGTGCTTGTGTAACGGGGTCTACTATGCTGTAATACCTCTTACATTACCACCCCATGTTTCAGGAGGTCCACTCTGCTTTTCCTGGCTTCTGAATGAAGGATGCTAAATCGAAAGGCTTTGTTACATGGGAACATATAGAAGATCACTGCTTCTCCACATATTTCCAGTGTGACAACCTTTTACTCACAGGTTTCAGAACATATATATACATACAGAGGACAGGACAATCAATATGTGGCGGGCCAGTAGATAACAGGCTCCAATTAAGACGCCAGACGTACATTACAATGGCTGCAGGTGGCCGGCGGCCCCCGATCATTTACCGTGGGATTTTCAAAGGTGGGGGGAGGTCCGAAGTGGGATATCTCGCTTACCTCTGCCCAGGGGACGCAGCCGGTCGGCTAATGCATTAGGGACATGCATCTCACATTGCACCTATCATTCATGCATATCATATTCGGGGTGCTGGGGGTTTCTATAGCAACTTGTATGTCTAAAGCAGGGGTGGGAAACCTCCGGACATCGGGCAGATTCCTGAGGTCCACTGTGCTTGGGCCAGCAGAGCTGCTTTGCTGGCCACTGGCCCTTTAAATCCTTCACTACTGAACACTGAGGCGAATGCAATGAAGTGCCACCATTAGAATGTTCTCTATTGGTGCAATTAGTACGCAATATGCTACTGTCCCACAGATGAAGACAGCAGTATCACCCATGTCTCCTGTGATGTATTTACTTCTACCCTAGCATCTCGTTTGATGTATCTGCTCCATCCCTAGCATCTCCTGTGATTCATCTACTCCTGCAAAGTGTGTCCTGTGCTTTAAATGCTCCTTCCAGAATGTCTCCTGTGATGTATGTGATTCAGCCCCAGTGTCTCCTATGTACTGTATATCCACCAGCCCCAATGTGTATTGTGATGTATATGCTCCAGCTTCAACGTCTCCTATTGCATATACTCCAGCCCCACTGTATCCTATGTGATTTATATACAGCAGTCTCAAGGTGTCTCTGTGACTCCTGACGTATACTACAGACTTTCCACTGCTTGAGTTATGTGAGCAGTGATGAATTTCCCACTGTGAGAAGACATGAAGTGTAATACACATCTGTGTTCGGAATAACTTACTGCTATGAATTCTTTACAAAATTTGTTGCAAAAAGTTAATTGCACGCCAGAGCGAGGTAAACCTGGAAAGGCAGTTGCAAGTAGCAGCATCATCCATACCACCTAACATTACATGCCTCATTAAAAAGAAGTTGTTCCAGTCATCTCATTAAGGATGAGTTAATTAAATGTTTGACCAAATATAGCTGGATCGTTCTGAAGTTGATAATTTTGAATGGCCCTTGAAGGTTGATATAAAAATCAAAATAGCTCTGGGCAGAAAAAAAAATGTTCCCCAGCCCTGTTCTAAAGGAAACAATTTAGTTATTACAGCATTTAGGATAAACCTATTTTATAAGAAAAGTCCGGATAGCCTGCATTTTATCTTGTGCACAGCTTATTCTCATATCTGTGTATCCATAACTAGAACTTAAATTAAGAGATTAGAAAAGCTGCAATATAACTCAGTTTTCTAATTTCTTGCTTGCAAAATCATTGAACCTGGCATACAAGCATATTAAAATGCTTTTGTGTGCTGGTTATGGGTTACTGCTTTGAGCCATTCAGTCAAGCATACTTTGGTGGACTTGGGAATCAGAAGTGAGCAGTTGCATTATTTAATACAGGGATAAGCAGTATTCAATGGGCTTTGCTAATCTTTACCATTTACTGAAGCAAGCAAGCATTCTTCTCTGCAGGTAGAGCTATAAGCCATTTACCTCCAGGTCTGATCCCTGCTGGCAGAACAGATCTATTAACGGTTAATGTGTGTCACTGGTTACAAGCAGCCAAAGGGGAAGACATTAGGCTTGTGTAGTAAACGACTTTCTAGATAATATATTGCTCCTAACTAATTGAAAACTAAATATTGCCAGTGTTTAAATAGCAACTATCATAAAAAATCTAGTTTTATTACAAAATAAAAAATATAATTACATGTGTGGTAACTTATTTTGGATACTGACTGCTTTGAAAGTCAGTATCTACCTAAAAACCCTTGTTTTTTATATTTATTTGTCAATAGAAGTGAGCTGCCATCTTGGGGATGGCACAGATTCTCACTGATCCCTCTGCATCACATGCTTCTAAAGGGCATGCGCAGGCAGAGAGACTAGAAGCGCACTGCTCCCTGGTCCATAATACTACTTTTCCTTGCCTGTCTGCAGCTTCACTATCTACCACTGTTGCACTGGCCTGTGCTCTGATCGAAGTGAATATACTCCGATCAGTGCAAAGACCAGTGTGATAGTGATAGACAGAGAAGCCGCTGACAGGCAGCGAAAACTGTAATATGCGTATTGCTGCTGGAGCAGGAGGTGATTGGTCTTGCAGCTCGGCCTCAAGCAATCAAGCATCATGATGGGCCGAGGAACATAATATTGCATGCCATAACACATGTGATCACATCGGTTGATGCAAAGTCAGCACCAAGGACACCGAAGAGTATAGATGAGGTCAAAAGAAAAGACAAGAGATTAACTGAAAGAGCAAGCAAGCTAGTGAAGGCCAAGGTGTGCAGCTGTGGCTCCAAGATAAGAGAGAGATAGAGTGAGTATAAAGTTTTATTTTCTAACCCAATACTTTCCAGATTCTGGAGGGACTTTAAGGCTATGTGCGTATGTTGCGTATTTGCTTGCAAAAATTTCTGCAAGGTTTCTGCATCTCTTGGCAGAAAAACGCAGTGGAAAATACGCTCTTTTTATGCATTTTTGCATGCATGTTTTCATGAAGTTTTGGAAATCCATAGAGCTAAATAAAGATATATTATTAAAAAAAAATTGTGATGTCATTTCCTTGTTCAACCTCTTCTTTTTCATTCTCCATTGAAGACCATAATATCATTACATACCATGTTCAAATTTATAATGTAGTCGTGGCAAGTGGGGTTCATATTTGTGGGGTTGATGTCACCTTTGTATTGTCAGCTGACATCAAACCTACAGGTTAGTAATGGTGAGGCATCTATTAGACCCCTATCCATTACTAATCCTATAGTTACATGGTAAATAAAGACACAGCCAGAATAAAGTCCTTTATTTGAAATAATCACACAGACTCCTTTATTGAATCTAAATTTACCATACTTATTGAATGCCTAATCCCCGACGCCCTAGTCTCCTGCAATCAAAAAATAATAAACCAACATGTAATACTATCCTGTCCGACGTAGTCCACTTAATACCGAGTGTCCCATGGCGATCTCACGTGTAGAACAGTCATATCAGGAGATGTGACTGCTCTACCTGGCCTCCGGCGATACACTGACAGGAGGTAATTGCTCCCGCAGTGTATTACTGCGCTGCCATGAGAGTTCACCAGAGTTCATCAGCTGTGGTGCTCTCACTTACGGCACTGCTGAGTGAGAACTGGAGCTGATCAGCTGATGAACTCTGGTGAACTCTCACGGCAGCGCAGTGATACACTGCAGGAGCGATTACCTCCTGTCAGTGTATCGTCGAAGGCCAGGCAGAGCATGTTCTACATGTGAGATGACCGTGGGATACTCTGTATTAAATGGACTACGGCGGACAGGGAGTATATGTTGGTTTATTATTTTTGATTGCTTGCAGGAGACGCGGGCGTCGGAGATTAGGTGTTCGGTGAAAATGTATATTGTATGTGAATATGTATGTAATTATGTAAATGTTTTGATTTGTTTTAACAATTGCACACAGGCGCCGGATGATGAGACTATTCTCCCATCATTGGCTCATGCTGTCTCTGTTATATGTGACAACAGACATAGCCGGATGGGAGTAGTAGTCCCATTAGACGACTCCTAAGTACAATCATTATGGGCTGTTCGTCGCATGGATACACACAGACAGACACCCGCAGACAGACATAGACACCCACAGACGCAGACAGACACAGACAGAAGCACACACCCGCAGACAAATGCAGACAGACACAGACAGATGCTGACACATGCAGACAGACACAGACACACACAGACACCCACAGACAAACACAGACAGACACGCACATTTTCTCCACTCACACATATTCTCCGCCCACACACTCTTCCTCCTTCTGAAATCATTTCCTTTGACAATTCGCAGCATTTTTGGCATAAAATCTGCAGCAAATATGCAATCCTTTTTACACCTGCACTTTTGCTGAAGATTTGACTGACTCAATTAAAGTCAACGCAAAAATAATTGACAAGCTGCAGAAAATAAAACGCTGCAAATACAGATGGAAATTTACTGATCATGTGCGCAACACTTCAGGATTGTCATTGAATTACCTTGCTTAAGTATTCCACAGCATTTTTGGAGCATTTACGCGTGTAAAAAAAACCACCACGAAAACGCATCAAAAATGCATCTTGTGCACATAGCCTAAAGTATCTTTTACTGGCAATTCGACGCCAATCAAAATTCCAGAGCAAAGTAAAGCAAATCTTGTGAAGTCGAAGGTTGCCACATTCGGTCAGCCTTAGGCTATGTGCACACGTTGCGGAATTGCTGCGGAAATTTCCGCGGCAATCCTGCACTTCTCTGCCATGTGAAATACGCATTTTTATTGGCATGCGTATTCCCACCAGGAACTAGCGTTTTGCAAGCGTAATTAGCTTGCAGAATGCTAGCGTTTTCCAAGCGATCTGTAGCATCGCTTGGAAAACTGATTGACAGGTTGGTCACACTAGTCAAACATAGTGTTTGACACGTGTGACCAACTTTTTACTATTGAGGCCGCCTATGCTGCATCAATAGTAAAAAGATCTAATGTTAAAATAATAAAAAAAATAAAAAATCATGATATTCTCACCTTCCGGCGGCCCCCGCAGCCTTCCTGGTCCTCATCGACACTCCAGGCCAATCCTGTTCCCTGGCGTCTTTTCTGACAATGACCCCAGATGATGTAGCATCACGCGAGACCGCTACGTCATCTGGGGTCATTGTCGCTAAGGACACCTGGGAACGGGATTGGCCCGGAGCGTCGCTGAAGAGCGGGAAAGCTGTGGCGGCCGCCGGAAGGTGAGAATATCTATTTTTTATTTTAATTATTATTTTAACAGAGATATGGTACCCAGGGCCTGTGAAACAACTGAAAATATGTCTTATATTCTAGGTTCTTCAAAGTAGCCACCTTTTGCTTTGATTACTGCTTTGCACGCAGAAAAGGTGAACGGCTGGACTCTACATGCCTAGTTCCCACCGTGAAGCATGGAGGAGGTGGTGTGATGGTGTGGGGGTGCTTTGCTGGTGACACTGTTGGGGATTTATTCAAAATTGAAGCGGTGAGTGGACCAGCTCTCCCCAAACCATCTTGATTGGGTTCAGGTCTGGTGACTGTGGAGGCTCTTCTTCTTGGTCAAATAGCCCTTACACAGCCTGGAGGTGTGTTTGAGGTCATTGTCCTGTTGAAAAATAAATGATGGTCCAACTAAACGCAAACCGGATGGAATAGCATGCCGCTGCAAGATGCTGTGGTAGCCATGCTGGTTCAGTATGTCTTAAATTTTGAATAAATCCCCAACACTGTCACCAGCAAAGCACCCCCACACCATCACACCACCTCCTCCGTGCTTCACGGTAGGAACCAGGCATGTAGAGTCCATCCGTTCACCTTTTCTGCGTGCAAAGCAGTAATCAAAGCAAAAGGTGGCTACTTTGAAGAACCTAGAATATAAGACATATTTTCAGTTGTTTCACACTTTTTTGTAAAGTGTAATGTATACCGTATTTTTCGGACTATAAGACGCACCGGACTATAAGACGCAGCCAGGTTTTAGAGGTGGAAAATAGGGAAAAACATATTTGAAGCAAAAAATGTGGTAAAATATTTAATAATATAAATAACATACTATTATATGTGGTGTTATTATATACAGTTAGGTCCATAAATATTTGGACAGAGACAACATTTATCTAATTTTGGTTCTAGACATTACCACAATGAATTTGAAACAAAGCAAATCAGATGCAGTTGAAGTTCAGACTTTCAGCTTTCATTTGAGGGTATCCACATTAAAATTGGATGAAGGGTTTAGGAGTTTCAGCTCCTTAACATGTGCCACCCTGTTTTTAAAGGGACCAAAAGTAATTGGACAGATTAAATAATTGTAAATAAAATAATTCATTTCTAGTACTTGGTTGAAAACCCTTTGTTGGCAAAGACTGCCTGAAGTCTTGAACTCATGGACATCACCAGACACTGTGTTCCTTCTTTTTGATGCTCTGCCAGGCCTTCACCGCGGTGGTTTTCAGTTGTTGTTTGTTTGTGGGCCTTTATGTCTGAAGTTTAGTCTTTAACAAGTGAAATGCATGTTCAATTGGGTTGAGATCAGGTGACTGACTTGGCCATTCAAGAATATTCCACTTCTTTGCTTTAATAAACTCCTGGTTGCTTTGGCTTTATGTTTTGGGTCATTGTCCATCTGTAGTATGAAACGACGACCAATCAGTTTGGCTGCATTTGGCTGGATCTGAGCACACAGTATGGCTCTGAATACCTCAGAATTCATTCGGCTGCTTCTGTCCTGTGTCACATCATCAATAAACACTAGTGACCCAGTGCCACTGGCAGCCATGCATGCCCAAGCCATCACACTGCCTCTGCAGTGTTTTACAGATGATGTGGTATGCTTTGGATCATGAGCTGTACCACGCCTTCGCCATACTTTTCTCTTTCCATCATTCTAGTAGAGGTTGATCTTGGTTTCATCTGTCCAAAGAATGTTCTTCCAGAACTGTGCTGGCTTTTTTAGATGTTTTTTAGCAAAGTCCAGCCTAGCCTTTTTATTCTTGATTCTTATGAGTGGCTTGCACCGTGCAGTGAACCCTCTGTATTTAATTTCATGCAGTCTTCTCTTTATGGTAGATTTGGATATTGATACGCCTACCTCCTGGAGAGTGTTGTTCACTTGGTTGGCTGTTGTGAAGGGGTTTCTCTTCACCATGGAGAGTATTCTGCGATCATCCACCACCACTGTTGTCTTCCGTGGGCGCCCAGGTCTTTTTGCATTGATGAGTTCACCAGTGCTTTCTTTCTTTCTCAGAATGTACCAAACTGTAGATTTTGCCACTCCTAAAGTTGTAGCAATTTCTCGGATGGGTTTTTTCTGTTTTTTGCAGCTTAAGGATAGCTTGTTTCACCTGCATGGAGAGCTCCTTTGACCGCATGTTTCCTTCACAGCTAAACCTTCCAAATGCAAACACCACACCTCAAATCAACACCAGCCCTTTTATCTGCTTAATTGAGAATGATATAATGAAGGGATTGCCCACACCTGTCCATGAAATAGCCTTGGAGTCAATTGTCCAATTACTTTTGGTCCCTTTAAAAACAGGGTGTCACATGTTAAGGAGCTGAAACTCCTAAACCCTTCATCCAATTTTAATGTGGATACCCTCAAATGAAAGCTGAAAGTCTGAACTTCAACTGCATCTGATTTGTTTTGTTTCAAATTCATTGTGGTAATGTCTAGAACCAAAATTAGATAAATGTTGTCTCTGTCCAAATATTTATGGACCTAACTGTATAATAGCATGTTATTATGTAGGAAGCTACGGGTAGGAGATGGTGCTGTGGGACCTGTGTGGTGTCTGTAAACTACTAAGTGAAGACGCTGGAGGGTGAGTATAGGGCCGGGGCCACACATGCGAGAAATTTGCACAATTTCGTGTGAGTCTCTTGCATGAACACCCAGCACTGCTGCCGACACTCAGATTGGAGCATGCGGCTGCATAGAAATACATGCAGCCGCATGCTCTGGTCTGACTGCTGGCGGCAGTGCTGGGTGTTCATGCAAGAGACTCACACGAAATTGTGCAAATTTCTCGCATGTGTGGCCCCGGCCTATGAATGGGGACATAGGGCTTATATTTAAAGCCACACTCCAGCACTGAAAAATAACACTGGAGTGCTGCTTTAAGATCCCATGGGAGAACTATAACTCTCAGCATGTCCTGCAGATCCTATGGCATGCTGGGAGTTATAGTCCACCACAGGATGGCAGAGTGCTTTTTTATGTGCTGTAATTACTAACCTTTTAATTAATTCTTTCTTGTACAGTGTGTCTGCACGACCTGTGATGACATCATGAAGAGCAGGGCTTTGTGTGGTCATGAGATGCTCCAGCCGCCTCTTCATGACCTCATCACAGGTCCTCCACAGGAGCATTCAGCCTCATCAGCACAGCCCCTGTGCTGTCAGGTATGCGATGCCTACTGCTGCACTCTGCTCCTGCCGCCTCCTTCTACTTCCCACACAGATCCCCAGCTGCTGCAAGAATCAGGCGCTGGGGAACCATGTGGCTCTGTCATTTGCTGCTCCCCGCTCACTGCTCAGCTGATAGGTGGGTGGGAAGCGGCTAATGAATATTCACTGCACTTAAGTATCGGGACCAGTGGTTTCCCCAACGCTGGATTCCTGCAGCGGAGGGGATATTTTCCTGCCTCCTGCGATCTCACTCCACCGCTGCCCCCTGCCCCCCTCCCCACATGTTACATTCCGACCATAAGACGCACCCACACTTTCCTCCCAAATTTGGAGGAAAAAAGTGCGTCTTATGGTCCGAAAAATACGGTAATTCCACATGTGTTAATTCATAGTTTTGATGCCTTCAGTGTGATTCTACAATTTTCATAATCATGAAAATACAGAAAAATCATTGAATGAGAAGGTGTGTCCAAACTTTTGGTCTGTACTGTATGTGAAGTTTACCTGTCCTTTTTACTCAGTATGTTTGATGTGCCTTTTTGCTGTTTTAGATTTTAATTCCATAGTGATTAGGATCTTAAAATAAGTTGTTTAGCTATTAGAGATGAGCGAAAAAATGTGAATGGAAGTGACTTCTACTCAAATTTTACAAAAGTCCATATTCGCCAATATATGGATTTTTATAATTCACTTTCCAAGAGAATTCAGCAAAATGACGGCCTATGACTGCCATTTTTGAGAACCATAACAGTCATCAAAAGGTTAAAACAAAATATTAAAAAATCCTTATTCTTACATTACCACTCATGACATCGTGACTTTCTGTTAGTCATACATTCCTGATTTACTACGTATGTCAGGGCCTTGTTGGCATTTCATTTTTAATTTTTCAAGATAACATTATAGATACTATTAAGAAATTAAAGGGTATGCCACACTAAACAATATCGCTAACGGGATCGCTAAAAAACGTCACTATTTAGCGATCCCGTTAGCGATATTGTTCAGTGCGGCAGCTTCCAGCGACGAGCTTCCTGCTGTGATCTCGCTCGTCGCTGGAATCGTTCCGGACCCTATTTTCTCGTCGGCGCTCCCGCTGGGTAAGTATCTAATCGCTGTGTGGCACCTTTTCTTAGCGATTTAGCGGTACTTTTGTACCGCTAAAGTCGTTAAGAAGATCGCTAACGGCGATAGCGTCGTTAACTATATCGCTAAATGTGGCCGCATTTAGCGATATAGAAACAATCCCGCTAGCGATCTCATTAGTATGCAACGCTAACGAGATCGCTAGCGGGATAGCTTAGTGTGGCAGTACCTTTAGACACAAAATAATTAATTAAGACACCAATATTGGTCTAAGGTATCAAAATAGAAAAAAGCTTGATCTCACCCAATTGGCCTGGGGTTACCACAAGTTCAGAACTTTACCAATAATGTGAAAAGGTGGCGTCAAGCCTTAATCTGTCTCCCAAGCCTTTTTTCTATTTTGATCCCTTAGACAAATATTGGTGTCTTAATGAATTATTTTGTGCCTACCTACTAAGTAAAAGGATAAATATGGTCCTATAAACCATCCTATCTATATGGTGTATATACAAGGAGCACTATTTACTTTATGCTGCAAAATGACATCAACCCAGTTGTTTTTCCTATGTACCCATACAATGGATCTAGGGGTTTAGAGTGGATATGGGGTCACACATTTGACTCATTCACCCCCTTACCCATTGTATCTACCAATGCCAAAGCACTAAGTGTATGTGCACACGTTGCGGATTTGCCTGTGGATTTTTCTGCGTGGATTCTTCCTCTCTTGGCAGAAAATGCAGGTTAGGCTAAGTGCACACGATCAGGAATAATTGCGTTTTTTTCGCGGTTTTTCCGCGGTTTTCCGCGGTAAAAACGCGATAAAAACGCAAGCATTAAGCATCCTATACATGTTAATTGATTCCGCATGTTTTGGCCACATGTTGCGTTTTTTTCCGCGAAAAAAACGCTTCGCGGAAAAAATAGCAACATGTTCATTAATTTAGCGTAATCGCGGTGATTCCGCCGCCATAGGAATGCATTGAACCGCTTACTTTCCGCATGTGGCTATGCCCACTATGCGCAATGTAAGCGGTTCATGTGCGGTGGTACCCAGGGTCTGGAGGAGAGGAGACTCTCCTCCAGGCCCTGGGTACCATATCCCTGGTAAAACAATAATTAAAATAAAAAATAATGATAGTCTCACCTTCCGGCGGCCCCCGCAGCCTTCCCGCCTTCAGCGACGCCCCCGGCAACTTCCGGTCCCAAGAGTCCTTTGCGAGAATCACCCAGATGGCATAGCGGTCTCGCGAGATGCTACGTCATCGGTGTGATTTGTCGCAAAGCACTCCTGGGACCGGAGTTGCCGGGAGCGTCGCTGAAGGCGGGAAGGCTGCGGGGGCCGCCGGAAGGTGAGAATATCATTATTTATTATTTTTTTTATTATTTTTACATTAGATCTTTTTACTATTGATGCGGCATAGGCGGCATCAATAGTAAAAAGTTGGTCACACTTGTCAAACACTATGTTTGACTCGTGTGACCAACCTGTCAATCAGTTTTCCAAGCGATGCTACAGATCGCTAGGAAAACGCTAGCATTCTGCAAGCTAATTACGCTTGCAAAACGCTATTATTCTGGCGGGAATCAGCATACAAAAAACGTGCGTATTTCCTGCGGGAGAAGTGCGGGATTGCCGCGGAAATTTCCGCAACGTGTGAACTTAGCCTTAGAATCTGCGCGGATTTCATGTGGAATTTATGCAGATTTGTTGCAGATTTCATGCGGATTGTCATGCATTTTTTCTTATGCGGATTTCCCTTACTCAATGTATAGTCAATGGGTGCAGAAACAATGCAGATCTGCAAAAAGAATTGACATGCTGCGGAAAATAAAACGCTGTGATTCTGCACGGATTTGTCCGCAGCATGTGCACAGTAATTCTCAAATTCCCATTGACTGTCATTGGTGGTGTACTACACTGCAGATTTGATGCAATTCCGCGTGTCCAAAAATCCGCATCAAAATCCGCAACGTGTGCACATACCCTTAGAGCACTTTATACCATACGATCTGAAAAATAAGAGGTGTAAATCACCATTAGGATCTTTTATAAGTATAGATGATGATATAAGCTAGTATCCACCAAACAACAGGTTAAGAGCAAGGTATTGAAGCATCAAGTCACTAAATAATTTGGACTATGTCCCATTTTTTGTGCTGAAAACAGCAATTGAGACATTTTAGGTACTACACACCCCACTGTCAATTGGTTGAGGGCACCTGTGTGAAAAAAGTGTTCTGTTTGTGATTTTGGTTTTTCTGCAATTTTTTACATACGGTACTTAATAAAGGTTAAGTTTTAAAATCCCCATCCCTGCTATATCAGTACACTTAATAACAGCCGATGCAACAAATCCTGTATTAAAGCATGATATGACAGAGGTTACATCTAAGGGCAATGGCTCTAAGCATTATTCAACTATGATTATGTATAAAATATGGTTTAAGTAATAAAATGCCCTAAAAAGATGTAAAACATTTTCTACAATAATCTTATATAATACAAATCCTTCTCAAAAAATTAGCATATAGTGCAAAATTTCATTATTTTCCATAATGTAATGATTACAATTAAACTTTCATATATTTTAGAATCATTACACACCAACTGAAATTTGTCAGGTCTTTTATTGTTTTAATACTGATGATTTTGGCATACAACTCCTGATAACCCAAAAAAACTGTCTCAAAAAATTAACATATTTCAACCGTCCAATAAAATAAAAGTGTTTTTTAAAAACAAACAAAAAAACCATCAAATAATAATGTTCAGTTATGCACTCAATACTTGGTCGGGAATCCTTTTGCAGAAATGACTGCTTCAATGCGGCGTGGCATGGAGGCAATCAGCCTGTGACACTGCTGAGGTGTTATGGAGGCCCAGGATGCTTCGATAGCGGCCTTAAGCTCATCCAGAGTGTTGGGTCTTGCGTCTCTCAACTTTCTCTTCACAATATCCCACAGATTCTCTATGGGGTTCAGGTCAGGAGAGTTGGCAGGCCAATTGAGCACAGTAATACCATGGTCAGTAAACCATTTACCAGTGGTTTTGGCACTGTGAGCAGGTGCCAGGTCGTGCTGAAAAATGAAATCTTCATCTCCATAAAGCATTTCAGCCGATGGAAGCATGAAGTGCTCCAAAATCTCCTGATAGCTAGCTGCATTGACCCTGCCCTTGATGAAACACAGTGGACCAACACCAGCAGCTGACATGGCACCCCACACCATCACTGACTGTGGGTACTTGACACTGGACTTCAGGCATTTTGGCATTTCCTTCTCCCCAGTCTTCCTCCAGACTCTGGCACCTTGATTTCCGAATGACATGCAAAATTTGCTTTCATCAGAAAAAAGTACTTGGGACCACTTAGCAACAGTCCAGTGCTGCTTCTCTGTAGCCCAGGTCAGGCGCTTCTGCCGCTGTTTATGGTTCAAAAGTGGCTTTACCTGGGGAATGCGGCACCTGTAGCCCATTTCCTGCACACGCCTGTGCACGGTGGCTCTGGATGTTTCTACACCAGACTCAGTCCACTGCTTCCTCAGGTCCCCCAAGGTCTGGAATCGGTCCTTCTCCACAATCTTCCTCAGGGTCCGGTCACCTCTTCTCGTTGTACAGCGTTTTCTGCCACATTGTTTCCTTCCAACAGACTTCCCATTGAGGTGCCTTGATACAGCACTCTGGGAACAGCCTATTTGTTGAGAAATTTCTTTCTGGGTCTTACCCTCTTGCTTGAGGGTGTCAATGATGGCCTTCTTGACATCAGTAAGGTCGCTAGTCTTACCCATGATGGGGGTTTTGAGTAATGAACCAGGCAGGGAGTTTTTAAAAGCCTCAGGAATCTTTTGCATGTGTTTAGAGTTAATTAGTTGATTCAGAAGATTAGGGTAATAGGTCGTTTAGAGAACCTTTTCTTGATATGCTAATTTTTTGAGACAGGTTTTTTGGGTTATCAGGAGTTGTATGCCAAAATCATCAGTATTAAAACAATAAAAGACCTGACAAATTTCCAGTTGGTGTGTTATGTTTCTAAGGATATGCCACACTAAACAGGTCGCTAACGAGATCGCTAATACGTCTCAATTTAGCGTCTCGTTCGTGACGCTTCGTGTGTGCATTGCAACGACGTGCCCTGCATGTGATCTCGCTGATCGTTCACTAGAGTCTGAACGTATTTAGATCGTTGGGTCCCTCGCTGGGTGATGGCCTATTCGCTGTGTCGCATCTTTTGTGAGCGATGTGCGCTGTTTTTACATCGCATTGACCGTTAAAGTCGTTAATGAGATCGTTAAACCTTTTTGATTCAACGAGATCACTAGTGTTGGCGTATAGAGACATTAAAAATCACAAAAACGACTCATTAGCATTGCGCGTTATGAATCGAAAGATTCACTAGTGTGGCTGAGTACTTAAAATATATGAAAGTTTAATTGTAATCATTACATTATGGAAAATAATGAAATTTTGCACTATATGCTAATTTTTTGAGAAGGACCTGTACATGACCTTTTATAGCTAAGCTAGAAAGGTTGGGATTTAGTAGTGTAATGACTAATGGAATAGAGTCCGTTTTCTTTAATTGTTAGTATGACTATGCTATGAATATGCTGTAAAAAGCATGGAAAGGCAAAAAATCACTGAGAAAAGATGAAAAAAGTACTAAAATGTGAATATTTAGCTGTCCATTTCGTTCAATGGGAGCTATATAGATCTTTATGCAGTTTCTCCCTTTAGTAGTGGTTATCCCCAGACTTACATTAAATTTCATTAAATATAGTGACACTTTGAAGGTAAAGGGCCCTATTCATAAAAGCTTTTACGCCAGTGTTCTGGCATGAAAACTTTCAAAAGTCACATCATTTTGGTTCAACTTAGTCCTGTTCTAAAATTTGTGACCTTTGGTGTCTTCACTTCTTCTATGCTTAGCTCCAACAAAGTGGTCGGAGCTGGGGTGGGACGTTGCGTGGTGACCTTTGGTTGTCAACAATGACTGAAGTAGGATTTGTGGCGAGGCACACACAGAGGTGTACACCACTTGTCTGACACTCTTGATTCATGGACAGGTGTGAGTCTCTTTATGGGAATGAGCGTCTGACTCCAGCACATCTCATCATCAAGACAAGAGTGGACAATGCTAGTCTTGATGAATCTGGCCCAATTTGTCAGGTAGTTCATCTTAGATTTAGATTTATTAATTACAATATAGATTAAAGTCTACATATGATAAATAATGTGTGTGATCTTTTTTTATCTTGTCTATTTCATATGTATGACATTTACCTCCGGGTGGTCATATTGAAGACATACACTTACATTCTCTCCTGTACTTCCAGTTTAGATAGTACAGCTGTCTGTGTGCCTTTTAGAGAATACATAAATGGGGGTAAAATGACACAGAAGTATTATAGGATTTTATTAGTATTTTGTGGTATATCCCTTTCTCTCAGAGACCAGGGAGATGTAACGCGGTTGAGACCATGTAAGTCCAGAAACATATATCCCTCTCAATGCCTATAAAGTTTGGTGGAATGATCTGTGACTGTACCTATGTGCCGTGATAGGACCTTTACAAAGGGGTCCTGTATGTAAACCCCTGCTCAAGGGCATTATTATAAGAAGTACAGTAGGGGTGGATTTTTATAAGAAGGCACAATGGAGAATCATTATAGGGAAAGCAGAAAAGGCATTATTCATATTATTATTATTATTATTATAAATCACCTGTGAGTTTGTATTATGAAAAGGAGGTACGTGGTCATTATTGAAAGGGGTCAAGGGGGGAGGCACAGGGCAACTTATAATTCTAAGGAGGCACAGGGGATATTATTTCTATCGGATGCTGTATAACTGTAAGGAGGCACAGGGGGAGGGACTCCCTCCCTTTGATGGTGGCTCCAGCGGTGAGCCCACATCTTTCCTGGGACTGTCAGCTGTTTTGAACAGCTGACATGTGCCCGCAATAGCCACGAGAAGAATTGCAATCCACCCGTGGCTATTAACTAGTTAAATGCCACTGTCAAACGCTGAGTGCGGCATTTAAATGGCGGAAATACGCTCACCTCCTGGAGACCTCTATGGTTGTCAGTGCCGGCTTGCTGTGAGCACCACCCAGTGGTCAGCGCTCATAGCAAGTCAGTAATGCAGCTAAATAGAGGCAAACTGATCATCGCCTAAATGTAGCAGAGCCGATCGAGTTGTGGCAGCTTCTAGTCTCCCATTGAAGCATGCCAAAAGTAAAAGAAAATGTTTTTAAAAATATAAAAAAATATTAAAGTTCAAATCACCCCCCCTTTCGCCCTATTCAAAATAAAACAATAAAAAATATCAAACATACAAATATTTGGTATCACCGCATTCAGAATCGCCCGATCTATCAATAAAAGAAAGGATTAACCTGATCGCTAAACGATGTAGCGAAGAAAAAAATCAAAATGTCCAAAATTACGTTTTTTTGGTCTACGCGACATTGCATTAAAATGCAATAACGGGCAATCAAAAGATCGTATCTGCACCAAAATGGTGTCATTAAAAACGACAGCTCGGCAGACAAAAAATAAGCCCTCACCCAACTCGAGATCAGGCAAAATAGAGACGCTATGGATATCAGAAAATGCCGCATTTTTTTTTTTATGTTTGGAGTCTATGAACTCATAATGACCTGGAGAATCATAATGACAGGTCAGTTTTAGCATTTAGGAAACCTAGCAAAAAAGCCAAACAAAAAACAAGTGTGGGATTGCACTTTTTTTGCAATTTCACTGCATTTGGATTTTTTTTTCCTGTTTTCTGGTACATAATATGGTAAAACCAATGCAGTCGTTCAAAGTACAACTCATCCCGCAAAAAACAAGGCCTCACATGGTCATATTGACGGAAAAATAAAAAAGTTATTGCTCTGGGAAGAAGGGGAGCGAAAAACGAAAACGCAAAACCGAAAAAAGCTTTAATATGAGGACGTACAGAGAGAACATTATTACTGTGTAGGGGAATAGAGGGTGCACATTTATTGTGTGGGGCACAAAAGGAGGGTACTATTACTGAGAGGGGCATTATTACTGTGTAGGGTACTGTTTATAGCTCTACAGTGGCTGGAAAAAAAAGTATTTATCCCCAAATCCCTTGACATTTCATTTTTTGTGTTTTGCTACCTCACAACCTGGAATTTCACTGTTTTTTTTTTGGAGAGTTTGCATCAGTTCATGTAAAGAACATGCCTAAAACTGTGAACATTTGGTTTTCTTTTCATCTTGAAGCAAACAACAAATATGACAAAATAACTGAAAACTTTAGTGTGCATAACTATTAACTCCCCTAAAGTCAGTACTTTATAAAGCCTACTTTTGCGGCAATTACAGCAACAACTCGCTTTGGATAAGTCTCTATGAGCTTTCCACATCTTGCCACTGGGATTTTTGCCCATTCCTCAAGGCAAATTTGTACCAGCTCCGTTACGTTAGATGGTTTCCTCTGGTGAACAGCAATCTTCAAGTCTGACCACAGATTCTGAATTGGATTAAGGTATGGGCTTTGAATAGGCCACTCAAAAACATTTACACGTTTCCCCTTAAACCACCTTAGTGTTGCTTTAGCAGTATGCTTTGGGTCATTGTCTTGTTGGAAGGTGAACCTCCATCCCAGTCTCAAATCACTGACAGACGGAAACAAGTTTTGCTTAAGAATATCACTGCATCATCCATCTTCATCTTGACTCGGATCATTTTCCATGTCCTTGCTGCCGAAAAACATCTCCTCAGCATGATGCTACCACCACCGTGTTTCACTGTGGGAATTGTGTTCTTGGGGTGATGAGCTGTGTTGCTTTGGTGCAATATATAGCATTTACCTTAGTGCCTAAAAGTTAAATCTGGTATCATCTGACCACACCACCTTCCTCCATACATTTGGGAATCTCCCACATATCTTTTGACAAACTCTAAACGAGCTATACAATTTGTGTAAGGCTTATTTTTGCCCTCTCTTTCATAAAGGCCACCTCTATGGAGTATATGACTTAGGCCGGGGTCACACTTTCGAGAAACTAGCATGAGTCTCGCACCTCAATACCCGTCACTGCTGCCGGCACTCGGGACCAGAGTGTGCGGCTGCATGTATTTCTATGCAGGAACACACTCCGGTCCTGAGTGCCGGCGGCAGTGCCGGGTATTGAGGTGCGAGACCTGTGCTGAGTTTCACACAAGTGTGACCCCGGCCTTATTGTGGTTGTATAGACAGATACTTCAGTCTCTTCTTGGGAGCTCTGCAGCTCCTTCAGGGTTACCTTTGGTCTCTGTGGTGCCTCGTAGATTACTTTGATGAATGCCCTTCTTGCCCGTGCTGAGAGTTTTGATGGGCGCTGGCAGCCCTCTCTTTACAGGTTTATTGTGGTATAATGTTCTTTCCATTTGATCATAATGGATTTGATGGTGTTCCGGCAGATCATCGGAGAATGGGATTTTTTATTTTAGAACTCAACGCTGACTGGTACTTCTCAACAACTTTGTCCCTGAATTGTTTGGATAGCTCCTTGGTCTTCATGATGTTGTTTGGTCTCTTTCTTAATGGTGTTGCAGCCTCTGTGGCCTTTCAGAAAAGGTGTGTGTATACACTGACAGATGATGTGACACTTAGATTGACACAGGTGGACTTCCTTTCACTAAGCATGTGACTTATTAAGGTTATTACTTGCACCAAAAATTCCTAGGGGCTTCATAGCAAAAGGGGTGAATATATATGTACATGCCAATTTTTAGTTATTTGATCCCATAAATGTAATTTATACCTATATTTTTTATCACTACACCACCTTAGCCTATTTAGTGCTGCTGAATCACACACAAATCAGATTACAAAAATATTTAAACACAGGTTTTAACGTAACAAAATAGGTAACAAGATAAGGGTGTGAATTATTTTGCCACTGTATATGGTTTGTGTAGAAGTGGTGGAATGTGAGTATGGTCCGGGAAAGCAGTAAGCCACAGATGTCTCTCACAGATGTCTCTATATTGGATTTTGCAGGGAAAAGTTATGAATGGAGGAAGAGGTCATGGCGGTCTGGGCCGAATGAACAAGAAAACGGAAAATGAATGATAACAATCAGCAAGAATGTCGCTGTTGAGAACCTGCACAGCTTAAAATTACTGAACTACCTCCCACGATCTACTTGCCACCTTTTAATAGTAGACTTATTAATGTAACCAGAGTGCTTTAATAATTTCACTGTAAGGGACTCAAAAACTTCTGATGTTAGCCCTGTGCCTTGGCTCTGGTCCAGGCAAAATAGGAAGTGCAAAGTTTGACAGGAGCTATGCTAAAGGATCAGTAAGGTGAGTATTATTTATTTTACCATTTTAAGGCATTCTGAAGCCTGGATAGACACTTTAACTTTTTTTTATTAAAATTGACGCTGTTACCAGAACAAGTTATTTAAAACTAGGACATCAGTGTTTAGGCTGTTTTCACATGTATGAGTTTCATGGTCCATGTATGAAGAATGATTTCTGGACCAGCTGCGGGTCTCCTGACTTGAACACAATATCCTGATATGTTCCCATGGGGAAGCTCAGTTTGGATCAGGAGCCTCAAGGCCAGTATGTAGATCGCAGACCATACATGAACTGCAAAATTCGGACCTATGACACCAGACTTTAGAAGTATATTAAAATAATTGCTCACAACAGGGCATTGCCATTTAAATAATTCCTGAAAGAATTGAAGTGCCCCACAATATAGAATGGTAGGTGTGGGAAATTAGAATTTACATTGTCTATCAGTCCCCATTTTATGCTTTAAATCTATCACATAGCAGCTTTACACAGAAACCCCCTTAGATCATATAGAAAAATGGTGCAGGAGAGACCATAGTACAAAAAATTGTTTTAAAAGGTAAAATCTTTATTGACAAATAACAATAAAATATATTAACAATTAAAAATCAGCTGGACCAAAATGATAGGGCACAAGTCACAGCATAGAGTATACAGATACAGTAGATGTAGTAACATTGCTTCCACAGATATTTTGCACAAACAGTAAGTAATATTAGATAGTGACTTCTTTAATAAGTGTGCATTTAGCACAATGGGTGACTGGTACTTGCTAGAGAACATAAGGTAAGTAAGGTGCAAGTGCACTAGAGGCAGGTTTAAGTAAGAGATGTGTACAATTACCCAAGCCGAGAGAATGTGCCAGGTTCCCTGCTCCAGTGCATGACCTTGGGCCCTATATTCACTATTATATTGTTATATAACCTACAAACCTTACAAACTGTTCAATATATTCTAACAGAACCCCCCCCCCACATACATTCCAAGTGCCTGAGAAACTGAATCAAAGCAGACACCTAGCCACATCTCTCTCTAAATCCCAGAAAACAGTTGCTTTCATCTTGGCATAAAGCCCTCTCTTTAAAGGGTGTATATAACCCCACCTGCATTTCATTAAAGCATAATTGTCACTGGGATACCGCGACAAAGAGGGGCCAGAAGATCGCGGCATCTGGTTACCTGAACTCATGCACTAGTTAGAACTGCTTCACCATCATATTAAAAAGTGCAGGTTTTCTTTGCTCTGACATTGCTAAGGGTTAATCATTTGATCTCCTGGAGCTCTTCAGCTTGGATTGCCTCGGATTTATCTATATTGGACACTCCCCTCTGCTATATATGCTTGCACTGGCAGTTCTAATTCTCAGTGATAGTTCATTCTGCCTGATTTGGAGTTGGAGGAGTTGTTTGGTGTTTTGAGTTGGCGTTTGGAGAGTTGTTCTGGCGATTTCTGTGTGGAATTTGTCTGCATGTTCATCCTTATCCTCTCCTATTTGGTTTCACCTACTCTCCCCTCCCCTCTCTCCCCTATGTTCCACTCTGCTGTTTGGGGAGTGTCTTTTATATGATTGCAGTTTTCATTTATCCCTGTTTTCCTTCCCTTGTTTGTCTGGTTAGTGTAATCCTATACACTTTGGCCTCACACCAACCTGGGTGGGCAAGGGAACAGATAAGGTTTAAGATAGGAGAATAGCAAGGTGCGTGACCCCGGCGTCTCCACCTTCTGGGGTAATCTGGGGGACAGGGATAGACTACAGTGCCTCCTAGTGTGAGTGATAGGGAGGGAGCCCCTTTCCCTGAGAAATCCTGCAACAGTACTGTGACAGTAATCTCTTGCTGGATACTATGTTTGTGTGTGTGCTGTCTATTGATTCTTCAAGCTCGTTCATCACAACACCTCTAATCTGGCCTTGCACATCAACTCTGGTGGGCCCGTTGCACCCATGTGGTCAATCCTTGTGCAGTCATTTGGTGATTCTACATTGCAGCATAATACTGACTACAGCTAGAGTAAAATACCCTTATAATACAGCAGTTAAAGGTGCATTACATGATATTTTTTCCTATCCTCAGAATTAGATTTATGTGCGGTGTGCCCACTAGGTTGAAGTCTGTGATCTGCAAATGTAGCCAATAGCTACAGAGCAGTAAGGGATGACATGAAAGGGGGGTGCTGTTTTGGCAATGTCTATTATACAGTCCAGTAACATATAATTATTTTCTGTTGTGTTAAAGAAGTTCTCCTAGAATAAGAAAAAAATATAACTAAAGGAAATGTAAGTATAAATAAGTTTCTAATTTCATATAATTAGCAAATAACACAATTGTCTTGACTTGGGATGTAATCACTATACAATTAAAATGGCTACAGCCCTGTTACATTTCACAAAAACCTGTCCTAGAATGATAGGAGAGGAGCCTGTGAGCTCCTGCCTCCCCAGCCCTCCTGTTAGGGTCTTCCGGAAAAATGCTCGAGTTTTCCATTGTCTTCCTTTATACTCGGTACTCGAGTTGAGGCTGTCCAAGAATTTGACCTGCGTGATTGGAGTACTGACCACTCAAGCATTTCAGTGCTCGATCATCACTAATTATCACAAATTTTCTTTGCTCTGGTTATGTTAATATGTCTGATGGCCACACTTTGCTATCAGCCCTTTTTGTACAAGTTGGCCGTCTCCCCATTCACTGCTGTGATTTGAACACGTGACATCAGTTCAATTGTGACTGCAGTAAGAGAAACACTGACTGTTCCACTTGTGATTTGCATTAAAGAGCAATGTGCAGTATTTTTTTGTGATATGAGTATGTTTATAGTGCCAATATTTGCCAAAAAAAATTGTGCACAGTATGGAGAAACTGTTTTGTTTCAATATGTATGATTGGGTCGTATGATAGTGCATTAAATACCCTGAAAAATCCCTACAAGAAAAAAGATTCCATTCTGATGAAGAGCCGGTGAAGTCAACCGTGCATTAGTGTCTTCCAGCTCAGCCTAAAATATTTTTTAATGAGGGTTTGCGAGTTTCTTGACAGATGGGCAAAAAGGATTGAATAGCAAGGAGCGTTGAAAAATGAAGTATTTGTCTTTTTCAGAAGTTGATTAAAATAGAATGCAGATCATTTTTGACACGTGTGTGTGTGTGTGTGTTTATGTATATGAGAACTTGTATGTAAGCACTCAATTAATATCCTGAAATTGACAGTGTAAATGTACTTTAAATATTTGGGTATGGTGCGATATCTTAGCATTTGTAGCCCTACTTATAACCCCTTTACCCGAAACTTTTTGAATGTAAAATTTGCTGGAACTATTAGCAGATGCTATGTTGTATTTGGAGAGCCTCTGATGTGTCTAAACAGTACAAACCGCTCACAAATGACACTGCTTTGGAAATTAGACCCCTCAGGGAACTTATCTAAATGTGTGGTGAGCACCAAGAACCCCCAGCTGCTTCACAGAAGTTTATAATGCTATGAACATAAAAAAATCAAATTTTTCACACAAAATGTTTTTAGCTCAAAATTTTGCATTTTCACAAGAGTAACAGGAGAAAATGCACCATACAATTTATTGTGCAATATCTCTTGAGCATGCCAATACCCAAAATGTGGAGGAAAACTTTTTTGTGCACATGGCAGGACTCGAATGCTATTTGACTTTTGGAATGCAAAACTTGCAAGAATCATTAGCAGATGCCATGTCAAGTTTGGAGAGCCCTTGATGTGCAAAAAGAATGGACCCCTCCACAAATGACCTTATTTTAGAAACTAGACCCCTCAAGGAACTTATCTAGGTGTGTGGTGAGTATTTTGAATCCCCAGGTGCTTCATAGAAGTTTATAATGTTGAGCAGTGAAAATAAAATCACATTTTCCACACAAAAATGTTTTTTAGCCACAATTTTTTTATTTTCAAAACAGTAGCAGGAAAAAATGGACCCCAAAATTTGTTGCAATTTTTCATGAGTACAGATAGATACCTTATATGTGGGAGGAAACTACTGTTTAGGCACATGGCAGGGCTCAGAATGAATGGAGTGATGTTTTGGAATGCAGATTTTGATGGAATATTTTGCAGGTATCACGTTTGGAGAGCCTCTGAAGTACCTAAACAGTGGAAACCCCCACAAGTGACCCCATTTTGGAAACTAGACCCCTCTAGGAATTAATCTAGTTGTATGGTGAGCAACTTGAACCCCCATGTGCTTCAAAGAAGTTAATAACATTGTGCCATGGAAATAAAAAAATCACATTTTTTCCCACAAAAATGTTCTTTTAGCCCAAATTTTCTTATTTTCACAAGGTTAACAGGGAACAATGGACCCCAAAATTTGTTGTGCAATTTCTTCTGAGTATAACAATACCCCGTATGTGGCTGTACAGTTTTGCTTAGCCATACGGCAAGACTCAGGTGAGACCGAGCACTATTTTCCTCCTGGAGTGCCGATTTTGCTAGAATAGTTTGAGGACTCCGTATACAGAACCCCCCAAAAAGCATAATCCTCCCTCAAGTTACCCCATTTTGGAAATTATACCCCTTTGGGAAATTATCTACAGGTGTAGTGACGATTTTAACTACATGGGTTTTTCCAGAAACAAGCAGCAGTGGATGTTGTTGAGTGAAAATTGCAAACTACCATTGTGGTACCCATACATTGTAGTCTGCAGTACATTGCAGTCACCAGTATATGGTAGTGCCCAACTCATGCTTCTGGAGACATGCACCTGTAAATTAGGCGGGCTGTCATCGCTACAGAAATAGCAAACATGTGGATTCTAAATGTGGTTTAGGCACACTGTGGTTCTCAGAAGGGAGATGAAATTTGGATTTTGAGGTGCAGAATTTGCTGAATTTGTTTTGGGGTATGACTAGCCATAGCACTTTTCCACAGCCTTTGTGCTACCAGCAACATGGAAGGTCCCTATTTTTCCATTAACAGTTGACGGACCTGAGAGGGTCTTGCTTTATTTGTGGATTGATTTGAAGCTTTTGTAGGGAACATTTTACATAACATTTGGGATCACCTTTATCCAGCACTCTACGCTGAGGACTTACATCACGGTTTACATCTAAATCTCCAAGTAACGTGATCCATTAACTATAATGTGACAATGCGGCACCAGACTTACTCTAGACTGCATCTGGCCTCTGTTCAGTAACATAGTAACATAGTTATTAAGGTTGAAGGAAGACTTTAAGTCCATCTAGTTCAACCCATATCCTATCCTAACCTGCCCTAACATGTTGATCCAGAGGAAGGCAAAAAAAAACCCAAGTGGCAAACAGTAAGTGATATTCTTCTTTTCAGAAGTGCACAAAACTGTGGTCGACAGCACTTTTATACATGCCTAAAAAAACAGACACCGCTGGATCATACAGCTTTGGCAAAAATTAAGAGACCACCGCATCAAAACTCTGTCAAGCTGTTTTTAAAAATCATGGTTATTCCACAAAATATTGATTTCAGAACTCTTCCTGAGTTAAAACATTAGTATTGTTGTTGCTATATGATTATGAACTTGTTTTCTTTGCATTATTTGAGGTCTGAAAGCAGTGGGTTTTTTTAAATTTTGACCATTTTTGTTTGTAAGAAAAAAATACAAAATTTATTGCTTGGACATTCGGTGACATGTTGTCAGAAGTTTATAGACTATAAGAACAATTTACAATTTACTCAAAAATATACCTATAAAGATAAAAATCAGACAAACTGAACATTTGAAAATGGTCTCTTAATTTTTGCCAGAGCTGTAGGTGGCCAGACGATGTCCACAGTGCCTTATCTGCCTCATTATAAGGAATCTTCCTCGGGGTTACATCTGAATAACGTTTTTTCAAAGATTTACATGGAAACCCTGGTGCAAGCGCTCATCGTAGAGTACAAGATAAATGTGTGTCGAGCCTTACTGCGATCTTTTGGAGACAGAATGAACAAATCAACAGCAGGTGAAGAATTTTTTTCATTTACTTTTTACAACGTTTCTCGTGCTGTATAAGTGATTAGACGACTTTATTCTTTGGGTCGGTGCGATTACAGCTATACCAGATTTATATAGTTTTTATATGTTTGGCTGCTGTCACACACTATGAGATGATTTTTATTGCAAACCGCACCGCCATATTTTGTTATCTGTAATTTTTCCATATTTTTGCTGATATAGTCATGTGACAGCTTATTTTTGCGGGACGAGTTGATGTTTTTATTGGTACCATTATTGGGCACATTATATTTTCTAATCGCTTTCTATTCCGATTTTTGTGAGGCAGTATTAACAAAAAACAGCAATTCAGGAATTTTTTTTTGGGGTGGGTTTATGCTGTTCCGTGTATGGTAAAATTGATAAGTCAGCTTTATTCTTTGGGACAGTACGATTACAGTGATACCACATTTATTTTTTTTTATACTTTGGTGCTTTTACAAAATAAAAACTATTTTATAGAAATGGAATCATTTTTGCTTTATTCTGAGAGCTATAACTTTTTCATTTTTCAGTTGACAGAGCTGTGTGGCAGCTTGTTTTTGCGGGACAAAATGGAGTTTTCAGCTGTATCTTTTTTTGAAGATTGTTCTTTTTAATCCTGTTTTATTCCACGTTTTGTTCGGCAGTATGCTGATAAAGCATACAGTAGTTTTTTATTGGATTAATTTTTTTCATTTTTATTTGTTCTTTAGAGATTTTTTTATATTTTTACAATTTTTATTAACTTTTTTTACTTTTTTACATTGTCCCAGGATGGTACATCAACTGTTTAACCCCTTAATGTCCACTGACGTGCAGAGTCCGTCATGGCAAGGTGCCAGTTCCGGCACCAGGACAGACTCTCCACGTCATGGCTTTGATCTACCACTGCGTGTAAACACGCAGTGGTAGATCAGTGCCGACAGCTGTCACAGACAGCTGACAGGCACGGCAAGCGGTGCGGGGACCTTTGCCGTCGGTCCCCGCACCCACAGCGCTGTGATTGGTCAGTCAATCTGACTGACCAAACACAGCAGCGATCGTGCAGGAGAAGCTGAAATTTCAGCTTCCCCAGCGCGATCAGTGCAGGAGCCGGCGCTGCAGTGGCCAGGCTTCCTGCACTGACAGCCAGGAGCGGAGCCCCCACCGCCCTGGCTGTTAACCCCCTGACTGCTGCGATCGAGCGCGATCGCAGAGCTCAGGGGGGGAGGCAGAGGGTCGGGAGCTCCCTCTGCCTCAGATCAGCGCCACCGCAATGTATTTGCAGGGCCTGATCTCTGCCTTGATGACCCGGGGGTTGTCATGACAACCTCCGGGTCATCTAGCTACGGGAAGCTGCTGTGATCATGTCACAGCAGCTTTCCCCATAGGTACAATGCATTGCAATGCCAGAGCATTGCAATGCATTGTAACTGCAATAAAAAGTATAAAAAGTGAAAGTCCCATAAAGGGACAAGTTAAAAAAAATCATTTTTTAAAAAAAATTGTAAAAAAAATATTAAAAAATAATTTAAAAAAAATCCCCTAAAAAATACACATTTTTATGTAATAAAAAAAATAAAAAACAAAAAACATACACATGTTAGGTATCGCCACGTCCGTAAAAATACCATCTATAAAAGCGTAACCCTAGTTAACCCCTTCAGTGAAAGCCGTAAAAAAAAACACAAAAAAGTAGTAAATTATACTTTTTCCAAGCGGTATCATTATACCGCTTGGAAAAAGTGCAATAACACGCGATCAAAAAGTCAGATATAAATAATCATGGTACCGCTGAAAACGCCATCTTGTCCCGCAAAAAACAAGCCACTATACAGCATCATCAGCGAAAAAATAAAAAAGTTATAGCTCGCGGAATAAACTGATGCAAAAATAATTATTTTTTCTATAAATTTTTTATTGTGTAAAAAACGCCAAAACATAAAAAAAAATATATAAATGAGGAATCGCCGTAACCGTAGTGACCCGAAGAATAAAGCTGCTTTATCAATTTTACCACACACGGAACGGAGGGAAAAAAAAAAAAAAACAATTCCTGAATTGCTGGTTTTTGTTCATTCTGATTCCACAAAAATCGGAATAGGAAACGATCAAAAAACGTTATGTGCCTGAATATGGTACCAATAAAAACGTCAGCTCGTCCCGCAAAAAATAAGCCTGCACATAACTCTGTCAGCTGAAATATGGAAAAATTATAGCTCTCAAAATACGGCGATGCAAAAATTTCTTACAAAAAATTATTCCAAAAAAAAGCATCTTTTAGTGTGTGACAGAAGCTAAACATGAAAAAAGAGTATAAATCTGGTATCGATGTAATCGCACCGATCCGAGGAATAAAGTCGCCTAATCACTAATACCGCACGAGGAACGGCGCAAAAAAGAAAACCAATTCTTCACCTTTTTTGGATTTGTTCATTGTGCCTCCCAAAGATCGCAGTAAGGCGATCACAGTGGTTCCCCCCCACATATGGGGTATCAGCGTACTCAGGACAAAATGCACAATAGCTTTTGGGGTCCTATTTCTCCTGTTACCCTTAGAAAAATAAAAATTTGGGGCAAAAAGATTATTTTTGTGGAAAAAAATATGATATTTTTATTTTCACGGCTCTACGTTATAAACTTCTGTGAAGCCCTTGGGGGTTCAAAGTGCTCACCACACATCTAGATAAGTTCCTTGGGGGGTCTAGTTTCCAAAATGGAGTCACTTGTGGGGGGTTTCTACTGTTTAGGCACATCAGGGGCTTTCCAAACGTGACATGACACCCGCAGACCATTCCATCAAAATCTGCATTTAAAAACGGTGCTCCTTCCCTTCCGAGCTCTGCCATGCGTCAAAATAGTGGTTCCCCCCACATATGGGATATCAGCGTACTCAGGACAAATTGCACAATAGCTTTTGGGGTCCTATTTCTCCTGTTACCCTTATAAAAATAAAAATTTGGGGACAAAATATTATTTTTGTGGAAAAAAATATGATATTTTTATTTTCACGGCTCTACATTATAAACTTCTGTGAAGCACTTGGGGGTTCAAAGTGCTCACCACACATCTAGATAAGTTCCTTGGGGGGTCTAGTTTCCAAAATGGAGTCACTTGTGGGGGGTTTCTACTGTTTAGGCACATCAGGGGCTTTCCAAACGTGACATGACACCCGCAGACCATTCCATCAAAATCTGCATTTAAAAACGGTGCTCCTTCCCTTCCGAGCTCTGCCATGCGTCAAAATAGTGGTTCCCCCCCACATATGGGATATCAGCGTACTCAGGACAAATTGCACAATAGCTTTTGGGGTCCTATTTCTCCTGATACCCTTATAAAAATAAAAATTTGGGGCAAAAAGATTATTTTTGTGGAAAAAAATATGATATTTTTATTTTCACGGGTCTACGTTATAAACGTCTGTGAAGCACTTGGGGGTTCAAAGTGCTCACCACACATCTAGATAAGTTCCTTGGGGGGTCTAGTTTCCAAAATGGAGTCACTTGTGGGGGGTTTCTACTGTTTAGGCACATCAGGGGCTTTCCAAACGTGACATGACACCCGCAGACCATTCCATCAAAATCTGCATTTGAAAAAGGCGCTCCTTCCCTTTCCAGCTCTGCCATGCGTCAAAATAGTGGTTTACCCCCACATATGGGGTATCAGCGTACTCAGGACAAATTGCACAATAACTTTTGGGGTCCTGTTACCCTTTGGAAAATAACAATTGGGGGTGGAAAGATAATTTTTGTGGAAAAGATATGATTTTTTAATTTTACTGCTCTACGTTATAACCTTCTGTGAAGCCCTTGGGGGTTCAAAGCTTTCACCACACATCTAGATAAGTTGCTTGGGGGGTCTAGTTTCCAAAATGGGGTCACTTGTGGGGGGTTTCCACTGTTTAGGCACACAGGGACTCTCCAAATGCGACATGGCGTCCAATCTCAATTCCAGCCAAAAAAGTCAAATGGCGCTGCTTCCCTTCCAAGCTCTGCCATGCGCCCAAATAGTGGTTCCCCCCCACATATGGGATATCAGCGTACTCAGGACAAATTGCACAATAGCTTTTGGGGTCCTATTTCTCCTGATACCCTTATAAAAATAAAAATTTGGGGGCAAAAATATTATTTTTGTGGAAAAAATATGATATTTTTATTTTCACGGGTCTACGTTATAACCTTCTGTGAAGCCCTTGGGGGTTCAAAGCTCTCACCACACATCTAGATAAGTTCCTTGAGGGGTCTAGTTTCCAAAATGGGGTTACTTGTGGGGGGTTTCCACTGTTTAGGCACACAGGGGCTCTCCAAATGCGACATGGCGTCCAATCTCAATTCCAGCCAAAAAAGTCAAATGGCGCTGCTTCCCTTCCGAGCTCTGCCATGCACCCAAATAGTGGTTTACCCCCACATATGGGGTATCAGCGTACTCAGGACTAATTGCACAATAACTTTTGGGGTCCTTTTATCCTTTGGAAAATAAAAATTGGGATGAAAAGATAATTTTTGTGGAAAAAATATGATTTTTTAATTTTACGGCTCTACGTTATAACCTTCTGTGAAGCCCTTGGGGTTCAAAGCTCTCACTACACATTTAGATAAGTTACTTGGGGGGTCTAGTTTCCAAAATGGGGTCACTTGTGGGGGGTTTCCACTGTTTAGGCACACAGGGACTCTCCAAATGCGACATGGCGTCCAATCTCAATTCCAGCCAAAAAAGTCAAATGGCGCTGCTTCCCTTCTGAGCTCTGCCATGCGCCCAAATAGTGGTTTACCCCCACACATGGGGTATCGCTGTACTCAGGAGAAATTGTACAACAAATATTGTGGTTCATTTTCTACTGATACCCTTGACAAAATTTTAAAAAATTGTGTCGAAAGAAAAATTTTGGGAAAAAAAGTTAAATGTTAATTTTTTCCTTCCACATTGATTCAATTCTTGTGAAGTACCTAAAGGGTTAATAAACTTCTTGAATGTGGCTTTGAACACGTTGAGGGGTGCAGTTTTTAGAATGGTGTCACTTTTGGGTATTTTCTGTCATATTGACCCCTCAAATTCACTTCAAATGTGAGGTGGCCCCTAAAAAAATGATTTTGTAAATTTTGTTGGAAAAATGAGAAATCGCTGGTCAACTTTTAACACTTATAACTTCCTAACAAAAAAAATTTTGGTTCCAAAATTGTGCTGATGTAAGTAGACATGTGGGAAATGTTATTTATTAACTAATTTTTGTGACATATCTCTCTGATTTAATGGCATAAAAATTAAAAGTTTGAAAATTGCAAAATTTCAAAATTTTTGCCTTATTTCCGTTTTTTTCATAAATAAACGCAAGTTATATTGAAGAAATTTTACCACTATCATGAAGTACAATATGTCTCGAGAAAACAATCTCAGAATCGCCAAGATCCGTTGAAGCGTTCCAGAGTTATAACCTCATAAAGAGACAGTGGTCAGAATTGTAAAAATTGGCCTGGTCTTTAACCTACAAAATGGCTTGGTCGTTAAGGGGTTAATGACAGATGGCTGATCTAATACTCTGCAATGCTTATGCACTGCAGAGTATTAGTGCAGCATCTAATATGCAGGGAGGAGGCATGTCAGCTCCTGCCCTCAGCATGAGCTGATAGGCCACCATCCCTGGATGATGGCACAGCCATCTTGGGACCCGGTGTCACCATGGAGACCATGGACAGAACATTGCGATGCTCTGCAATGTCACAGTCACTATTGACAGTGGCATCATAGCTAGCTAGCATCGATTGTGGGCGTCACAGCAGGGTGTCAGTTCTCACATAAAGGTGATACCTGCATTCGATCACGTCGGCGCTCAGCGTGAGCCCGCACTTTCGTAGCGCTGTATATATATGGCAGTTTGCGTCAAAGCAGCTCTATATGGCGCATATTGGTAGGGGGTTAATTTTGCCCAGGATCACTTTTTATCTAAAACTGACCCTGATTACACTACACATAATCTCATTATAATGTTGAACTTTCTTACATACCAAAAGTAAAAATTTAATAAGGATGTTGATACTGAAACAGAAGCTTCAAAGTCATTATAAGATAATAAAAATAACCTCAATATCCTGCAATAAAACAACAATCAAAGCTGTATAATAGAGACGTGTTATATCTGAGATACTATCCTGACCTAATACCTGCAGCTCTGCAATAGCAGCTTGAGAAGAATACAATTAATGTATAAAAGCAACATTGTGAAGGATAACAAAATTGAAAGGATAATACATTTTAACATTCAGTTCCCTATTTGCCAAAAATTCTGAGCATATTATTTATGGCTTAAAACTGGTGATCTACGTGAATATGTGCATATTTAGTTTTAAAACAGTGATATATATATATACAGTACAGACCAAAAGTTTGGACACACCTTCTCCCCTTGCTTCCCCCATCATCATACTCACCTCCTCCTGCTGCCTGCAGTTCCAATGGTCCAGCGCCGACATCTTCCTGTATGAGCGCGGCGGACCACTCGTGGTACCGCTCATTAAGCTCATGAATATGGATGCCACTCCACTCTCATAGGCGTGGCGTCCATATTCATGACCTTAATGAGCGGTACCACGAGTGGTCCGCGCGCTCATACAGGAAGAAGATGTCGGCGCTGGACCATCGGAGCTGCAGCTGGAGGAGGTGAGTATGATGACGGGGAGGAATGAGCAGGGAGGGCAGTGAGCGCTGGGGCTGGAGGGGCAGTGAGCGCTGCGGCTGGGGGGGCAGTGAGCGCTGGGGTTGGGGGGCAGTGAGCACTGAGGCTGGGGGGGCAGTGAGCACTGGGGGGCAGTGAGCGCTGGGGGGCAGTGAGTGCTGGGGCTGGGGGGGCAGTGAGCACTGGGGCTGGGGGGGCAGTGAGCGCTTGGGCTGGGGGGACAGTGAGCGCTGGGGCTGGGGGAGACAGTGAGTGCTGGGGCTGGGGGGGCAGTGAGCGCTGGGGCTGGGGGGGCAGTAAGCGCTGGGTCTGGGGGGCAGTGAGCGCTGGGGCAGTGAGCACGGGGGGGCAGTGAGCGCTGGGGGGCAGTGAGCGCTTGGGGGGCAGTGTGCGATGTGGGGCAGTGAGACCTGGGGAGCAGTGAGCGCTGTGAGGCAGTGAGTGCTGTGGGGGCAGTGAGCGCTGGGGGAGTGAGCGCTGGTGGGCAGTGAGCGCTGGGGGGAATGAGCGCTGGGGGGAGAAATGAGCGCTGGGGCAGTGATCACTGGGGGGGCAGTGAGTGCTGGGGGAATGTGCACGGGGAGGAATGAGCGCAGGGGGAGGAATGAGCAGTGGGGGAATGAGCACGGGGGAATGAGCGCTGGGGGAGGAATGAGCACTGGGGGGAGGAATTAGCGTACGGGGGAGTAATGAGCGCTGGGGTGAATGAGCACTGAGGTGGGGAATGAGCGCTGAGGTGGTGAATGAGCGCTAAGGTGGGGAATGAGCGCTGGGGGAATGAGTGCTGAGGTGGGGAATGAGCGCTGGGGGGAATGAGCACTGAGGTGGGGAATGAGTGCTGGGGTGGGGAATGAGCGCTGAGGTGGGGAATGAGCGCTGAGGTGGGGAATGAGCACTGAGGTGGGGAATGAGCGCTGGGGTGGGGAATGAGCGCTGAGGTGGGGAATGAGCGCTGAGGTCGGGAGTGAGCGCTGAGGTGGGGAATGAGCGCTGGGGGGAATGAGCACTGAGGTGGGGAATGAGCGCTGGGGTGGGGAATGAGCGCTGAGGTGGGGAATGAGCGCTGAGGTGGGGAATGAGCGCTGGGGGAATGAGCACTGAGGTGGGGAATGAGCGCTGGGGAGAATGAGCGCTGAGGTTGGTAATGAGCACTGAGGTGGGGATTGAGCTCTGAGGTGGGGAAATGAGCGCTGGGGAGAATGAGCACTGGACTAATGTAAAAGAGGAGGTTGGACAGAAATTACATCACAAATCTTTTTTTTTTGTTAAATAACATCTTTATTTAGCTTACAAAAAGGCATACAAATCCGCATGTAAAAAACGCTTCAAATACGCACCTGCGTTTTCTTCCAATAGATGCGGATTATGTACGGAAACTTCTGCAGACAAATCTGCAACGTGTGCACATACCCTAAGGCTATTTTTCCACGTTCAGGAAATGCTGCAGAGAGGACACAGCTCCGTCCTAAGCTTTGCCGGCTTTTGTAAGCGTGGTGATTCCACATGTGTTAATTGAACCATGTGGAATCACCGCATCCTATACATAGGACGGTGTTATTTATCTTGCGTAGACTGAGCGTCTCCGCGAGATAAATAGACATGCTGCAGTCTAGAAAGACGCGCCGCATGTGCATATACGCAGGTCTGCCACCTGCAACTTTGAAATTGTACGCATAGTGGATATGGGATTTCATTTAATCCCTCCACTGTGCTGTAACATTTGGACGCTGCGGATTGGGCTCTGCGGCTGTTCTCAGCGTCCAATCCGCAGCGTTTCCTGAACGTGGGAACGTACCCTAAATATATCTCTGCCTCTGGACATTATATAGTATAAATTTGCCTGGACTGTACATTATTATAAATCTACTACCTGAGCATTGTACATTATAGATCACCCTGAACATTATATATAATAGATTGTACGTCATATATTACAGATAATTCTGGACATTTTATACTATAGGTCTCCTTGTACATTATATATTATAGATCTATAATAAATAATATACCGGGAGATCTATAAGATAAATTGTCCAGATTTAAATGTAAGTATCTGTTTAAACCCAGACATATGAATAAGGCCTTAGTCGAGACTGGGCAGTAATAGAATAATAAAATCCATCTAGTAATCCTCCAATGTCTGCTGGACATGGTGTGGGGAGAGTTTCTAGTTCAGTTAGTACAGACACCAGACTTCTTGCTGTTAACCAGTTAATGTTTTCTTGCCCACCACACTGCAGTGTCAAAAGAGGAAGACAGCGAGACAGGCAGCAACATCACATCAGAGAGCTCCTGACCTCGAAACAGAAAATCCTCAGATCCTGGTATTGTAACCTAATATTAAGAATAATATTTATTCATTGATATTGCGCTATTAACTCCACAGCACTTTACATACATCATCAACACTGTCCCCATTGGGGCTCACAATCTAAACAACCTATTTGTATGTCTTTTGAGTGTGGTAGGAAACCACTGTCTTTGAAAGAGCTACATGGACACACACATAGATTCGGCCTCATTCATTCCCTATGGGACTTGCAAACATGTGCGGCACTTGCGGTGAGACAAAAAAAAACACTGCTAGTAGTGTTTTTTTTCCGTTGCTGCAAGTATCGGATTTGCGGGATCGCGTCAAAACCGCAAGTGTCGCACATGTCTGCAATAGGGAATGAATGCGGCCGAATCTATGTGTATGCCCATATAGCTCTTTCAAAGACAGTGGTTTCTTACCACACTCAAAAGACATACAAATATGATGTTTAGATTGTGTTGCCATAAGTGATCCGTTACGTGGCAGATGCAGAAAAACTGCCGGATCTGCCGCGAATGGCAAAAATCGCTGATGTGCAAGTAGCCTAAGTCACTGACGACAGTGTCTGCATTAGTCATACTCACCAATGGGGGAGGCAGAACAAAAAGTGCCTAGGGCAGCATAAACTCTAAATACGGCCCTGAGTCCTGCCCCTACCCAACCCCTGTACATGTATTATCTATCCCATGGATAAGGTATAAAAGCTCTTAGTTTAATCCTCCCATTAAATCAAAGTTCTCAAGTATTTAGTTAATATTGTAGGGCTCTTTGAACTGACTTGCATAAAGTATTTCTGAAAAGGATCAAAAGTTAGGGCTGATTGTCATTAAAGTGGTTTTTTGGCACTTTTACATGTACACTCCCTGACAGAAGTTATGTCGCTTATCTATGTTATGTAAATAAAAGCTTATAACCTGACGTTAAATTCATCCATTGGTTGTATAAATTATTCTTTTGAAAGCTGAAACCCTCCGAAATGTGATTTAGGTTAAGAAAATAAATTGGCATCAATGCAGAAATATTGATCATTTAATGGACACAGAATGGTCAGATTTTGCAAGACAAAAGTTTTGTCGCCCACAGAAAGTAATGTGATATTCAAACAATAATTAACTTAAAATACAAATATATGTTGCAAAACATTGGTGAATGAAGTAGTGGTGCTATTAGAGTTATATTTAATATTGTGTGACTTCCATGAGCTTGAAGGACTGCATCCATGTGGTTTAACAATGATTCATACAATTTATTAATGAAGTCAACAGGAATAGCAAAGAAAGCAGTCTTACATGCCTTCCAGAGTTCATCTAGATTCTTTGGGTTTGTCTTCCAAGCTTCCTCTTTCATCCTACCCAAACATGCTCAATGATGTTCATGTCTGGTGACTGGGCTGGCCAGTCCTTGAGCACCTTGATCTTTTTTGCCTGATGGAACTTTGCTGTAGAGATGGATATATGTGATGGAGCACCATCCTGCTGCAGAATTTAACCCCTTTTATAATTTGGAATATAAGAGGTAGCTAATACTTCTTGATATTTTAGGCTATTGATATTGCCTTCCACCTTGCAAATGTTTCACACACCCCCATACTGAATGTAACCCCAGACCATGATCTTTCCACCACAAATTTAACTGTTTTCTGGGTGTATTTTGGATCCATACGGCTCTAGTAGGTCTCCTGCAGTATTTGCAGCGGCTGTGTTGTAATTCTACTGAAGATTCATCAGAGAAATCCACCTTCTGCCACTTTTCCAGCGTCCATCTGTTTAGTAGGCTGTGGGACTTTGCAAATGCCACACGGTTTTTTATTTGCCTTTTATTTAGTGCTAGCTTCTGGGCACTGATTCGACCATGGAAGCCATTTCGAGACAGAATCCTACAAAGTGTTCTAGTTGACACAGGGACTTGAGGTGACCAGGACTGTTGGAGCTCTGCTGCAGTGGAAGAGGGGCTTGCTTTGGATTTTCTAACCAATAAACGTTCTTCCTGAGCAGTTGTCATGTGGGGTCTGCTGTACCTGGGCTTGTCAAACACATCTCCAGTGTCTTCAAATCTTTTTTTCTTTGTACTTGATGCTGAGACACATTAAAGGTGCCAGCCACCTCTGGAGTGGATCTGGTCTTCAGCTTCTTGATAATCCAGGCTTTGGTCGCAGGGTGGATTTTTGGCGTGTTGACAGAGCTCAAGTTGCAGTTCAAGTGAAGGTCTGGGGTGCTGGGTTTCTTTTTATACACACCCACTAATTAAGTGATCATTTACTGAGCACAGGTGAGGATGTAAACTAGGATTGGGTGCATTATATGACCAGGCGACAAAACTTTTGTCTTGCCAAAATCTGATCATTCTGTGTTCATTAAATGATCAAAATTTCTGCATTGATGCCAATTTATTTTCTTAACTAAACCACATTTCGGAGGGTTTCCGCTTTCGAAAGAATAATTTATGCAACCAATGGATGAATTTAACGTCAGGTTATAAGCTTTTATTAACATAACATGGATAAGCGACATAACTTCTGTCAGGGAGTGTATCCTATTCTATAGGTCATCAATATCTGATTGGTTGGCGTGCGACACCCTACACCCACGAATCAGATGTCTTGGTGTTGGTGGTGGCAGAGGTGTTGTACAACACAGCTCTGTTAACCATATAGTGGCTGACACCGGGTACTGCATATCCATCTCCTAATTCGAATAGGGGGTGGATGTGTAGTATCCAGCCACAGCAACTACACACTTGACGTAGCTTTGCTGTGCAGCTCCGCAACTGAGCAATTCCACCCACTGTCAGAACACCTGATCGCTAGGGGTGTTGAGTCTCCCACCCCCCACCGATCAGATATTGATGACCAAACTTAAGGATAGGCCATTAACCCCTTAACGACCGCCGATACGCCTTTTAACGGCGCTGTGGAAAAAGTGTATAGCGCCCCCACAGTCGCATTTTCTCCGGGGTCTCGGCTACCGGGGGTAGCCGAGACCCCAGAGAACATGAATCGGGTCGGTTTTTACCGACCCGATGTTGTGATCGCCGTTATTAACCCTATAACGGCGATCGCAACAAAAAAAAATCTGATATGCCATTTAATTTCTCTCTCCTCTGATGTGATCGGACATCAGAGGAGAGAGAAAAAGGGTCCCCGATCCCCCCCTTGTGGCCCCAGATACCCCCTTGTGGCCCCAGGGCCCTCCTGCCTCCTCCGGTGGGCGCCGCCATCTTTAATGGCGAGAAAATGGCGGGCCCATGCGTAGTGCGCCCGCCGCGATGTGCCGGGGGGTGTTGGGCAATTTTCTCTGGGGTCTCGGCTGCCGCTGGTAGCCGAGACCCAGAAAACATGATCCGGGTCAGTACTTACCGACCCCGGTGTTGCGATCGCTGTTATAACAGTTTAACGGCGACCGCAACAAAAAAAAATAAAATGATTTCTCTCCCCTCTGGTGTGATCGCACATCAGAGGAGTGAGAAATAGTGTCCCCAGGACCCCCGATCCCTCCCCTGTACCTCCCGGTGTCCCCTCTTCCGCCGGCAGTTCCTGCAGCTCCGGCCTCTTCATCCTGGCGGCAGATTAAAAAAATAAATGATTCATTCATTCTCTAAAAGTACATTTTGATCACTGTGATAAACTATCACAGTGATCAAAATAAAAAAAACAGTACATAAACCCCCCCGTTTATCACCCCCTTAGTTAGGGACATATAATAAAATATAGAAATTGTATTTATTTTCATTTTTCCATTAGGGTTAGGGCTAGGGTTAGGGTTAGTGTTAGGGTTAGGGTTATAATTAGGGTTAGGGTTAGCATTAGGGTTAGGCTGGGTTCATACTGCGCTATGGTAGTCCGTTAGACGGACTGCGTCACACAGCGTTATAACGCGGTGTAATGCAGTCCATTAACGCTGCCATTCACCCCCATTTGAGGGCACATCGCGACGCATGCCGTAAAGCGGCATGAGTTCACGACATGCCGTCATTCAGTGACGGAGCATCAGACGCGGCCTGCAGCCTCTGGGCTCCGTCACCACTAGCGCAGATGAATCATCTGCTGATTCCTCTGCGCTAGCGGGTATAGCATAACGCGATTGCGTTATGCTATACCGTTACCAGCCAGTCAACGATATGTGTTGAACAGGATGGTAAAACACAATATGAACCTAGCCTTAGGGTTATAATTAGGGTTTGGGTTACAATTAGGGTTGGAATTAGGGTTGGGATTAGGGTTAGGATTAGGGTTAGAGTTAGGATTAGGGTTAGGGTTGGGATTAGGGTTAGGGGTGTATTGGGGTTAGGGTTGGAGCTAAAATTGAGGGGTTTCCACTATTTAAGCATATCAGGGGGTCTCCAAACACGACGTGGCGTTCAAAAAGTCAAATGGCGCTTCCTCCCTTCTGAGGCCTGCCATGCGCCCAAACAGTGGTTTACCCCAACATATGGGGTATCACCGTACTCAGGACAAATTGCACATCAATTTTGGGGTTCTAATTTTTCCTGTTACCCTGGGAAAATAAAAAATAGCTGGCTAAAAAATCATTTTTGAGGAACAAAATGATTTTTTATTTTCACGGCTCTGCATGTTAGGGTTCGAGTTCCCGCTGCTGCTCAAGGGGAGTCTCGAACCCGTCCCGCTGCGGTCTCCCATTCATCTCCGGCCACAGTGGAGCCTGCTCAGCAGAGACGTCGGTCCAGGCGTCTTGCCCACTCCTCTACTGTGCAGTGACTTGCTGCTGCCTTTCCTGGATCTGCTATTATAGCCAGTGCTGGAGCAGCCGTCTTTGAGACAAAGTCCTGCGTTTTCCCATCTGAGCATGCCCAGAGTGAGATCTCTCATTGGAGATCAGGGGTCACATGTTCAGGTGCTGCAGCGGCTCCTATTGGTCCGCCAGGAAGGTCATGTAGCTATGTGTGTTTGTAACAGCTTCTCATTGGTCCTTGTTCCTGGAAGGTCCTGTAGCTGTTGCTATAAAAGGGTAGCATGGCTGGGCCGCCATGCGCTAATATCAACCATTGTATGCTATGCGCCAGTGTGATCATGCGTATGTGTGGTTAGGGTCCCGGCTGAAATAAGCCACTAGAATACCGACTTAATCGGTGAGGAGTTTGGTATGGTAGCTGGCCAGGGTCGGTGTCCTAGATGCCCTAGATAACCGGCGTAACCGGTGAGGAGTTTTGATTGCCGTATTCAGGGTCTGGCGTTCAGACGCCATAGATTGCGGGTGACTCCCACGAGGACATTAGCACATGATCACGCGTTATGTACGCTTAGCACTTAACTGTGTACCTGAGAGCCTGACAGGACACAGCACTTTTCCTCAGCGGCCCTGTGACGTAACAGGGTTTGCTTTCGACGCTAGACAGCGCCCTAGCGTTTTACTTTGCGGCTCACTGAAGCTAAGTGAGTTCGCACCTATCGCCATATAGCGCTGTGGCATTTCCATTAGCGGCTCTGGGTATTAACAGAGTTCGCACTTACTGCCACAACGCGCTACGGCGTTTATTTTAGCGACTCTGCGGGATAACAGAGTTCGCCACTTTCGCCATTTTACTAGCAGCAGGTTCCGCCTGCATGGTGGACCCCGGGCTGCGAACGCACCTCTCTACCTCATATATTTGGTGCGTTCCGCAGACCCTAACACTGCATTTATAAATTTCTGTGAAGCACTTAGGAGTTCAAAGCCCTCACCACACATCTAGATAAGCTCCTTCAAGGGTCTAGTTTCCAAAATGGTGTCACTTGCAGGGGGTTTCTACTGTTTAGGCACATCAAGGGCTCTGCAAAAACAACATGACGCCCGCAGAACATTCCATTAAAGTCTGCATTACAAAATAGCGGTCCTTCCCTTCCAAGCTCTCCCATGCGCCCAAACAGTGGTTCCTCCCCACATATGGGGTATTAGCGTACTCAGGAAAAATAGCACAACAACTTTTGGGGTCCAATTTCTCCTGTTACCCTTGGGAAAATAAAAAAATAGCGGGCTAAAAATCATTTTTGAGGAAAAAAATTATTTTTTATTTTCACGGCTCTACGTTATAAAACTTCTGGGAAGCACTTTGGGGTTCAAAGTTAAACGGCGCTCCTTCCCTTCCAAGCTCTGCCAGGCACCCAAACAGTGGTTTACCCTATATATGGGGTATCATCATGCTCAGGACAAATTGCACAAAAACGTTTGGGGTCTTGTTACCCTTGGGAAAATAAAAATTGGGGTGAAAAGATAATTTTTGTGGAAAAAATATGATTTTTTATTTTCACAGCTCTACGTTATAAATTTGTGTGAAGCACTTGGAGGTTCAAAGTGCTCACCACACATCTAGATAAGTTCCTTAAGGGGTCTAGTTTCCAAAATGGGGTCACTTGTTGGGGGTTTCCATTGTTTAGGCACATCAGGGGCTCTCTAAACGCGACATGGCATCCAGCCAATTCTGCGTTGAAAAAGTCAAACGGCGCTCCTTCCCTTGCGACCTCTGCCGTGCGCCCAAAAAGTGATTTACCCCCACATATGGGGTATCGGCGTATTCAGAAGAAATTACACAACAAATTTTGTGGTTCATTTTTTCTTTTAACACTTGTGAAAATAAAAAAATTGGTTCCGAAGTAAAGTTTTTGCAAAAAAAGTTAAATGTTAATTTTTTCCTTCCACATTGATTCAGTTCCTGTGAAGCACGTAAAGGGTTAATAAACTTCTTGAATGTGGTTTTGAGCACCTTGAGGGGTGCGGTTTTTAGAATGGTGTCACTTTTGGGTATTTTCTATCATATAGATCCCTCAAAGTGACTTCAAATGTGATGTGGTCCCTAAAAAAAAAATGGTGTTGTAAAAATGAGAAATCGCTGGTTAATTTTTAACCCTTATAACTTCGTAACAAAATTAAATTTTGTTCCCAAAATTGTGCTGACATAAAGTAGACATGTGGGAAATGTTATTTATTAAGAAATTTGTGTGACATATCTCTGATTTAAGGGCATAAAAATTAAAATTTTGAAAATTGCTAAATTTTCAAAATTTTCGCCATATTTCCATTTTTTTCATAAATAAAAGCAAGTCATATAAAAAATTTTTTACCACTATCGTGAAGTACAATATGTCATGAAAAAACAGTCTCAGAATCAGCTGGATTCGTTAAAGCGTTCCAGAGTTATAAACTCATAAAGTGACAGTGGTCAGAATTGCAAAAATTGACCCGGTCATTAAGCTGCAAATTGGCTCTGTCACTAAGAGGTTAATATAAAAGTTCCCCTTTAATTCCAAAGGTGTTTGTATCTAATGACATTTTTTTCTAAAGAAATAGTTCAATGCTCAACAGTAGATATAACTTCAAGGTTTTGTTTTTATAATATGCTAAAATAAGATGTTCTTATTTATCAATCATAAGACGTAAACTAGTAAAAATCATCAAGGTTCATATATCCATTAAGCTTAACCTATTGATAATCATTATCATGATCTTATTCTTCCCTACAAAATAAGGCCTCATGTACTCCACTGTTACATTCTGGCTTGCAGTTTATTGTGGGTTGCCTTTTCTCAGGCTGAGTTTTAACTAGAAGCATTCGTGGCGCTATAGAGTACAAGTCTTCTTTGTTTGAAGAGGCAATTTGCATATTAAAATTTCCCAGAGGAGCATTGCACGGCGAATAAGCCTCCTTACCTCGACACGCCAGAGCTGGTATGTCACTCTCCACAAGGAGAAACCTTACCCCCCAGACCCCAGTCCAGAGCCTCTCATCTAGCCAAATCAGATCTCTCCTACTTTGCACTGACGAGGACCAATAGTCCGAAACACCGTGTCTGCAAATGGAGATTCTGATTTGGCTTTTATCCTAAGTCACATTACAAGACTCGTTAAAGGGTTGATTGTGACTTGTAGGATCGCTACTTCCAATAGGTGGCGCTATAGAGTACAAGTCCTCTTTGTTTAAAGAGGCAATTTGCATATTAAAATTTCCCAGAGGAGCATTGCACGGCGAATAAGCCTCCTTACCTCGACACGCCAGAGCTGGTATGTCACTCTCCACAAAGAAAAACCTTACCCCCCAGACACCAGTCCAGAGCCTCTCATCTAGCCAAATCAGATCTCTCCTACTTTGCACTGACGAGGACCAACAGTCCGTAACATCGTGTCTGCAAATGGAGATTCTGATTTGGCTTTTATCCTGTCACATTACAAGACTCGTTAAAGGGTTGATTGTGACTTGTAGGATCGCTACTTCCAATAGGTGGCGCTATAGAGTACAAGTCCTCTTTGTTTGAAGAGGCAATTTGCATATTAAAACTAGAAGCATTGAAATCAGTGCTTCAAGATGAAACATAGTCCAACAACATGCAATGACACATACTATAATTTTTTATGTGGTGTAAGAAAGTAGGAGGTAAGGTTCTGGATGGCAGATATGTGTCACCGCAGTGGTAAAGCCTATACCAGGAAAATTAGGTTACTGAGATAATTTTATGTTGACTGAATTTTAGGTCCAGGATTAAGAAGAAACTAAAAGGGTGTGGGTGGGAAAGGTTGTTGCCATAATCCAGCCTGGAGCTTACAGGCTCAAAAACAGCAGCTGGGTTAGCTCAGCAGTATGGAGTTGTGCTGCAGCTGAACAGAGATGCGTTTGTTTGATGAACCCGTCTGCAGCTGCATGAGCTGCTAAGGCCTGGAATTCTGAGATCAGTGAGACTGCTACATTTATGTTGTTTCATTGTGCCTGAAGGAAGGACTGTTTATGTTATTCATTTGTACTGAAAGAAGGCTGTTTTAGTTTTGGAGCTGTGGGGTTTATAGTTGACAATAAACTTTATGCTGTTTTGATATAACAACCTTGTGTGTATCAAAGCGGCTACTGGAGTGCTGAAACCCTACTGTGGACATTAAAAAGACTCATTTTTTAATATGATAGTATACCAAAAAGCATAATGATCATGGTAATGAACAAAACAAACAATATTTGGATCAACTGATATATGGTATATGTTCAATCTTTCCAGTATCCATCTAGGAATAGCTTGAGGTCAGAAGTGATTGCTGAAATACTTCAAAACTTTAAACTTCATACATTACTAAACATTGCTGACTAGAGAGAAAAATTATGACCATTGTTCTCAGACATTATAACAATGATATAACTAAGGAAAGTGCACTTTTTTTTTATCAATTTCTAGCTACATAGAATTCACTAAAAGTTAAATGTTACTGATTCTGTGCTTAACCCCTTTGAGATGAAGCCCACCTTCCTGACTAGGTGTGACGCTTCCCACGGCTGCGGGGCGTTGGGACATGGCATAGCTTGCCTAACTAGCCAGTGCTCCCACGCCGCCAGTCCACGACGACGTGAGGCATGCGTCCCAGATGGTAAGAGAATGTGGACCCACTGGACCATGGAGGGAGACCTGGGCCTGCCCGGACTAGGGAAGGGCAGCGACCGGGATCCGTGGCAGCTGAGCATGTGGGCAAGATGGCGACCTGCAGGACTAGACAACACCGCACAACTTCAGGTATGAAGAAACAAAGTTTACTTAAAGAAACACACAGTACATAACAGAACATAAGACCGGGCTCCCGATTCCGCACATCAGAGAAGGGTACACGTCTCAGGATCACAGACGAATGCAGGAGGACATCACGGGTAGATGCAGTCCAGGGTTATCTGGCACGGGCATACTTGGGCGGCCTCTCTCTCAGGCCTCAGGCATAGCACAGGCTCAGCAGGAGAACATCAGACACCGACCTCAGACAGACTTCAAACGATGGCGGGGTCATCACGGGTAGATGCAGTCCAGGATCATCTGGCACGGGCATATTAGTATGGCCTCTCTCTCAGGCCTCAGGCGTAGCACAGGCTCAGCAGGAGAACATCAGACACCGGCCCAGGACGAACGTCAGACGATGGCGGGGTCATCACAGGTTGATGCAGTCCAGGGTCATCTGGCACGGGCATACTAGGACGGCCTCACTCTCAGGCCTCAAGCGTAGCACAGGCTCAGCAGGAGAACATCAGACACTGACCCAGGACAGACGTCATCACAGGGTAGACCACGGAGGAATCGGCAGGACATCGGGACATCAGGAACACGGACTGGATCTCAGGTACTCAGGAACACAGACAGGACATCAGGAACACGGATTGGATCTCAGGGAGTCAGGAACACGGACTGGACATCAGGAACATGGATTGGATCTCAGGGAGTCAGGAACACGGACTGGACATCAGGAACACGGATTGGATCTCAGGGAGACAGGAACACGGACTGGACATCAGGAACACGGATTGGAACACAGGAACACGGACTGGAACACAGGAACACGGACTGGAACACAGGAACACGGACTGGAACACAGGAACATCAGAACACTGGCATCGGACTCCGGACATCTGGCACCGATCGGCAGGCTCCGGACATCTGGCAACGATCGCAGGATCCGGACACCAGGCAGGAAGGATAGGATCCGGACATCTGGAAGTGGTCATCGGACATCGGATATCAGGCCGTGGTCATCAGGGAGGACACGGTCCTCGGACTCCGGACATCTAGTATCGATCTGAAAAGGAACCCCAGCGGTCTGGTGCAAGCCCCGCCAGGCTCAACGGGAGCTGGCCGGGGATTGCACAGAAGCTGAGCACAGAGTAACAGAAACTCAGCACACACACCAGACTCCTCCTTCCACGATGAACTCAGGTTATATAGCAAGGAATCACAGTCACTGGTACAGGGTTCAGGACACAGAAGGACTTCAGGAACATAACACAGAGGACACAGTTCAGACAGTCAGGTACAGAATCAGATCCAGGATCAGGGATTCGGGTAATAAGACACAGCAGGAACAGGCCTGGATATGCAGCCTCCAGGAAGGGCGATCTGGATGTTTTGGATCACAGTTATCCGGCGCTCTGCATTGACCACTTAATTTGGGATTTCCATCTAAATCTCTGAGTGACGTGATTTAGATTAAACCCCCGATGGATCCATTCACTATAGTGAGGCAGCAGAGTTAGTCTGGACTCCATCTGGCCTCTGTTCCTTGGTGTCTTTTTTTCAGAAGTGCACAAAACTGTGGCCCACGGCACTTTTATGCAATTCTAAAAAGACAGAAGCCGCCGGATCGCAGGTCAGACGGCGTCCACAGTGCCTCCGTCTGCCTCATCATAGGGAATGTTCAACTAGAGGTTCTGGCTGAATCACGTATTTCAGAGACTTGGAAATCTCGGTGTAAGCGCTTAGCGCAGAGCGCAGAATAAATGTGCGCCGAGCTTTACTGCGATCTTTGGGAGGCAAAATGAAAAAATCAACAGCATGCAAAGAATTGGTTTTATTTATTCTTTATGCCGTTCCTCGTGCAAATAAATGATTAGGCGACTTTATTCTTTGGGTTGGTGCGATTACAGCGATACCAGATTTATAGCAGGTTTGTATGTTTGACTGCTGTCACTCACTAAAAGAATCTTTTTATTTCGAAAATTAGTTTTTGCATCACCATATTTTGAGAGCTATAATTTTTTCATATTTCGGCCGACAGAGTCATGTGAGGGCTTGTTTTTTGTGGGACGAGCTGACGTTTCTGTTGGTACCATTTTCAAGCACATGAAATTTTTCGATCGCTTTCTATTCCGTTTTTTGGGAGACAGAATGAACAAAAACCAGCAATTCAGGATTTGATTTTTTTATACCATTCCACATGTGGTAAAATTGGTAAGGCAGCTTTATTCTTCGAATCAGTACAATCACATCGATACCTCTTGTTAAGGGTTGCGGAACGCACCAAATAAATATAAATAGAAGGTGCGTTTGCAGCCCGGGGTCCACCGTGCAGGCAGAACCTGCTGCTAGTAAGATGGCGCAGTAGGTGGTATGAGCGAACTCTGTTATCACGCAGAGTCACAGATATGGTCGCCGTAGCACTATATGGCGAAGTGGGCAAACTCTGTTACGCCACAGAGCCGCTAAATAAAAGGATGTGGTGCTATATGGCAATATTAGAGAACTCTGTTGCTCCACAGAGTCGCAACCTAAACGCTGACTAATAGCGATGTCCGCGTGCAGCCACCGGGTTACGTCCGGACGGCGCAGCTTCAACATAAGTAGTCAGTAATGCACACAGCGAACTCCTCACCGGAGAAGCCGGTATACTAGGGGCTTATTTCAGCCAGAGCCCTGAACCCATACACAAAACTTCTTACCGGAGGTGCCGGTATTCTAGGGGCTTATTTCAGCCGGGTCCCTAAACACATGCATAACCACACTGGTGCAAGCACGTAACAAATCTGATACTAGCGCACGGATGTGCGGTTATGCCATATTTTTATAGTAGCCATGAGCACGAGACCTTCCAGAAAGGACCAATAGGAAGCTGCTTCAGAACACCAACAGCTTCAGGACCTTCCTGGAGGACCAATAGAAGTCGCAGCTGTATCCGAGCATGTGACCCCTGATCTCCAATGGAAGATCTTGCCCTGGGCATGCTCAGATGGAGAAACAGAGGACTTAGTCCCAAATCTGCGTGCTCCAACACTGGTTACAACAGAGGATCCAGGAGCGGCAGCAGCAAGTCTCTGCACAGTACTATACCGGGTGAGATGCTGGGACCGACGTCTCTGCTGAGCAGGTTCCACTGCGGCCAGAGATGGATGGGGGACTGAAGCGGGACTGGTTCGAGATTCCCTTGTGCAGCAGCGGGAACTCGATCCCTAACATCTCTTTTATTTTTTTTTATGTTTTAGTGCTTTTACACAATAAAAACTGTTTTATCGAAAAAATTATTTTTGCATCTCTTTATTCTGAGAGCTATAATTTTTTTATTTTTCTGTTGATGGAGTTGTATGGTGGCTTGTTTTTAGAAGGTTTTTTATTTAAACTCCCTTGAATTTATTGCCTTATAACTAAATCTCATGCTCCTAATGCATACAAACAATACCAAAGTCCCAGTATATAATGAAACTGGGATTCCCTAGAGCATATAAATAAATTTTCTCAAAAAAACACACGCCCCCCGAAGAAGCTGGGCGAAACGTGCGCGTCGGGGCAGATGGGACAGGACTCCCAATATTTGTCATCTTACTGCCAGAATCAGGTATGATACTCATCACTGTATAATAGCCCATAACAGGGTGCTTATGTGTACGAGAGCTTAGACTTCTTTCAAATCCTTCATGGGATAGGGTTAGGTCAGCCTGTGACCATTATATAACTGGATGTGGATTTCCCATTTACCTTTCACACAAAGATGGGATATTGATCCCACCACCTGATTAATTTAAGTGGTTTGATAATTGTTAGGTGTTGGGAAATTGGGGTTATCCACATTGGAGTGTATTGGCCACATTTATAGGAGGCAGAGAGCAGTGATTTTATCCCGAAATTTTGGAAGAGGTCATTAGCAGAGATACACTATTTGAGCTATATGTGAATGAGTATATAAGAGGCTTTTAGTGTTTAATGTTTAAAGAGTCCGCAATGTCCCTAGAGTTAGACCTTGCATCCTTTTTGGTGTTTACATGTTTTGGAAATGATTTTTTATGGAAATAAAGTTGAATTTGTTTATTCAAAAAACTTTTTTTTGAGAAAATTTATTTATTTGTTTTTAGAAGGACAAGATGTTATTTTCACCCGTACCATTTTTATTTACATCAGTATTTTTATCGCATTTTATTTCACTTTTTGTTTAGCGGTATGATGATAAAGCATTGTTTTTTGCCTTTTTTTTATTTATTTCTTTTACAATGTTCACTGAAGGGTCAACTAGTGGGACAGTTTTATAGAGCAGGTCGTTACGGACGCGCCAGTATCAAATATGTGCACTTTTATTTACATAAATAAATGTATTTATTGGTGAAATATTTTTTTTTCTTTATTTGGGGATTTTCAAAAAAAAATATTTTTACATATGATATTTTTTGTTAACTATATTATATTGTCCCAGTATGGGACATCACTATATAATGTCAGATCGCTGATCTGACACTGCACAGCAGAGTGTCAGATCAGTGATCTGACAGGCATGGAAGGAGGCATGACGGCGCCTGCTCTCAGCAGGAGCTCACAATTACCTGCAGAACCTGGAAGGACTCCGCAGCCATCTTGGCGCCCGGAGTATCAATGGATACCTTCAGAACTACGCGATCACATCGCATTGTTCTAAGGGATGTGCGCAAGGAGCCCCCTCCCTGCGCGATGCTTCTCTATGTCGCTGTCACTACTGACAGTGGCATCAGAGGGGTTAAATGCCCACGATCCATGCTAGCACCAATTGTGGGTGTTGTTGTTGGGTGTCAGCACATACAGCTGACACCCACACGCGATCGCCGCGGTGCTTAGCATGAGGATGTGCAAAGGTCGTGAAGGGGTTAAAAAAAGAAAAATATATATGTGGTGAATGCATAAAATGAAAAAAAATCTTCAGACATAAATTCTGGAAAGCCAAAAGGGGAAAATATTGCTCTAGGCCTTCAGGAATCATAAGGTCTTGGTCGTGAAAGGGTTCATCAATTTCTGCTGTGAAAACAGATTTGCTAATGAAATAGTAATTCAAGTAGAGGTTCCTTAATTCATTCTAGGGTTTACAGCTTGTGGACAGCTTTTGATAAGGAATGTATGTTTGCATCGATTGATAATTACCTAATGCTTCATATTATGATTTTTATCAGATAAATTCTCTGTATAGATTTATTAAATGATTTTGATGACTCTAAAATATCGGGCCAGCCCTTCTATCTCAGGCCTAAGGTGCCCTACTCACTAGCAATGCATTCTAAATATCCCTGCAATTGTGCCATCTCTGCAAAACTTCAACAATTTGAAATATTTTTTAACAGCCCTTTCTGGTTATAAAAAAAAATAAAAACTTAAAAATTGTGAAAAATAGAAATGTGTTTCCTATTTTATTTTTACATTTTACCCCAATATCAGCAAAAAAAAAGGATTATACACACGTGGTCAAAATAGTTGGTACCCCTCGTTTAATGACAGTAAAACCCACAATGGTGACAGAAATAACTTGAATCTGACAAAAGTAATAATAAATCAAAAATCTATGAAAATGAACAATTGAAAGTCAGACATTGCTTTTCAACCATGCTTACACAGATTTTTTTAAAGATAAAACACATGAAATAGGCCTGGACAGAAATGATGATATGCTTAAATATTTCGTTGCACAACCTTTGAGGCTATCACTGCAATCAAATAATTCCTGTAACTGTCAATGAGACTTCTGCACCTTTCGACAGGTATTTTGGCCCACTCCTCAAGAGCAAACTGCTCCAGTTGTCTCGTGTTTGGAGGTTGCATTTTCCAGATGGCATGTTTCAGCTCTTTCCAAAGATGCTCAGTAGGATTTTGATCAGGGCTCATAGAAGGCCACTTCAGAATAGTCCAATGTTTTCCTCTTAGCCATTCTTGGGTGTTTTTAGCTGTGTGTTTTGGGTCATTATCCTGTTGCAAGACCCATGACCTGCGACTGAGACCAAGATTTCTGACACTGGGCAGCACATTTCTCTCTAGAATCCCTTGATAGTCTTAAGATTTCATTGTACCCTGTACAGATTCTAGACACCCTGTGCCAGATGCAGTAAAGCAGCCCAAGAACATAACAGAGCCTCCTACATGTTTCACAGTAGGGACAGTGTTCTTTTCTTGATATGCTTCATTTGTGAACATAGAGCTGATGTGCCTTGCCAAAAAGTTCAATTTTTGTCTTATTTGTCTTATTCTCCCAGAAGCTTTGTGCATTGTCAACATGTAGTTTGGCAAATTTCAGTCTGGCTTATTTATGATTTTTTTTCAACAATGATGTCTGTTATGTTTCGGTAGCTGAGGAGTGCAGGTAAAAAAGGCAATACACCAGAGCAGTTGGAATCTATGAGATTGCAGTACCCTGACTAACCACCACAACTAGAGGCAGCCGTGGAGCGTTCCTACTTTGGTCCTAGACGCCTCGTCACAGCCTGAGAAACTAACTACACCTAAAGATAGAAATAGGAAAGCTATCTGCCCCGGAGCAGAACCCCAAAGATAATAGAAAGCCCCCAAACAAGTAATGGCGGTTAGACAAGATGAAATACTGACACAGAAAGAAAATAGTATGAGCAAACGCTGGGGCCCAAACTAACTTAATAGAAAAGGATAGGAAGGGTACTTACTGCAATCCCAGAAAACCCTGAAAAGCACCAACTCTACTAATTTCAAAAACACCTGAGATCACACGACCTCTTCCACCTAAATTAGTTCTCTGGTGTAACAAAATCAAAACAGCAGCCACTGAAAAAACTGGAAAAAGCAAAAGTACAAACATCAGTGGCTGAACTAAACTGAAAGGGCAAAAGCCCCCGGAGGGGACCCTGAAGGCCCCCACAGAAGTGCAGGACAAAATGCAAAAATATAGCACAAAAACAAAAAGAAGAAAATGTCTTATCTGTTAGCAGGAGATGCAGACACGACACAGCAGGCTACAAGGGAAACAGGAATGAAGGATTCAGACCAGAACAATTGATCACTGGCAACCCTGATGGGAAGGTGACTCCCTTAAATAAGACCAGTCAGTAACACCTGATTCCCAGTCCTCACAATCTTCACTGGACAGACCAGCACCGCTTGTAACCACCAGAGGAAGCCTCTGCTCAGAACTCATCTCAAACCCATTCAAAACAGTACCCCCCCTTGAGGAGGGGTCACCGAACCCTCATTTGAGCAACCAGGTCGGTCAGGATGAGTTCTATGATACGCACGGATAAGTCTCCTAGCATGGATGTCCGAAGCAAACACCCAAGAATTGTCTTCCTGACCATAACCTCTCCATTTAACCAAATACTGGAGTTTCCGTCTAGAAAAACGAGAATCTAATATTTTCTCAACCACATACTCCAGATTGCCCTCAACCAAAACAGGGTCAGGAGGCACAGCAGCAGGAACCACTGGCTCAACAAACCTCTTCAACAAGGACTTGTGGAACACGTTATGGATCTTAAATGTCCCTGGAAGAGGCAAACGAAAAGAAACAGGATTAATAATCTCCATGATCTTATAATGTCCAATGAACCTAGGCTTAAACTTAGGAGATGCCACTCTCATAGGAATATTCTTTGAGGACAACCAGACCAAGTCCCCCACTTTAAACCGAGGACCATCAGTCCTATGCCGGTTAGCAAACCGCTGGGCCTTCTCCTGAGAGAGGGACAACCTCTCCACTACCTGGTCCCAAATCTGTTGCATACGCTCCACAACAGAGTCAACACCTGGACAGACAGAAGCCTCCGTCTGTAATGAAGAAAATCGAGGGTGAAACCCAGAATTACAGAAAAACGGAGACATCAAAGTGGCAGAGCTAGCCCTATTATTAAGAGCAAACTCAGCCAAAGGCAAAAAAGAGACCCAGTCATCCTGATCGGCAGACACAAAGCATCTTAGATAAGTCTCCAATGTCTGGTTTGTTCTCTCAGTTTGACCATTGGTCTGAGGATGAAATGCCGAGGAGAAAGACAATTGAACACCCAGTTTAGAACAAAAAGTCCTCCAAAATCTGGAAACAAACTGGACTCCTCTGTCAGACACAATGTTCTCAGGAATGCCGTGTAAACGAACCACATGCTGAAGGAACAACGGCACCAATTCAGAGGAGGAAGGCAACTTAGGTAATGGCACAAGATGTATCATTTTGGAAAACCTATCACAAATTACCCAGATGGTGGTCATTCTCTGAGAAACAGGAAGGTCGGAAATGAAATCCATAGAGATATGGGTCCATGGTCTCTTGGGCACAGGCAATGGCATCAACAAACCACTAGAGCGAGAGCAAGGCTTGGAGCGAGAGCAAGTCCCGCAGGACTGCACAAATTCCCTGACATCACGAGACAAGGTAGGCCACCAAAAGGACCGAATAACCAAGTCTCTGGTACCAAAAATTCCGGGATGCCCAGCCAATGCGGAACAATGAATCTCAGACATCACACTCTTTTTCCACTGGTCCGGGACAAACAACTTTCCAACAGGGCAGCACTCGGGCCTATCCTCCTGACACCCCTCCAGAGCAAGTCTCAAATTGGGCGAGATGGCGGAAAGAACTACACCCTCTTTCAAAATAACAGAAGGATCAGATAACTCAGGAGAGTCCGCAAGGAAACTCCTCGAGAGGGCATTGTCATGTGTGCATCGCCACGAAGATCGTCGCGGTTGCACATTCTGACTTCTCACAGCTGAGTTGCTGTTTCTTTGTGTTTGGCAGTTAGGGAGTTAATTCTGTCTGTGCTCAGTTCTGGGACTGGGTGCAGTTTTCTCCCGGCTGCAATTAATTATTTGTTGATTGGTTTCCTTTAAATCTCTGGTTGTCTGTGTTGGGAGTTGCCAGTGAAATTCTTCATGCAGACCACAGATAGGATTGTATCTGTATAGACTTAAGTTAAAGAGCTCCTTAGTTGTTTTAAGCTCACCTTGCTTAGAGTTTAATATCCCAGATCATTTATGTTCCTTCTGTGTTTGAGTGTGTATGCAAGTCTGTGTTTTCTCCAGTCTGTCTTATATGTCTAATCTGTGTATTTAGCAGAGATCAGCCCATATCCCTTTGGTGGTAATCAGAATCCTTCTTAGGACTGATTACAGGGTTCAGGGACTGATAGGAGACAGGGTTAGGCTGGAGACTTGGACCTCTGAACCATTATCAGTACCTCCAAGGTGAGGGATTAGTTAGGACCCCAGTTTAGGGTCAGGTTAGACCCCGGTCCTCCTCTTTCCTGTGACAGTGTATCAAGTCCTCAAGATTAACCCTGAGTTCAACGGAAATCGTGTCAGGTAAATCTATTCTATATTTACATGCTGATGTTGCTAATCTATATGTTGTATAGAGTGTTGTTCTTTTAAGAATAGTTTACTGACATCGTACACATATCATAAGACCGCGTGACATTTTCACTGGCCCATAAAATTATTCCCAGTTGCCATGGATCCAGTAGCCCAGCTGGCTCTGCAGTTGCAGGGATTATCCATGGAGCTGACGGACATTAAGTCCAAAGTTTTGTCTCCCTCGGAGCAAACCAGATTTGAACCTAAAGTAGCTCTCCCGGACAGGTTCACTGGTGGGCGAGACAAATTTTTTACCTTCAGGGAAGCATGTAAATTGTATTTTCGGCTTCGGCCTCGATCATCAGGGAGTGAAGAGCAGAGAGTGGGAATTGTTATCTCGCTCCTACAAGGGGACCCTCAATCCTGGGCCTTCTCCCTTTCTCCGGGATCCCCGGCTCTACAGTCAGTAGATCGATTTTTTACTGCCCTGGGTTTGGTATATGATGACCCAGATCGGGTCTCTCTTGCTGAGACAAAATTACGTAAGATACAGCAGGGAGATCGTCCGGCGGAGGAATTTGCTTCTGAGTTCCGTAGATGGGCCACAGATACTCAGTGGAATGACCCAGCTCTTAGGAGCCAGTTTTGTCATGGGCTTTCTGACAAATTAAAGGACGTTTTGGCTCAGTATGATTCTCCTCCATCACTGGAGGCTGCTATGGCCCTAGCTATCCGTACTGATAGACGGCTCCGGGAGAGGTGCGAGGTAACTCCGCCCCCTGTTGTTACTCCACCTACTACTAAAGTCCCTTATGTTGAGGTTCCCCTTGTCTGTTCGGAGGAGCCTATGCAGTTGGGAGGGACATCATTTCGTAGGAGGGGATTGGCGGTACGCCGCAGGACTAGAAGGTGTTTCTTCTGCGGGAAAGAGGGACATTTTGTTGGGGGATGTCCATCCCGTGCCTTGTTTAGCAAAAAGTCGCCGGAAAACTGTTAATCCCAGGTTGTGTGGTGGACGACAACCTGGGAGTATGTATTTTGTCCGCTAGTTCTTCTCAGTTCCTTGTACCAGTGGAGGTGGTGGTTGGTACGAGAGTGGAGAGATTTTCTGTTCTTCTTGATAGTGGGTCCGGGGCTAATCTGGTTGACGCTCAGTTTGCTCAGGCTCAAGGTATGCATCTGAGTGTATTGGTCAAACCGATCCCTATATTCTCCATTGACGCCAGGCCTCTCGGCCAAGGTAGCTTTGTTCATGAGGTTCATAACATTGACCTTCGGGTAGGGGCAATACATAGGGAACTATTATCTTGTTATGTGTTGGAGGGTCTACCTACTCCTATTGTGTTGGGACTTCCTTGGTTGGTTAAACATAACCCTGTGATTAATTGGCAGTCCAGAGATATAAGCCAATGGGGGGAGTTTTGCAAAAGTAACTGCATGAACACAGTCATCAGTGCGGTCGTGCCTAGTACTTTGCCTCCTTTTTTGGAGGACTTTGGGGATGTGTTCTCTGAGGAGGGGTGTCAGGAGTTGCCTCCTCATCGCGTGTATGACTGCTCTATTAATTTACTTCCTGATGCTAAGTTACCTAAAGCTAGGTTATATAACCTTTCTGGTCCTGAGAGGCAGGCTATGAAAGATTATATTTCGGAAAGTCTGGCCAAAGGGCATATTAGACCTTCATCTTCCCCAGTGGCCGTGGGGTTCTTCTTTGTGAAGAAAAAAGATGGAGGCCTACGCCCTTGCTTGGATTTCCGCGAACTTAATCGGATTACTGTTCGAGATCCGTATCCACTCCCTCTGATTCCTGATCTCTTCAATCAAATTGTTGGCGCCAAATGGTTCTCTAAATTGGATCTCAGGGGGGCGTATAATCTGATTAGGATAAGAGAGGGGATGAGTGGAAAACGGCGTTTAACACGCCGGAGGGACATTATGAGAACCTTGTCATGCCTTTTGGTCTGACTACTGCACCAGCAGTATTCCAACATTTTGTTAATGACATTTTTCGTCATCTGGTGGGGCTGTTTGTGGTCGTATATTTGGATGACATTTTAATTTACTCACCAGATCTTGTGTCTCACCAGGAGCATGTGAGACAGGTGTTGCAGATCTTGCGAGACAATAAACTATACGCCAAACTGGAAAAGTGTGTATTCGCCGTACAGGAACTTCAGTTTTTGGGTTTCTTGGTGTCAGCCTCCGGTTTCCGTATGGACCCTGAAAAGGTGAGAGCAGTGCTTGAATGAGATCAGCCAGAGGATCTTAAGGCTCTGCAGCGTTTTCTGGGGTTTGCTAACTACTACCGGAAATTTATTTGTAATTTCTCATCTGTTGTCAAACCTCTCACTGACATGACAAGAAAAGGGACGGATTTTTCTAAATGGTCGGACAAAGCTTGCCAAGCTTTTTCCTCTTTGAAAAAATGTTTTGCTTCGGCACCCGTTCTCATCCAAGCAGATGCATCACAGCCGTTCGTTGTGGAGGTGGACGCGTCTGACGTAGGGGTGGGTGCAATATTGTCCCAGGGTCCGTCCCCTGGTAAATGGCATCCGTGCGCTTTCTTTTCTAAAAAATTGTCGTCCGCCGAAAGGAATTATGATATCGGCAATAGGGAACTTTTGGCCATTAAGTTGGCTTTTGAAGAATGGCGTCACTTTTTGGAGGGGGCAGTCCACCCGGTCACCGTCATTACTGATCACAAGAACCTGCTGTATTTGGAATCTGCTAAGCGTCTGAATTCCAGACAAGCTCGATGGTCGTTGTTTTTTACCAGGTTTAATTTTGTTGTCACTTATCGCCCTGGATCTAAGAATGTTAAGGCGGATGCCTTGTCTCGCAGTTTCCCAGGGGCCGGGAAAATGGATGACCCGATTCCTATCCTTCAGGAGGGGGTGGTAGTGTCGGCTGTATGTTCTGAGCTTGAGGAGGAGGTGTTAGAGGCTCAGGGGGACGCCCCTGCAGGACCTCCAGGGAGACTGTTTGTCCCAAATCAGTTGAGACAAAAGGTTATTGAGGCACATCATAATTCTGCTTTAGCAGGACATCCAGGGAGTAAGGCTACTTTAGATCTCCTTTCTCGCCGGTTTTGGTGGCCTAACGTTAATAAAGATGTTTTAACTTTTGTCGCGTCCTGTGGGGTTTGTGCTCGCTCTAAGACCCCTCATACCCGTCCGTCTGGGACCCTCTTACCCTTGAAACTTCCGGAGCGTCCATGGACTCATTTGTCTATGGACTTCATCACGGACCTTCCTCAGTCGTCAGGGAAGACTGTCATACTGGTGGTTGTTGACAGGTTCAGTAAGATGGCACATTTCATTGCTCTTCCTGCCCTCCCTAATGCTAAAACTCTGGCGCAGGTGTTCATTGGGGAGATTGTGAGACTTCATGGGTTGCCTTCTGATGTGGTGTCAGATAGGGGGTCTCAGTTTGTGTCCAAGTTTTGGAGGGCATTTTGTTTACGTCGGGGGATGCAATTGTCATTTTCCTCGGCTTTTCATCCGCAGACCAATGGTCAGACAGAGCGTCTGAATCAAAGCCTAGAGACTTATCTTCGGTGTTTTGTCTCAGAGAACCAGGAGGACTGGTCTTCTTTCTTGCCTCTGGCAGAGTTCGCTCTTAACAACAGGCGGAGCGAGTCCACTGGTAAGTCCCCGTTTTTTGGGGCATATGGTTTTCATCCCCAGTTTTGTACATTCAATGGGGGGGGCCCTTCTGGGGTTCCTGAGGAGGAGCGTTTCTCGTCGTCACTTGCTTCAGTGTGGAGAGGTGTATTGAATAATCTGAGTGCTATGGGGAACCGTTATAAACGTATGGCTGATAGGAGGAGAGTTTCTGGTCCAGATCTTAATGTGAACGATCTGGTATGGTTGTCTACCAGGAATATAAAACTTAAAGTTCCCTCCTGGAAGCTGGGCCCCAGATTCATCGGGCCGTACAGGATCAGTTCCATAATTAATCCTGTGGCATTTCGTCTGGACCTCCCTCCTACGTTTAAAATTCATAATGTGTTCCACAAGTCATTACTTAAGAGGTACGTGGCACCAGTCATACCATCACCTCTACCTCCTCCTCCAGTGGTGGTCAATGGTAACTTGGAGTTTCAAGTGTCAAAGATCATTGACTCACGTCTGAATCGCCGGTCCCTTCAGTACTTGGTGCATTGGAAGGGGTATGGTCCAGAGGAGAGGACGTGGGTTCCTGCGTCTGACATTAACGCTGATCGTTTGGTGCGGACCTTCCACAGAACTCACCCGGGCAAACCTGGCCTGAGGGTCCGGAGGCCCCTCGTAGAAGGGGGGGTACTGTCATGTGTGCATCGCCACGAAGATCGTCGCGGTTGCACATTCTGACTTCTCACAGCTGAGTTGCTGTTTCTTTGTGTTTGGCAGTTAGGGAGTTAATTCTGTCTGTGCTCAGTTCTGGGACTGGGTGCAGTTTTCTCCCGGCTGCAATTAATTATTTGTTGATTGGTTTCCTTTAAATCTCTGGTTGTCTGTGTTGGGAGTTGCCAGTGAAATTCTTCATGCAGACCACAGATAGGATTGTATCTGTATAGACTTAAGTTAAAGAGCTCCTTAGTTGTTTTAAGCTCACCTTGCTTAGAGTTTAATATCCCAGATCATTTATGTTCCTTCTGTGTTTGAGTGTGTATGCAAGTCTGTGTTTTCTCCAGTCTGTCTTATATGTCTAATCTGTGTATTTAGCAGAGATCAGCCCATATCCCTTTGGTGGTAATCAGAATCCTTCTTAGGACTGATTACAGGGTTCAGGGACTGATAGGAGACAGGGTTAGGCTGGAGACTTGGACCTCTGAACCATTATCAGTACCTCCAAGGTGAGGGATTAGTTAGGACCCCAGTTTAGGGTCAGGTTAGACCCCCGGTCCTCCTCTTCCTGTGACAGTGTATCAAGCCCTCAAGATTAACCCTGAGTTCAACGGAAATCAGGTCAGGTAAATCTATTCTATATTTACATGCTGATGTTGCTAATCTATATGTTGTATAGAGTGTTGTTCTTTTAAGAATAGTTTACTGACATCGTACACATATCATAAGACCGCGTGACAGGCATCCGCCTTAAGATTCTTAGTACCAGGAAGAAAGGAAACCACAAAATTAAAACGTGTGAAAAACAAGGCCCACCTGGCCTGTCTAGGATTGAGTCGCTTGGCAGATTCCAGATAGACCAGATTCTTATGGTCCGTAAGGACCACCACCTGATGTTTGGCTCCCTCCAGCCAATGTCTCCACTCTTTAAAAGCCCACTTCATGGCCAATAACTCCCGATTACCCACGTCATAATTACGTTCAGTAGGAGAAAATTTTCGAGAGAAAAAGGCACAAGGGTTACTTTTAGAGGTCTCTGGATCTTTTTGGGACAAAACGGCACCTGCCCCAATTTCAGAGGCATCAACCTCCACCTGAAATGGCAGAGAAACATCAGGCTGCCGTAGAACAGGAGCAGAAGTGAATCTCTGCTTAAGTTCCTGAAATGCAGAGACTGCCTCAGGAGGCCAATTCACCACATCAGAACCCTTTCTGGTCAAATCAGTTAATGGTTTAACAATAACCGAGAAATTACCAATAAATTTACGATAAAAATTGGCAAAACCCAAAAATCTCTGAAGAGCCTTTAATGAAGTAGATTGGACCCAATCACAGATGGCCTGAACCTTGACCGGGTCCATTTCAATAACAGATGGGGACAAAATGAATCCCAGAAATGAGATCCTCTGTACGCCAAAAAGACACTTTGATCCCTTCACATACAGAGCATTCTCTCTCAAAATCTGGAATACAGTTCGAACATGTTTCACATGAGAGTCCCAGTCATTAGAAAAAATCAAGATATCATCCAAATAAACAATCAGAAATTTGTCCACAAAATCCCTGAAAATGTCATTCATGAAGGACTGGAAGACGGAAGGAGCATTAGTGAGCCCAAAGGGCATCACTAGGTACTCAAAATGCCCTTCAGGGGTATTGAATGCCGTCTTCCATTCATCCTCGTGCTTAATGCGAATAAGGTTATACGCCCCCTGAGGTCAAGCTTGGTAAACCAAGTAGCGTTTTTCACCCTGGAAAACAGGTCAGAAATCAAGGGTAACGGGTATTGATATTTCACAGTAATATTGTTCAAGAGACGATAATCAATACACGGCCTTAATGAACCATCTTTTTTGGCCACAAAGAAAAAAACGGCACCTAAGGGTGAAGAGGATGGTCTGATATGACCCTTCTCCAATGATTCCTTGATATAAGACCGCATAGCGTCATGTTCAGGTACAGACAAGTTAAAAAGGCGACCTTTAGGGAATCTACTACAATGCACTAATTCAATAGCGCAGTCATAGCTCCTATGGGGAGGCAAGGATGCAGATTTACTTTCGCTAAACACATCAGAAAAATCAATCAAAAAGTCAGGAACATCCTGAGCCTGGGGGAGGCAGAAAAAACAGGAGTGTTGGTAATAACACATTGGCAGCCCCAACTGGTTACAGACACAGATTTCCAATCCAAAACAGGATTATGAGACTGTAACCAAGGGAAACCCAGCACGATAATGTCATGCAGATTATACAGAACCAAAAATTTGCAGCACTCCTGGTGATCAGGTTCAACCCTCATTATCACCTGAGTAGAAAACTGGGGTTTATTCTCAGCCAAAGGGGTAGAATCGATCCCCAGTAGGGGAATAGACTTCTGTAGGGGTATCAAGGGAAACCCACAACGTTTAGCAAAATCATAATCCATCAGGTTAATAGCTGCTCCAGAATCAACGAAAGCCTGAGCAGAAAATGAGGACAGAGAGCATATCAGAGTGACAGTTAATAAAAACTTAGTCTGAACACTACCCAAGACAACTGAGCGTGCAAAACATCTTCCCCGCTTAGGGCAGACTGAAACAGCATGAGAGGCATCACCACAGTAGAAACATAACCCATTGCGCTTTCGAAACTCATTACGCTGTGCCCCAGACACCACTCTATCACACTGCATGGGTTCAGAAGCTGGTTCACAAGGCAACACCATTCCACGCATACTTCTCCGCTCACGCAAACGTCTGTCAATTTGAATCGCTAATGACATAGAATCATTGAGACCAGAGGGGACAGGGAATCCCACCATAACATCCTTTACATTATCTGACAGACCCTTCCGGAAAAGGGCTGCCAAAGCGTCGTCATTCCATTTGGTCAGGACTGCCCACCTACGGAATCTCTGACAGTATAACTCAGCGTCATAAGGCCCCTGATTTAATGCCAACAAGGCTTTTTCAGCTTGATCAGTGACATTAGGCTCATCGTACAATAACCCCAAAGCCTGAAAAAATGCATCAACATCACTCAAAACAGGATCCCCAGGTGTCAGGGAAAAAGCCCAATCCTGAGGATCGCCGCGCAGGAGAGAGATGATAATTTGAACCTGCTGCGCTGCGTTCCCTGAGGACTTAGATTTTAAGGCAAAAAAACAATTTACAATTATTTTTGAAATTCTGAAACTTAGCTCGATCCCCCAAAAACAAATCTGGCATGAGAATCCTAGGTTCCACAACAGGCAACCCTGCAAGATAGATAGCAATACTCCGAACCTCAGTGGCAAGCTGATCCACACGGCCAGACAACTGTGCAAACTGCATTGAGAGAAAAGATCCTCCCCAGCACCCAGAGATACAGAGGGAAAAAAATGCAACAAACAGAAAAATATCTCTGACAACTCTGACAACCTTTTTTCTTTCACAATATTTTTTCCCTTCTGTGAGTACCATACAATTTTCAATTTTTAGGCCGGTGATACTGTTATGTTTCGGTAGCTGAGGAGTGCAGGTAAAAAAGGCAATACACCAGAGCAGTTGGAATCTATGAGATTGCAGTACCCTGACTAACCACCACAACTAGAGGCAGCCGTGGAGCGTTCCTACGTTGGTCCTAGACGCCTCGTCACAGCCTGAGAAACTAACTACACCTAAAGATAGAAATAGGAAAGCTATCTGCCCCGGAGCAGAACCCCAAAGATAATAGAAAGCCCCCAAACAAGTAATGGCGGTTAGACAAGATGAAATACTGACACAGAAAGAAAATAGTATGAGCAAACGCTGGGGCCCAAACTAACTTAATAGAAAAGGATAGGAAGGGTACTTACTGCAATCCCAGAAAACCCTGAAAAGCACCAACTCTACTAATTTCAAAAACACCTGAGATCACACGACCTCTTCCACCTAAATTAGTTCTCTGGTGTAACAAAATCAAAACAGCAGCCACTGAAAAAACTGGAAAAAGCAAAAGTACAAACATCAGTGGCTGAACTAAACTGAAAGGGCAAAAGCCCCCGGAGGGGACCCTGAAGGCCCCCACAGAAGTGCAGGACAAAATGCAAAAATATAGCACAAAAACAAAAAGAAGAAAATGTCTTATCTGTTAGCAGGAGATGCAGACACGACACAGCAGGCTACAAGGGAAACAGGAATGAAGGATTCAGACCAGAACAATTGATCACCGGCAACCCTGATGGGAAGGTGACTCCCTTAAATAAGTCCAGTCAGTAACACCTGATTCCCAGTCCTCACAATTTTCACTGGACAGACCAGCACCGCTTGTAACCACCAGAGGAAGCCTCTGCTCAGAACTCATCTCAAACCCATTCACAACAGATGTCCTCCTTGGTTGTCTCCCATGAAGTCCACTTTGGCTCATACAACAACGGATGGTGCGATCTGACATTGATGTTCCTGGGTCTTGAAGTTCACCTTTAATCTGTTTAGAAGTTTTTCTGGGCTCTTTTGTTACGATTCATATTATCCGTCTCTTTGATTTGTCATCAGTTTTTCTCCTGCGGCCACATCCAGGGAGGTTGGATACAGTCCCATGGAGCTTAAATTTCTGAATAATATGTGTAACTGTAGTCACAGGAACATCAAGCTGCTTGGAGATGGTGTTATAACTTTTACCTTTAACATGTTTGTCTATAATTTTCTTTCTAATCTCCTGAGACAACTCTTCGCTTCCTCTGGTCCATGTTGAGTTGGATACACACCATGTCACCAAACAGCACAGTGAGTATCTGTAACCTTCTATACAGGCCCACTCACTGATTCCAAGATTGTAGACACCTGTGATGCTAATTAGTGGACACACCTTGATTTAACATGTCCCTTTTGTCACATTATTTTCAGGAGTACCATCATTTCTGTCCAGGCCTATTTAATGTATTTTATTTTTTTTTAAATTCTGTGGAAGCATGGTTGAAAAGCAATGTCTGACTTTCATTTGCTCATTTTCATAGATTTTTGATTTATTATTACTTTTGTCAGATTCAAGTTATTTCTGTCACCATTGTGGGTTTTTCTGTCATTAAACGAGGGGTACCAACCATTTTGACCACATGTGTAAGAATTGTATACGAATTAACCCCATCTATTCTATTATTTCTAAGCACTGTTTTTTGGTGATTACTTTGAATCTCCGTTAATACTGCACCCACACACACACAAATGATACACCATTTAAAAGGTAAACTTTCCCCTCTTCAACAAGAAAATAGCCAAACAAACCACACATCCACAGTTTGATCACAAAATACAGTTTAAACATTAATTTTTGTAAACTTGTAGTAAGGAAAAATGACCTGCAGGTAGCACCACAGTACCCCAAAGCACACTACCACAATGCTGCTTACAGACATCACAAACAAATACAAACGTTTGCCTTGGGGCTTTCCAGCTTGCCGAACTGCTTGCCCTGCCTATTTTAGCCAAATTGGAGGATTGCACACTTCACTGCAGGTGAGACACATATGCAAACACATTTGTAAACATGCACTGCCTATTGAATTGCACACTTGCTCTGTTCATACTCCACCCACACAAACAAATGATACACCATTTGAAAGATCAAATTACCTGCAGGTGGCAGCACACTACCCCAACCACACTACCACAAAGCTGCTTACAGACATCACAAACAAATCCAAATATTTGCCTTGGTGTCTTTTCAGCTTGCTCAAGTGCTTGCCCAGCCTATTTCAGGCACATTGGAGGATTGCACACTTCACTGCAGGTGAGTCACATATGCAAACACATTTGTAAACATGCACTGCTTTTTCGCTGATTACTTTGCCCCACACACACAAGTGATATACCATTTGAAAGGTAAACTTGTTCCCTTCAGCAAGAAAAGAGCCAAACAAACCACACAGTCACGATTTTATCACTAAAGAGAGTGTAAACATTCATTTTCATAAACCTACAGAAATACACAATGACCTGCAGGTGGCACCTCAACCGAAAGACATTTTTGGCCTCTAGTTATCAAACCAATTTATTGTATTACCAATCTACATATATAAATACCTGTCTGTGTTCATCATCTCATGAAATACATTTACATTTCACCAGCTTGCTTTTCTGAAATTGCCTGTGACCTGACGACCAATGTGCGAAAATTTCACACAGGCCAAGCTAGTATATAATGAAAAAGATGCAAAAAATATTTGATTATACAAAAGAGAACATTTTTTTAGAGACATTAAAAGCACATGTATGATAAAACCCCAAAATGTGCTTGGCCAGGGAAGAATGGCCCTGTCCTACTGAACTGTTTAAACTGTTTGTCCTCATAAATAACATCTATAGCCCATCAATAGATGATGAATGTATGATTGCAGAGGGTCTGACATGTGGAACTCTGACCAATCCCAAGAAAGTCCCCTGTATGATTGGAGCCATAATGAGAATGTGCAATCACTGCATTAACTGTTTATAGGAGTGGTGGCCATACATGCTCACAATCAATCTACTGGGAGCATTCTTCAGATGTATTATCTATTCTGCAGTTATCGATATGCTTTGTTTATTGGACAAACCCTTTAATGCTGCTTTCTGTACCTTAAAAAGCATATTTATTCCATGCATTCAAACTAATTTGTTAAATTTAGTGCCATGAACCTCATAATTTGACATTTCAGTTATAATCAGCTCTTCAGGCTTTATTCACATTTGACTTCTGGCTTCCATTTGTAAAAAAAACCCCACAATTCTCAATGCTGATCCACCAACAGACACCAGACGGTTCAACACACTTCATTGGTTTGATGTCTGTTTGGTTGGCAAAAAATAGCAGTGCTTCTAATATACTGTACCTTTTATGTTACATGTTTATTCATTTGTGTTTAAATTGCAAGCTAAGGGTTCATGAAAGAAGCATTACATATCTATGGCATATCTGAGTGTGCCAAAAATGGGCTTCACTCAGAGCCATTAAATATCGGCTATGATCATGTCATTAGACGTATGTTGTTTCTAGCTGCTTTGTATAAGGGCAGCTACATTTAGAAAGTTATGTAAAGTTTTCACTTTATTTGATAAACTTTTTTGGGAAAATGGAGAGTGAGAGCTAAAATGAAGTATATTATACAGATTGGAAAAAAACCATAACATAATTGTTGGTTTAACAAAACTAGGACTATCCACGCACCTGCGCACCTGCTACTAGCCTGCTGGTCACCTTTATTTAGCACTATGCCAACAGCATACAAAATAGATTAAACATTCAAGATTAAAGGTTTAGAGTTAAATTACTTAAATTATAAAGCTTAAGAAATTCAATTTGGTAAAATGATATAAAATTACTTCCACTTGTCGGTGGAACTGTGATAAGTACAAGAAAATGTATAATCATACTCAATTACAGATTTTTGGGCTTCAAATACATTAGTACATAAAACGTCTTATGGAATGTACTATAATATTCAACACAAGTCGCACTGATGATCTTGGGTGATTAACGCAACAACAGAAACCTGTGAAATAAAAGGTTACAGCAACGTTTGGTTAAGACCTGATATTATACACATACTTTCATAGTTAGGGTGTTGATATATCACTTGATAAGTTGACATTGTGCAAGTTAGGAATTTGAAATTAATTGTAAATCGATCACAAGTGGTTTTGTAATGTATAATACCTTCCCAAATAAGTAGCATTTAGTCTCAAGTGATGTGCTTGTGTTCTTACAGCTAAAATCACTGATATTTTTTTGTTTTACTGCTTAAATAATACAACTAAATGTTTGATGAAAAAGTTCTTACCTGACTGAGGTCTTTTGGAGAGGAAGTGGAGAATATAAGAAGAAGTGGATGCACACCTTCTGATATTAGCATGAAGGAGACCTGGAGTGAATTAGCATCGTGCAAAACCCTTCATTCTTCTACATGAGAACTGCCTAATCAGCCAATGAGATTAAGTTTTCCACATGGTCACACTCCAAACTGAATCACTGACAGCCCATCAGGCAAGAGTACCCTCTCCATCAGCATCTGGCTCTACTCATTTGTGGCAGTTCTGTAGATGGATGCCTTGCTTTTATAGCCATATGGCATCCACTTTCTATAAAGAAACAAAGTCTACAGAGGTATCAACCACAGGATGCAGAAACATGTGCCAAGCTTGGAACAATTCTCAGAGAGAGTAGCTACTGTGCCAAAGCATTAAATATATCGGAGACAGAGGAAGCACAGGTAACAACATTATCTATCACTAAGGAATTACATTTTCCACATCAGGGAATTAAACTCTGAGTCACGTTGTATCATAACATCCAAGCAATCGCAGCCTTGAAGACAAAAAAATGCTGGAGGAACTTGTGTAATTGTTACTTATTTTATTGACTAAGAATTATACAGCTGATCACCAACATACGTAGGCTAAGTATCTCAGTGACTGATTAGCATGATATTAGACCATACTATAGGAGAGATCCAGGAGAAACCAGAACGTACATGGTATATCTCCGTAATATGGCATGTGATGGACCATGCAGCAACCTTTTTTTTCTGTTGGATTCACACAGAGAAAATCTCAACACCTTCATATGAAATCTTACATGTATCTACATACAATATGGGCGCCATCTGTAAAACAGAAAAGTTGTATGGCACCATAATGTGGCTATGTGCCTAAGCCCAGAGTTTTACTTTCTGTGGGTAAAGTAAAATACAGTTATTTGTACACTACCCCTTCCTATCAGAATTGGTTATTAAAATCTACCAGATTTGTTGATAACTAGTTTTTACTTAAAGTGATTTATATGAAAAATAAGTGCCAAAAAATATGATCAATTTTTTAAATTTTTGTTTTATTGTGTTTGTTAGTAAGTTTGGAGGCTGTTATGCACTATATTTTTATGAATTTTTGTGCATGTTATGTTAAAGTTGCACTATTTTTTAGGTATTTGAATTTGTATTGTTTTCAGAGTGTGTTAAAGGGAACCTGTCACCCCCCAGGGTCTATTAAAGTAAAAGAGCCACCTTCAGCAGCACTAAGGCTGCATTCTGTGAAGGTGGCTCTTATGTTTCTTATCACTAGGATCGCTGAAATAATAAGTTTTATAAATTTTCCGCCATACCTTTATTGACTAAGGGAGGTATGTTTTCTCCCCCTGACTCTACGGCCTCGCAGTCATCCATCATCCCCCTCTTGTCTCCGGCCCCCACCTCCTCTCTTTCTTGTGAAGCCACCGGCGCCTGCGCTGTGCAATCTATTCCCAGGCAGCGCGCACGTGATGTAAGGATATCGCGCATGCGTGTAGCGGAGGCCCCAGATCCCAGCCCGCAGTGTGTGATGTATTCACACTGTGGGGCTGGGAATCTGGTGCCTGCACAGTGAGGAAAGAAGTGGAGGAAAGAGGCGGAGGGAGATAGGGACAGGCGCAGAGATCCTCACTGCGCAGGCACCAGATTCCCAGCCCCGAAGTGTGTTATGAAGGGATCTGGGGCCTCCGCTACATGCAGGCGCGATAACCTTACATCACCTGATGTAAGTTCCCAGGAAGCATGCACGGCGCATGCCCGAGAACTGATTGCACAGCGCAGGCGCCGGTGACATCACAAGAAAGAGAGGAGGTGGGGGCCGGAGACAAGAGGGGGATGATGGATGGCTGTGAGGCCGTAGAGTCAGGGGGAGAATACATACCTCCCTGACTCAATACAGGTATGGCGGGAAATTTATAAAACTTATTATTTCAACGATCCTAGTGATAAGAAACATAATAGCCACCTTCACAGAATGCAGCTTTAGTGCTGCTGAAGGTTGCTTTTTTAGTTTACTAGGCCCTGGGGGGTTGACAGGATCAATAGGTGTCTTGTAAAAATCAATTTAAAGGGAACCTAAGTTAGAAAAACCAAAAGCACCCTAACCCTTCCACTACAGAAACTGCTGTGTCAATTTTCCCTTCCTACAAAATCCTGGGACTTAGGATCAGTCACTGAAAAGTGTTAAAGAATAAAGAGTCACTTATAATTTTTCTTTATTTATTATGTACTGTATGTGAATTTCCTGCAGTTAAGTTTGTTTCAGATTTTGAGACCCCTACCAATTACTTGTTCATGATGGAGGAGCGCACACAGAGGGAGTATTGGACATTGCTTCCAGCAGTGTGACTGCAGCCTAAAGCCACTTGGTAAAACCCCATTCGATTCCTTGATTAATTGGGGAATGCCCAACAACTACATCATCTGGAAGGGTGCTCTCTGTCATACTCCTATTCATTACATTACAGGGCCTGTCAGGCGATTCATGCAGCCCAAATCATGGTCAGCATGAATCACAGCATGGTAACCTGTCCTCATTTTGGGTTTATCTTTAGTACTTGGCACAATTGGGAATGTGTCCCCTCTTGAGCCGTTAACCATTTTTTATTCAGTCTTCCACAGACAGGTTCCAATACAGTCAAGCATTGGCCCTGCTCTGCGACCTCCTATTTCGAGGCCTGGTTGGCACATAGTGAGGTGAGTCGCTAGAGCTAGGAACCATCCTGATGGGGTACACCTTGTTGGGGTGGGATGACTTCTACACCTTTTTGAGCAAAGGGATGTTAACTAAGTACCATACAATTTTACTTGTGCTGCTACTGTTTACATTCTGCAGTGTGCCTGCACCCAATGTTCAAATTGTGGGTTTTCTTTATTGATGGCCACAGTGTATAAGTTGCAAATTACACTTATATTAACAAGGGTGCCGGTCCTCATTTTTAGCTTCAGTTACAAGAGTTCTGCATCCCTCTAAGACTTGTAACAATTTTTCACTTTTCAGAGTCAGTTAAGTCTCTTTTTTGGCCCATGTTGCCTGAAAAACATAAGCTGCCTAATAATTCTGCACACCTTGATAAAGGGTGTTGTATCCTTAGGCCGCACCCTCCCTCATTACACACCTACACATCACCTGATCTGCTTCATCCAATAAGCATTTACATTTATACAGCTTGGAGTTGGAAAATCTGCATAAAAATGATAATATGGACAAAATACTCACTTGCCTAATAAATCTGTGCACAGTCTATGTAATAACTGCCATTCTACACACACATTTATTTGGAGAAATATTCTGTACAACAAAATTGTTTTATTGAGAGTAACAAGATATTTTAAGCCCCAGGCATTAAATACCTTTTCTGCACAATGGTGAGAGTAGCACCGCTTTCACATCCTAATCACACATTCTTTAGCTATCTCTTTTTTTGTTTTTGACCTTTTACAGTTTTGTTCTTTTTCTATGATGTGTGAGTAGAAAAGACTGTCAATTACATTTGTAGCTTCCTTTCAGCTACTGCTTTACTACTTGATAGTTGATATCTTCACTTTAGGCTGTGGCAAACTTTCTAAAATCATGCAGACTTTTCACATTTCCCGTCCAGAAGAATTTTTCTACAATACATATTTTACTTATATTTAAAAACAAAACAAACTACACTTTTTAATGCTAATAATATTTTTGTGCACAAGGGTTACTAAATGTAAGTTTCATGCAGAGATGGGTCACTAGCTCATTTTCTTATCTCAGCTTGGGATTTATTTAGCTAAGTTTCAAGCACATTCTATAAAGGCTATACAAATACTTATAAGCACTAAGGATACACAGTACAGCAAAATGGAAATCTAAACTTTGAGAGGTTTTTTGGCTATACTTAGGATTGGCAAATATTTTACCTAGCTGAAGTTTTAGTAGTTTGTCCACTTGGGAGGATGTGTCTGGTACTGGTACTGTGTCTGGTACTGGTACTGTGTCTGGTACTGTGTCTGGTACTGTGTCTGGTACTACTGTTTAGCCCCATACATTGGAATGATGTAAAATATAAAGGGGACACAGTGCTCTTAGAAGTGCCATAGCCTAATCATTTAGCTGATGAGGGGTCTCCACAGGTCAGACACTACTGGAACTATTCAGAAATGCCTAAGATCAAACAACTTATCCATAAGCCATTAATTTACAATAACACCAATTTTTCCCATTTCTTTAACATATCTAAAATTATCAAAACCCTTAAAAAGGTACTACAATCTCCAAGATCCTATCCCATATGTAGTAGGTGTAACAATAATAAGAATATTAGCAAATACCTCCAATTAGAAATGCAGTATAGTTCTTTTATGATTTGTTGTGTCTCTTTCCTCATGTGCAGGCATTGCAGGACCTTAGGTATCCATGGTTACAACCACTAGCAACTAGCTAACTATAAATATACCAGTGGTCGTAACCATAGATACATAAGGTCCTGCAATATTGGAGAAGGGAATTTCCCTTTAAAAAGTAACAGTCATTTTACATTTTATTTCATGAATCAATAGTACACATGGAGATAAGAATCTTTATAATATATCTTATCAAAGGAATCGACTTCTTTCACCTCCAGTGCTGATTATTCATTTTCAAAATTCTCAATTCTGGGATAAAATCTGTATTCAGTGCAGACAGACTTTCCCATTACTGAGATACAAGATGGCAGCTGCTACTGATGAGATTCTATGTAGACGAAGGGAGGGAAGAAGAAGGAGAGGCTCTAACTCCAGTTCCTCCTCTACCTTCTGTCTACATAGAATCTTATTTTAGAAATCATAAAAAGAGTTGTACATTAGAACCATATTCATAAGGAATCTTATTAGTAGTAACTGCCATCTCCTATCAAAGTAATGGCAAAATCTTTACTCACTGATTACTGATTTATTACAAAGTTGCTTATTTTTGTCTGTACTATTGATTTATGAAATAAAAAATGTAACATAAAACAAATATTCCTTAATCACTGGGAATGGCTATCATTTTACCAAACATAAGAAATTTAAAATTAATGCTTAAAGCAAAAAAGGGCTAAAGAATTCCAGTTTTTAGAGGGTTACACTTGTTTATATCTTCGTTCTCCAGCATCTTGTTTCACCACCTAGGCATCAGCTCAAGGGCTAAAAAAAACACTGGAAGCAAAAAGCATCTAGATTTTTTCAAGATCAACATACAGGGGGTACAAAAGTATTCAGACCCCTTTAAATTTTTCACTCTTTGTTTCATTGCAGCCATTTGGTAAGTACAAAAAAGTTCATTTTTTTTTCTCATTAATGTACACTCTGCACCTCATCTTGACTGAAAAATAGCCAGAAATGTAGAAATGTTTGCAAATTTATTAAAAAAGAAAAACTGAAATATCACATGGTCATAAGTATTTGGACCTTTGCTCAGACCTTCATATTTACTTCAGATGCTGTCCATTTCCTTGTGATCCTCCTTGAGATGTTTCTACTCCTTCATTGGAGTCCAGCTGTGTTTAATTAAACTGATAGGACTTGATTTGTAAAGGCACACACCTGTCTATATAAGACCTCACAACTTTCTGTACCCACTGTATATAGCCAAATATGTCTCCGAGATTAAGCCTATGGCTACACGGCGACACGTCACGCAACAGCAATTCTATGCCAAGTCTCTTCAGAAAAGTCTTGCATATAATAAAATGTATCTTACAATATAATCTACTGTCACTTTCTAAGTTTTCTCAATCGGTCTCACTAAACGTTAGGAAGTGTTCAAATGTACAATGCATAAGGAAAGACACTTGAAAACAAAGATTTCTATTTTATGATCTTTCATTGGAATATATAGCGCTCCAACATTTAATTGTAAAATGCAAGACTTTAGTAAATTAATAGATGATACTGTCCAATATAAGTAAACTGCATGGAATGTATAGATTATATAGATTACAGCCTTAAATACTTGATATATTATTGTAGAGCTGATGCATAATGTCTGCCAGCTGGACTAAAGCTTTGCGATCACAATAGGTATATGAGTAATTTCTAATAAAGGATAATAGATTGCCGAGCACGACGCTCGATGATATTACAGGTCCAGAATTAGGAACCTTCCTGCTGTCATCAATGGGGAAATTGCTGCTGGATATATATTATAGCAATTCATATCATTCATGGAGCAGCAGGGTTTGTGAGAATTAGAGCTGCCCATTGATAGTGGCAATCTTTTCTGACATATATAGTGTGGGGTTGTGAGTAGGTGGAGCAATTTTATTATATCCATTTTCCCTATCTCTGGAAAGGAAAATAAATTGTCCTAATGAAGGTGACCACGACATCAAAATTGATATTATTGTTGAATTTCTGAAACAGGTAAATTTTTCAATTTTTCATTTTCGCTATTCCCACTCTTCTTACAAGAGTCATATCTTTTTTTTAAGTTTTCCATCAACATAGCCCTATGAAGGCTTGTTTTATGTATGACATCACACATTTTACCATATTATGTACTGAATAATTGAGAAAAAAATCCAAACGGTGTGAAATGCAATTCCATCATTGATATTTGTGATGTAAAAATAACAGCAACATGATTCTTTAGGCCAGCACAGTTATGGCGACACCAAAATGATATCTTTTATTTTATTTTAGTGCTTAAAAATGTCCAAACTTTGTAAAACAAATTTGGTTTGTATCATCTTTTTCTGAAACCCGTAACTTGTCAATTTTTCTGTCAATGGACTTGTGTGAAGGCTTGTCTTTTTACGCGGCTAACTTGTGGAAATTTGGAAAACAGCAAATCGGGAGTTAAGATTTTTACCATACAGGTTAAATAATTTTATATTTTTCATGGATTCAATGACACCAAATATATTTATTTAAATTTTTAAATACTTAATTTTTATGTTGGGAAAAGGGGATGATTTAAGCTTTTATATTTGTTTAATTTGTATTATACTTTTTTACATTTTTTTATTACTTCTAATTTTATGCATTAGACCTTGTTTGATAGTTTGTGCTATACACTGCAATATGATATTGCAATATATACTGAAATGAATAATCTTTGAAGCCTAGCCACAAGTGACAATGAATGACAGTGTAAAATATTATTTAGGGACTGCCAAAATAAACCTTGTACTGATAATCCTGCATAAGAGAGTTATAATAGTAGCAGTTGCTGGTACTGCAAAGTAATCTTGTTTTCACAGGGTAATTTTGGTGTAACCATCTCTCAGGGCACAAATGTTACACTTTTAGGTCATGTACTGTGATCACTAATGGATTTTGAAGTCATAAGCCGAAGAATCGGCTACAGGTGACATGAATTGTGTAACACTGAAATCACAATGACACTGAAATATTGGATGCAATGACTTCCTGCGGTATCACACTGTAACCTGCAACATACTATGACGGGGACAAAGAGTCGCCACTGTTTCCAAATATATTGCATTCTCTGCCGCTGGCCGCAAGTTGCACATGACACATTTGATATACAGCGGTGTAAAAAGCAGTTCATGGGCCCAATTGAAAAAGCTCTAATGGGGCCAATTATTGCACACCTTTAATAGCATTGGTATGTTTATATAGGACCCTTGTTATTATAGACTTTAATGCAAGTCGCACCTGACTTGTGTGCTACTCATCCGCAAGTTGGCTCTTAAATTTACAGAAAAATTATACAAAGAAGCCAGAGAATTACCGTCACCTTGTAGCCCCAGCCTGGATGATTTTGTGACCAATATCATATTTTACGCCAAGCGTCAGAAAATCCAACACGTCTGGCAACATTTGTGACTCTGCATCTCAGTTGCACCATGTCCTACGTTGCAACGTAAGACCACAGGACATAATTAAATCCATTGTTACGTGACACGTCGCTATGTAGACCAAGCCTTAATGTGACAAGTTTTTACGTATATGTACTGTATAGCCAGATAGTTAGATTGTGGGCAATTTCATGGTCAGAATTTTATTCTTGTAACGCAGAATACATTTCCTCACACCTAATAATAAGCATGAAATTTTATTTACAGTTTTATAGCACTTAAACCCTACCGTGTATTAAATCTCAACCTAAACAAGAGATTTGTATGAGAAAGAAAAAAACTAATTATGTTGTGAGGAGGCATTATGTTACCTTGGGGCCTTTTACACATATTTCCTACTCAAAGGATAAAGCCTACAATGATTACCTGAAAAACAATATATTTTGGGATCATGATGGTCAACTTTAAGGCTGCCAGCAGCAAATTAAATGTACAGTATTCACAAGTGGGTTCTAACTAGATTGTCTCGAATGTGCAAAGTGAAAATGAGCTTAAATCGTAGAGGTACAAATAGAAAATATGCTTCCTGCAGCTGTAACAAAGTCAGAACAATCCTTTCATCCCTTAAATTACACAATGAACTATATGTGTCTAAGGGCCCCATCACACATAGCGACACACCAGCGATCCCGACAACGATATGAACTTGTCAGGATCGCTGGTGTGTCGCTACATGATCGCTGCTGAGCTGCCAACCAGGCAACTCAGGCAGCGATCAGGACAGCGACACTGCGGGTAACGTCGGTTAGTTACCCGCAGGGTACGTTAGATACCAGCGCTCTGGTGCAGGGAGCTGGTAACCAAGGTACACATCGGGTTTTTAGGCGCCGGGCGGTGCCTAGAAACCTGCTGTGTACCTTGGTTACTAGCTCCCCTGCACCAGCGCGCTGGTATCTAATGTACACATCGGATTTCTAGGCACCCCCCGGCACCTAGAAACCCGATGTGTACCTTGGTTACCAGCTGATCGCTGGTCTCCCTCCTGCCACACGCAGCGATGCGTGGCCAGCGGGAGACCAACGATCAAAAAAATGTCCAGGACATTCAGCGACGATCAGCGATACCCAGCAGGGGGGCTGATCGTCGCTGAATGTCACACACAGCGATATCACTTGGGAGATCTCTGTTGCATCACAAAACTTGTGACTCATCAGCGATCTCGCTATGTGAGACGGGGGGCTTTAACCCCTTCACCCCCAAGGGTGGTTTGCACGTTAATGACCGGGCCAATTTTTACAATTCTGACCACTGTCTCTTTATGAGGTTATAACTCTGGAACGCTTCAACGGATCTTCGCGATTCTGAGACTGTTTTCTCGTGACATATTGTACTTCATGTTAGTGGTAAAATTTCTTCAATATAACTTGCGTTTATTTTTGAAAAAAACGCAAATATGGCGAAAATTTTTTAAAATTTTGCAATTTTCAAACTTTGAATTTTTATTCCCTTAAAACAGAGAAATATATCACACAAAATAGTTAAGAAATAACATTTCCCACATGTCTACTTTACATCAGCACAATTTTGGAACCAAAATTTTTTTTGTTAGGAAATTATAAGGGTTAAAAGTTGACCAGCGATTTCTCATTTTTACAGCAAAATTTACAAAGCCATTTTTTTTAGGGACCACCTCACATTTGAAGTCACTTTGAGGGGTCTATATGGCAGAAAATACCCAAAAGTGACACCATTCTAAAAACTGCACCCCTAAAGGTACTCAAAACCACATTCAAGAAGTTTATTAACCCTTCAGATGCTTCACAGTAACTAAAGCAACGTGGAAGGAAAAAATGAATATTTTACTTTTTAGCCACAAAAATGATCTTTTACAAACTTTTTTTTTATTTTCACAAGGGTAAAAGGAGAAAATGGACAGATAAGGTTGTTATGCAATTTCTCCTGAGTACGCCAATACCCCATATGTGGGGGAAAACCACTGTTTGGGTACACGGCAGAGCTCGTAAGGGAAGGAGCGACGTTTGACTTTTTCAAACTAAAATTGGCTGGAATTTAGATTGGATGCCATGTCGCGTTTGGAGAGCCCCTGATGCGCCTAAACAGTGGAAACCCCCACAAGTGACACCATTTTGGAAACTAGACCCCCTAAGGTACTTATCTAGATCTGTTGTGAGCACTTTGAACCCTCAAGTGTTTCACAAAAGTTTATAAAGCCTGGGTGTGAAAAAAAAAAATCAATTTTCCACAAAAATGATTTTTTAGTCCAAATTTTTGAATTTTCCCAAGGAAATTGGATCCCAAAAGTTGTGTCCAATTTGTCCTGAGTACGCTGATACCCCATATGTGGGGGGGGAAAACTGTTTTGGCGCACGGCAGGGCTTGGAAAGGAAGTAGTAACGTTTTGGAATGCAGACGTTAATGGGGGTCATGTTCCGTTTGCAGTGCCCCAGATGAGCCTAAACAGTGGAAACCCCCACAAGTGACCCATTTTGGAAACTAGACCCCCTAAGGAACTTATCTAGATCTTTGGTGAGCACTTTGAACCCCCAAGTGCTTCACACAAGTTTATAATGCCCGGGCATGAAAATAAAAAATCCTATTTTTTTCCCACAAAAATTATCTTTTAGTCACTCATTTTTTATTTTCCCAAGGGTAACAGGAGAAATTGGACCACATAAGTTGTTGTACAATTTGTCCTGAGTATGCTGATACCCCATATGTGGGGGGAACCACTGTTTGGGTGCACGGCAGAGCTCGGAATGGAAGGAGCACCATTTGACTTTTTCCAACCAAAATTGGCTGGAATTGAGTTTGGATGCCATGTTGCATTTGGAGAGCCCCTGATGTGCCTAAACAGTGGAAACCCCCCACAAATGACCCCATTTGGGAAACTAGACCCCCTAAGGAACTTATCTAGATTTTTGATGAGCAATTTGAACCCCCAAGTGCTTCACACAAGTTTATAACGGAGAGCCGTAAAATTTAAAAATCATATTTTTTCCACAAAAATGATCTTTTCACCCTAATTATTAATTTTCCAAGGGTAACAAGACTCCAAAAGTTATTGTGCAATTTGTCCTGAGTGCGCTGATACCCCATATGTGGGGGTAAACCACTGTTTGGGTGCATGGCAGAGTTTGGAAGGGAAGGAGCGCCGTCTGACTTTTTCAACGCAGAATTGGCTGGACGCCATGTCGTGTTTGGAGAGCTCCTGATCTGCCTAAACAGTGGAAACCCCCATAAATGACACCATTTTGGAAACTAGACCCCTCAAGGAACTTATCTAGATGTGTGGTGAGAACTTTGAACCCCCAGGTGTTTCACTAAAGTTTATAACGTACAGCCGTAAAATAAAAAATCTTTTTTTTTTTTTTTACAAAAATGATTTTTTCGCCCCCAATATTTTATTTTCACAAGGGTAACAGGAGAAATTGGACCCCAAAAGTTGTTGTCCAATTTGTCCTGAGTACGCTGATACCCAATATGTGGGAGGAAAACTACTGTATGGGCGCACGTCAGGGCTCGGAAGGGAAGTAGTGACGTTTTGGATTGCAGACTTTGATGGAATGGTCTGGGTGCGTCATGTCACATTTGGAGAGCCCCTGATGCGCCTAAACAGTGGAAACCCCCCACAAGTGACCCCATTTTGGAAAATAGACCCACAAGGAACTTATCTAGATGTGTGGTGAGCACTTTGAACCCCAAAGTGCTTCACAGAAGTTTATAACGCACAGCCGTAAAAATAAAAAATCCTTTTTTTTTTTTACAAAAATGATTTTTTCGCCCCCAATATTTTTTTTCACAAGGGTAACAGGAGAAATTGGACCCAAAAGTTGTTGTCCAATTTGTCCTGAGTACGCTGATACCCAATATGTGGGAGAAAACTACTGTATGGGCGCACGTCAGGGCTCGGAAGGGAAGTAGTGACGTTTTGGATTGCAGACTTTGATGGAATGGTCTGGGTGCGTCATGTCGCATTTGGAGAGCCCCTGATGCGCCTAAACAGTGGAAACCCCCACAAGTGACCCCATTTTGGAAAATAGACCCCACAAGGAACTTATCTAGATGTGTGGTGAGCACTTTGAACCCTGAAGTGCTTCACAGAAGTTTATAACGCACAGCCGTAAAAATAAAAAATCTTTTTTTTTTTTTTGCAAACATGATTTTTTCGCCACAATATTTTATTTTTACAAGGGTAACAGGAGAAATTGGACCCCAAAAGTTGTTGCCCAATTTGTCCTGAGTACGCTGATACCCAATATGTGGGAGAAAACTACTGTATGGGTACACGTTGGGGCTCGGAAGGGAAGTAGTGACGTTTTGGATTGCAGACTTTGATGGAATGGTCTGGGGGCGTCATGTCGCATTTGGAGAGCCCCTGATGCGCCTAAACAGTGGAAATCCCCAACAAGTGACCCCATTTTGGAAAATAGACCCCACAAGGAACTTATCTAGGTGTGTGGTGAGCGCTATGAAGCCCCAAGTGCTTCACAGAAGTTTATAATGTACAGCCGTAAAAACAAAAAAATAATTTTTTTTGTACAAAAATGATATTTTCGCCCCCAGTTTTTTATTTTCCCAAGGGTAACAGAAGAAATAGGACAAATTGCACAATAACTCTTGGGGTCCAGAGTACGCTGATACCCCATATGTGGGGATAAACTACTGTTTGGACGCATGGCAGAGCTCAGAAGTGAAGGAGCACCGTTTGACTTTTTCAACGCAGAATTGGCTGGAATTGAGATCAGACGCCATGTCACATTTGGAGAGCCCCTGATGTGCCTAAACAGCGGAAACCCCAATTCTAACTCCAACCCTAACCCCAACACACCTCTAACCCTAGTCCCAACCCTAACCACAAACCTAACTCTAACACACCCCTAATCCCAACCCTAACCCTAATCCTAACTTTAGCGCCAACCCTAACCCTAACTTTAGCCGCAACCCTAACCCTAACCCTAATGGGAAAATGGAAATAAATACATTTTTTTAATTTTATTATTTTTCCCTAACTAAGGGGGTGATAAAGGGGGGTTTGATTTACTATTTATAGCGGGTTTTTATGATTGGCAGCTGTCACGCTAAAAGACGCTTTTTATTGCAAAAATAGTTTTTTGCATCGCCACATTTTGAGAGCTATAATTTTTGCATATTTTGGCCCACAGAGTCATGTGAGGTCTTATTTTTTGCGGTACGAGTTGACGTTTTTATTTGTACCATTTTTGAGCAGGTGACATTTTTTGATCGCTTTTTATTTCGATTTTTGGGAGGTTAGAATGAACAAAAATCAGCAATTCATGAATTTCTTTTGGGGGAGGCGTTTTTATTGTTCCGCGTGTGGTAAAATTGATAAAGCAGTTTTATTCTTCGGGTCAGTACGATTATGGCGATACCTCATTTATATCATTTTTTTATGTTTTGTCGCTTTTATAGAATAAAAACAATTTTATATAAAAAATAATTATTTTTGCATCGCTTTATTCTGCGAGCTATAACTTTTTTATTTTTTCGCTGATGATGCTGTATAGCGGCTCGTTTTTTGCGGGACAAGATGACGTTTTCAGCGGTACCATGTTTATTTATATCGGTCTTTTTGATCGCGCGTTATTCCACTTTTTGTTTGGCGGTATGATGATAAAGCATTGATTTTTTGCTTTGTTTTTTTTTTTTTTTTAAGGGGTTCACTAAAGGGGTTAACTAGTGGGACAGTTTTATACGGGGGGTCGTTACGGACGCGGCGATACCAAATATGTGTACTTTTATTGTTTTGTTTTTTTTATTTACAGGAAGAAATGAATTTATTGGGGAATATTTTTTTTTATTTATTTATTTATTTTGGATTTTTTTTATAACATGTTTATTTTTATTTTTTTAACTTTTTTACTTTGTCCCAGGGTGGGACATCACTGTATTTTATCAAATCGCTGGTGTGACAGTGTGCACAGCACACTGTCACACCAGCGATCGCTCAGGCAGTGCAGCAGGCTTCTCAGCAGGCACTGAGGAAGCCGCCTCCCTCCAGGACCCCGGCGCCATCTTGGATCCGGGTCCTGGGAGGGAGGAAGCCCTCAGAACAGCGCGATCACATCGCGCTGGTCTGAGGGTCTCAGGGGGCGCGCAGGGAGCCCCCACCCTGCGCGATCCTCCCCTGTGCCCCCAGTACACCGCGATCATGTTTGATCGCGGTGTGCTAGGGGTTAATGTGCCGGGAGCGGTCCGTGACCGCTCCTGACACACAGTCACGGGTGTCAGCTGTGATAATCAGCTGACACCCGGCGGCGATTAGCTGCGCTCCCCTCAGGAGCGCAGCTGATCGCCTATGACGTACTATCCCGTCCATGGGCAGAATGGCACGGGTTTTATGGACGGGATAGTACGTCTAATGTCAGAGAGGGGTTAATATATATATTAATGGACAACACAGTGGGATGCCTACACATTCTCTACAAGAGCTTATTACAGCCAATTCCAAATCCAAAGCCATTAACCCCTTAACGGCCAGAGGCATTTCAGATTTTGCATTTTTTGCTCCCCTTCTTCCCAGAGCCATAACTTTTTTATTTTTTTGGTCAAAAGGGCCATGTAAGAGCTTGTTTTTTGTGGGATGAGTTGTACTTTTGAAGGACACCATTGATTTTAACATATCCTGTACTGGGGGGTGTGACCTGCAAGATAAGGTGGCAGCAGCTTAATTACATAGCTCCAGCCAGCCAGGATTAAAATCAGCACAAAGCAGCAAACAGCATCGTCCCAAAGCCTCTTACCTAACACCCGGTGGCGGCGGAATACCCAGGGCCCATGATGACCAGGGGAAGGTCCCAGAAAAGAGGATCCCCGGCGAGATTGGAGGCTTTCTTCCAAAGGGGACAAACAACAAGAACAGTGAGTAAAATGGCGCCGGCTTCCCCTGCAGCCTCTTCACACTTTTCCAGAGGCTCGGGGGGAAGGGAAGCAGAGACTGTGAGACATAGCAGTAGGGATAATGAGCCCACAGCTCAGATGACAAAGGCAGATATGCAAGATTTTTTGGATGCAATTCGTTCCTCTATGAGGGAGGATATGCAGGCAATGCTGCAGGAGATGAAAGGGGAGTTTACTTCCATTGGGGATCGCACTTCCCACATTGAAAACAAGATGGAAGAATATGCCAAAACGATCAATGCCTTGGTAGATGAAAATGAGGCACTCAGGGAAGAAATGTCTCAGGTCACTGATAAAGTTTATGACTAAGAAGATAGATCCAGACGTAACAATGTGAGGCTGAGGGGAACCCTGAAGAAGTGCCAGATAAAGAATCTATCTGAGTTCATGCAACGCTTCTTGGTGGCTGTATTACCTGAGGTTGCCCCTAATGAATTAATGGTGGACAGGATTCATAGAATACCGAAGCCCATACACGTAGACCCTACCCTGCCTAGAGATATCTTGGCACGTATTCATTTCTTCACTACGAAGGACATATTCCTATACCAACTAAGGAAAACTCCCAGGCTGCCTGAGGAATTTCAAAATCTGCAGGACTTCCCAGACCTTTCTGTAGCTACCCTGGCAAAGAAAAGAGAATTAACCCATGTGTGCAGGGCATTAAGAGAGGTCGGCGTACTGTATAGATGGGGATTCAACCCAGTAAAACCACTTATACACCGTGACAGTGGCGTGGTAGCATGTTTTACCCACAAACAAGCGGAAGAGAAATTGACATCCTGGAAGATTGCCCATGCTCCTAGACAACCTACTAAAGGCAAGAAAATTGTGCAGGAATGGGTATCAACCTGAAAGAGAGGTGAGGACGCTATCCTGGCTGAGAGGGAGCTGTTGGAGGATCGCTGACTGTTTTTTTTTTCCTCTCGTTCGGCGGAAGCTGTCTAGTTGGTGATCCTCTGGACTGTGAGAAATCTTGCTGAGTAACGGCGAGATTTGAAAATCTCACGGGACCCCGTGGTCAGACTTTTGTCTGAAGAATTAACTTTTTTGACTGAAGTTTTCTCTATGGTTTTTTCTGCGGACTTCTTCCCGCTGTGTTTTTTCTTTCTTTTTACTGTTTTTTATGTTTTTTTTTCTTCTTCAATTTAACCGGAGGTATATTTCCTCTATTAACGCAACTGCTGTTTGTTCTAAGGATATACAGGTCCTTCTCAAAAAATTAGCATATAGTGCTAAATTTCATTATTTTCCATAATGTAATGATTACAATTAAACTTTCATATATTTTAGATTCATTACACACCAACTGAAATTTGTCAGGTCTTTTATTGTTTTAATACTGATGATTTTGGCATACAACTCCTGATAACCCAAAAAACCTGTCTCAAAAAATTAGCATATCAAGAAAAGGTTCTCTAAACGACCTATTACCCTAATCTTCTGAATCAACTAATTAACTCTAAACACATGCAAAAGATTCCTGAGGCTTTTAAAAACTCCCTGCCTGGTTCATTACTCAAAACCCCCATCATGGGTAAGACTAGCGACCTGACTGATGTCAAGAAGGCCATCATTGACACCCTCAAGCAAGAGGGTAAGACCCAGAAAGAAATTTCTCAACAAATAGGCTGTTCCCAGAGTGCTGTATCAAGGCACCTCAATGGGAAGTCTGTTGGAAGGAAACAATGTGGCAGAAAACGCTGTACAACGAGAAGAGGTGACCGGACCCTGAGGAAGATTGTGGAGAAGGACCGATTCCAGACCTTGGGGGACCTGAGGAAGCAGTGGACTGAGTCTGGTGTAGAAACATCCAGAGCCACCGTGCACAGGCGTGTGCAGGAAATGGGCTACAGGTGCCGCATTCCCCAGGTAAAGCCACTTTTGAACCATAAACAGCGGCAGAAGCGCCTGACCTGGGCTACAGAGAAGCAGCACTGGACTGTTGCTAAGTGGTCCCAAGTTCTTTTTTCTGATGAAAGCAAATTTTGCATGTCATTCGGAAATCAAGGTGCCAGAGTCTGGAGGAAGACTGGGGAGAAGGAAATGCCAAAATGCCTGAAGTCCAGTGTCAAGTACCCACAGTCAGTGATGGTGTGGGGTGCCATGTCAGCTGCTGGTGTTGGTCCACTGTGTTTCATCAAGGGCAGGGTCAATGCAGCTAGCTATCAGGAGATTTTGGAGCACTTCATGCTTCCATCGGCTGAAATGCTTTATGGAGATGAAGATTTCATTTTTCAGCACGACCTGGCACCTGCTCACAGTGCCAAAACCACTGGTAAATGGTTTACTGACCATGGTATTACTGTGCTCAATTGGCCTGCCAACTCTCCTGACCTGAACCCCATAGAGAATCTGTGGGATATTGTGAAGAGAAAGTTGAGAGACGCAAGACCCAACACTCTGGATGAGCTTAAGGCCGCTATCGAAGCATCCTGGGCCTCCATAACACCTCAGCAGTGTCACAGGCTGATTGCCTCCATGCCACGCCGCATTGAAGCAGTCATTTCTGCAAAAGGATTCCCGACCAAGTATTGAGTGCATAACTGAACTTTATTATTTGATGGTTTTTTTGTTTGTTTTTAAAAAACACTTTTATTTTATTGGATGGTTGAAATATGTTAATTTTTTGAGACAGGTTTTTTTGGGTTATCAGGAGTTGTATGCCAAAATCATCAGTATTAAAACAATAAAAGACCTGACAAATTTCAGTTGGTGTGTAATGAATCTAAAATATATGAAAGTTTAATTGTAATCATTACATTATGGAAAATAATGAAATTTAGCACTATATGCTAATTTTTTGAGAAGGACCTGTATGTGCCCTTTTCAGTGAATGGCTCATGTGGGGTGGGGGAGGGGGTAGAGAGAAAAAATTAGATTTTTGCATGCGGCTCGTAGTAATTTCCTTCTTTAGGTGTAAATATGAGTTTACAATTTCTCTCGTTGAATGTGAAAGGGTTAAATTCACCTGCCAAACGCTCTATGTTGTGGAGGGAGGTGAGGAAATCAAAGGCAGACATTGTGTGTCTGCAAGAGACGCATTTACTGGCAGTCGATAATCATAGATTGCATCAGGCACAATTCCCCCATATATAGTGTTGAGCGATAGTGCTCGATATCTAAAAATATCGTATCGAAATTGTATCGCCGATAGCACTAAATATCGTCGATATCCGATTTCGATAGCGGAAGTCCCATGTAAGTCTATGGGAACAAAATATCGCAACAAAAAAAACCCTTTCTTACGTTGTAAACACAAAATATACACACATAGAATACATATATATATATATATAATATACATGTCATTGTGACATATATATACATATATTTATAGTTTATACACTTCTACATAGTAAAATAGACTCTGATTCAATTGCCGGGTAAAGCCGTGACATACCCCATAGAAGTCGACGGGCTCGGTGCCGAGTACCCCCAAAACCTCTGGCTCTGTGCGACTCAACTTGGGCGTCACGAACAGGATTCTGTAGCTCGCTATAAGCGAGTCCTGTGTGCCTGAATTGAACTGGTTTTGTGCTTGAGAATTGCTAAAATCATCAGAGAATGTATTTGCCATTTTTCCGCCATATCTGCGTCACGACGAGGCACTGGTGAAGAAGAAGGGCGTGCTCTTCATGGGTGTCACTCACTCAGTGACGCGAAAACGATGGCTCTAAATGGTACTGCAATGTAAGATCGTGCCCCACAGCTCTTCAGTTCCGCCTCCTCATCCTCCTCAGTGTGCGGAAACTAACACGAAGGTCCCGCCTCCCTACAAAAGAGGGGCCCTCTCCAGATGCTAATGACACATGTGACTTGGCAGAGATGGCTAATGGACACGAGCAGAAGTGTGAAGGGATGGAGCAGTCAGAGCTCTCCCCCCACGGAAGCGACCCGATCGCCACGGAACCACCGTTGGGCACCCGGCCTGGAAACCCTCCTACGCTGCAAGAAGCGGCGGATACCCTAAGAGGCCTGGCCCGGCACCGGGAGGAGGTCGCCAGGATGGAAGCGAGCTGGCGTGCCCTAAAACTAAACTTGGAGCGGCGCCAATCCCTCTTACCTGAAGTGTCTGTACCGGAAGGTGAGGCACCCGTTCTAGTAGAGGAGTCCTTGCAATGTGATCCGGTTGACGTTGTCGCAGTGGAGGCACCCGTTTGTGCAAAAAACGCTGCACCGGCAGCACCCCAGATCCCGCTGTCTGCCCCCGTCGCTGAGACAGAAGAAGCGACACCCGTCCTCATGGAGGAGGCCGCGCAGGCACCAGAGCACTACCTGCCTGTACCGGAGCCCCGACTGTCATCTGTTCCAGAGCCGGCTGCTTCCTCCGCAGGTGAGCGCCGCCAGGACTGGGGGGCGCCAGGAGAGCTGCCGCAAACCGGACACTGTAAGCTAGCATTTGATGGTGGAGACATGGAGCAGCTGGTGGAGGAGAATTACAACCGGCGTCAGGAGGAAGAGTGGAGACGTTGGGAGCGGGAAGCAGAGCGACAAAGGGAGCAGCGAGAATCCCAAAAACTTCGGCAACGTAACCTGGAGAAGGACCGGGCAGATAATGACCGGATGAGAAAGGATAAAGGAACCCTGTGTGAGCCGCGGCGTAAGGGTGCAGTACGGAGCTTTAAATTGAAAGGTGGTTGGGGCTTCATCCAGGAGCCTGGACTTTATTTAGAAGTTTTTGTGAACCGGCGGGACGTGGAGGCTCACCTCCCAGAAGGACACCCGGGGAGGGACCTGTTTCCAGGAGACTTGGTGACTTACACCCGACACTGGGGTTACAATGGATGGTACGCCCTAAATGTTACCAGGTGCGACCCCTACTCCCCAGTGTGTCAGGAACCTGTGAGACCCTCGGAGCCTTCAGCCTCCCACATCCAGGCCTCTGCAAAAGTGCCCACCCCACGCCTTAAATCTCCCAAGCCTCCCTCAGTGGTCTCCTCAGCAGCCCCAGCTATGGACATGATAAGTATAGCTGGCCCGTACCCGGTGCCTGTTATGCCCCTGGGGTTCGTTCAGTCCGGAACATAGGGTTCCAGACCCGGAGGGAGATGAAAGAGGTGGCCACACAGACCCAGATAGCGGGTCACGACTTGACTGTACAGGCCACACGACGTCATCAGGTCCTGGTGGTCCTTGGTGCCTCGGATGTTTGGCAAGCATCAGAAGAGTACCAGGTGGTACCTGGAACACCCCTGCCAAAGAATTATAAATAACCCGGACAGGGTCCCTGTATGTAAATAGTTAAATTGTTTATGTACCCGGACGGGTGAATGTTCATAAAAAAGTTTTTTAATTTAATAAAAAAAACAAAACACAGTTTTCATTACTTTTATTACAGTCTCATCCTGCGACGCCATCGATCTCCTGTAAAAAAATGAAAAAAAAAAAAAAAGTATACCACCTGACCGACGCAGTCCATAGTAACGAGTGTCCCACGACGATCCAGCTCTGCTACATCAGAATCCCGGCGCAGCACAGCTGATTACCTGCTTCCCCGGCGGTGACGTCATCGGACTGGTTTACGGCCGGGATTACCCTGCAGTCACTGCAGTTATCGCGAAAAACTGCATGTGACCGCCAGGGAGAAGATAATGGCGGCCATCAAGCAGTCCAGGACGTGACCGCCGGAGATCTTCTGCCAGGTAAGTGCCGCTGACTCCTGACAGACCCGACCGACGGACACTCACAGTGACAGTGACAAATCCGATTCCGGTATTCGATAAGACGAAAATATCGAAACGAATTATCGAAAGGCCGATAGAGCTAATATCGGCCGATAGCCGATATTTGCATTATCGTATCGCTCAACACTACCCATATATTCTTTGCAAATGCCCAGACTAAGAAAGCAGGAATCTGTATTATGATAAAAAATTCGGTGGCCTTCCAGAACATTCAGATGTGTGCAGACTCCATGGGTAGATACTTGGTGTTGGTGTGCACTTTGAACGGAATCCCTCATACGATTTCAGTACTATACGCCCTAAATTCTGCCCAGCTCCCATTTGTGTGAAAAGTCCTTTCTACAATTTCAACACTTAAACAAGGGGAGGTTATTGTGTGTGGGGATTTCAACATGCCAATGGATGGTACCTTAGACTGCTCATCTAGATCGGGTCGCACTCGGAGAGATTTGGGCAAGTTGATCCATGAATTCGGTCTGCACGACTTCTGGAGATACTCTCACGCCAGTGAAAGGGACTATACCTTTCATTCTCTCCGACACGTGTCCTACAGTAGGATTTACTTATTCCTAGTAGACAATAGAGTTCTAAATAGATGTATATCCGCAGAAGTTGGAACCACGCACCAATCTATCTACGTGTACATCTTGCGCACAAATTCAAGCCAACACCACACTGGCGACTAAACACTTCTTTATTATTGAATGACTATATAATGACAAAAGCAACAGCAGAATTGACATCTTATTTTGAATTAAACGACAATGCACAGTTTCTGATGAGACTTTATGGACTGCGCACAAAGCGGTAATACAGGGAGTCTTCTTACAACAAGCGTCACAATTGAAAAGAAAGAGGGAGCAACACAGGACTGACCTCCTGACTGAGTTGAAAAAGCTAGAAATATTAAATAAAACCTCCCCCTCCCCGGCTACTACTGAGGCCATATATCAGCTCAGATTTAAACTGTGCTCTGCTCTGCTGGCAGTATATGAATATAACCTCCGTAAATTCCAACTTAGTCACTACGCCATGGGAGATAGGCCGGGAGCCGTTTTGGCCAGGCGGGTCAAGAAAAGGGCTGCTAAATCCAGAATAGATCATATACGGGACTCAAAAGGGTTGATAGCCAGAAGTCCGAAGGACATAGCTGCAGTCTTTGCTACATATTATAAATCTTTTTTTATAACTTAAAAGATGATGTTGATACCCCACAGCCACAACAGTCAGATATTGATCAATATTTGAGTGATTTGAAGCTCATGAAGCTTTCCCATCAACAGTTACAATTATTGAATGCCCCCTTCACAGAACTAGAACTGAAAGATGTTATTGATTCATCCAAATGTCATAAGACCCCTGGCCCAGACGGCATAGCTAATGAGTACTATCGTGGTTTCCAAAAAATTCTTACCCCATACCTTATTAGGTTATACAATTTCTGGAGAGACTTGGGAAAGGTAGCAGTACCTAATTTGGAGGCTTCGATCGTCACATTGCCTAAGCCTGGAAAGACCCCTGATTCTTCAGGTAATTTTAGACCAATAGCACTTTTGAATAGTGATGTAAAGATCTTTACCAAGCTCTTGGCTGTTAGACTAAATTGTGTCGTTCCTTCCCTGATATCCTCGGATCAAGTTGGTTTTGTAGCTGGTAGGGAAGCTAAAGACGGTACAAGGAGGATGTTGGATCTGATTAAAGTGGCAGAGTTGAGCGGCCTCCCCAGTGCACTTCTGTCGCTAGATGCAGAGAAAGCGTTTGATAGGGTGCACTGGGGATACCTTAAAAGTGTTTTGCTTAAATTTGGACTAAAAGGACCTATTGTCTGCGATTAACGCATTGTACTCCACTCCTTCTGCTAAGGTTTTGACATCTGGTTTCCTCTCTGAATCCTTCCCTATAACAAACGGGACACGGCAGGGTTGCCCCTTATCTCCAGTCATATTTGATTTATGTATGGAGCCCTTGGCTGAGAAGATTAGAAATAACTCAGAGATTTCGGGCATCTCGGTGGGGGGGTCCTCCCACAAAATCGGTCTATATGCAGATGATGTGGTTATCCCGTGCACTGATCTGGACAGGTCCTTCTCTGCCATTATGTCCAATCTCAAAACGTTTACAAACATCTCGTATTATAAACTGAATGCAGCTAAGACGGTTGTCCTGCCGATTCTTGTTCCGTTGTCACTTAGGCAAAGACTGGAAGGGGCATACCCTTTTCAGTGGGCGCAGGAAGGAATGACGTATTTGGGTATCACCTTAACCCTTTCACAACAATTGGTGGAAGTAAATTTTACTAGACTGATAAATATGGTGCGGGAGGAGCTGGCGGTATTACAAAACGTTGTTGCATCGTGGATAGCCAGGATAAATATATTTAAAATGAAGGTCCTTCCAAAAATTTTATACTATTTTAGGTATATCCCAATTAAAATTCCTTCTAAAATCATAAATACCCTTCAAAGACTGGCTAATAATTATGTTTGGGACAATAGGAGACCGAGGGTGTCTAGTAGACTTCTGTATTATCCATATGACATGGGAGGGATGGGCATGCCCAATCTCATAGCCTACTATAGAGCGGCGGTCTTGACGGGACTCAGGGACTGGTGGAATATGGACAGCGGCCACAAATGGTTGCAAATAGAGGCTTTATTTGCCCAAAACCATTCTACCAGATTGATACTGGAGACAGAAGTAGTTAAGCGAAGCACTATGGTCGCCGAGTTACCAACATCGGAGGCTACTATGCACTGTTGGAGGAATTTGGCATCCAAACTGCTGTTACTTCCCAAGACTGAGATCTCTTTACGAGCTCTAGAATATCATATTCCATATATTAACCTTCAACGTTGGGTGATAGCTGGAGTTCAATCGCTAGCAGACCTTTTGGAGGATAATGTAATAATTCCTTTTGATAAACTAGTTATGAGATTCCCGGACCTACGGCCCTTGTTTTATCAGTATTTGCAAATAAGGCATTTTCTCCACTCTACACAGACATCCCCTTTTTTGTTCTACCTAAGGATAAAAGAGCTATGGGTTACTTTCTCCACTTTAAGACCGGTTCTAAAGGGGTTTCTATATTTTATAGGGCTCTAAACGACCCAGATCTGGATTATAAACTGACGTATATGACTCGTTGGGAACGGGATCTAAGAATTTCGACGGACCTTCAAGACTGGCGGGATGGTTTGCATGAGGTCCAGCGAGTTTCGTCATGTTTAAACCACTTAGAGCAGCTTAAAAAGACGCACATGAGATGGTACTACTACCCGGCACAGATGGTACACTTCGGGTCTTAAACATCATCTTTATGTTGGAGAAGATGCAATGGGGAAGGCTCCTTGGGTCACATGTGGTGGTTTTGTCCAAAACTTCAATCACTATGGGGGGCACTGGATAGTTTGATATGGGATGTTTTGGGGACTCACTTAGAGATAACACCTAGTATGGGAATACTTCATATCGGATTAATGGATGTCCCCAGGGAAATTAGAGGAATTTTGTCACATATTCTGATCGCAGTTAGATCAGCTATCGTGGCTAAATGGAAAGGAGTGGGCATCCCTACGGTGGGGGAGATAGTGACCAGACTGAACATGAACTATCAATATGAAAGGGTTCTGGCACACACACTCAAGGCAAAGAAGAAAACTGATAAAATATGGGAGCCTTGATTGGACAGCCCATTGTCTATACATAGGGAACGTTGAGGAAGCGGGATATTTTCTGTGACGTTCTAAGTTTGGGTGACAAGTGAGATGATTCTGGGCCCCTCTCCCTACCTTGCACCTCCGATCTTGCAATAGTGTAAATACGAGCAATGCGACATTCACAGCACTTGCGGATGTCAATTGTTTCTCACAACCATCTAATATAAGGGGAAAATTAATGTAATTAATCCATTTCTTTTTATTTTGTTTTTTCTTATGTATTTGTATTTTCCTTTTCATGTTGTACAGTCTGTAAGCCCAGAGGTTGGGGCACAATTTTGGGCATTTGTTGGCCCTATAGATTGTATGTTCTGATTTTTGTGTAAAAATTTAATAAACACATTGAAAAAAATTCCGAGTGCTGTGAAATTGCAAAAAAAGTGCAATCCCACAGTTGTTTAGTGGGTGTTTTATTTTACCATAGTCACTAAATCCTAAAACTGACCTGCTATTATGATTCTCCAGGTCATTATGAGTTCATAGACACCAGATATGTCTAGGTTCTTTTTTATTTAAGTGGTAAAAAAAAAAAATCCAAAATTAAAAAAAAAATTGAAATTGCACCATTTTTCGATACCTGTAGCGTCTCCAAAATAGCTGACATGTGACGGGAAAGGCGTGGGCTCTGCATCGGTGATAAGCATTTTAATAGGAGCATAGCAAGGTATGAGACCCCGGCATCTCCACCATCTGGGGTAAGCCAGTGGACAGGGATAGACTAAGCTTCTCCTAGCTTGAGAGACAGAAAAGGAGTCCATTGTCCCTTGCAATCCTATTGCTAGTTGTGACAGATTCACAGATTTTTCTCTGAAAATACATGCCAAAATTGATGTAAAAAAAGTCCATGCAGAGGCTTTTGTTGACCGTATTATCGGTCCAAGTGCAATCTGACAAAACATAAGATTGCACTTGGACCAATGTTAGTCGATGGGGCCATGCACATGTTCAATTCTTTCCTCGGATAGAGTCTGTTTGAGGAAAAAAAATCACTGCACGTCTAAGTAAGATCCGATCGGATTGCACTGCGCATACTGACTCAGTGGAGAATAATGGAGAATAATGAGGCTCCACAGGCTTTCATTGTAAAATAGTCTTCTGACAATTGCAGTGAAGTCTCTCAGAAGAGGAGAAGAACTGCTTTGGACACAAGAGAGAGTGGTAGTGGGTGAGTATATTAATACACATAGGCCGGCGTCACACTAAGGAGGAATACGGATGAGTGAGAGGCGTGAAAACCACGCATTACACACTGACCAATATTTCTCTATGGGCCAGCTCTGATCATGCGTATTTTTCTCGAGCGTATCTTACGGTGCGAGACACCCGCAGCATGCTGCGATTGTACGCGTATTACGCCCGTTGTACGCCAATGAAAGTCTATGGGTGCGAGAAAACAACGGATTACACACGGACCAGGCGTGTGACTTGAGAGAAATAAGGAAGACTTCTGCAGCTCACAGGAAATGGTGCAACACATGCAGGAGAAGCTGGCACATGCAAATTAGCTCAAAAAGAGCGCCAGACATCCCGGAAGAATGCCTCCACGGAGTCGGCCATGATGCCTACGCTCATCAATGTGGAGATGTTGAGAGTCTTGCTGCAGGAGAAGCCCGAAATTTGGCACCAAAGAGATGCACATTAAGCAGACCGCGCAAGGAAAGAGGCGGCATGGAGGTGCATCTGTGGGCAGATGTTTCGCCACTTTGGCGACAGCCCATGCGAGGAGCAGCAGCGAATCAGTAAGTTACTTGATTTTTGTACAACCTTAACGATCACAGCGCAGTTCTAGCGCCGAATTAGCCCCACAAATGTTTTTTTTTTGGCGCCAAAATGTTAGTATAGTCACATCCTACTAGGCCCCCATGACTATAGAACGTGTATGTAGAATAATTAGACTTTGTGCAGCTAGCTAAATGATTACATTATATGTGTCATTGCAGTGGATGATGTTATGAGAAGATGGAGAAGCATCCGCGACCAATACAGGCACAAATGCCAGCAGAGGACCAAGAGCGGGTCAGCAGCACCCAGAAAGCGAAAGTACGTTTACTTTGACAGGCTGGGTTTTCTTGCAGCTATTCTGGATCTCAAACCGTAAGTACATACATCACACCACATACCACATATGCAGTTTAGGCTCACCTCTCCAACATGTTCTAATCCCCTTTCATTTCCCAACAGATCTGATGATCCTCCTGCACGGGCGCCTACACCTCAACCCATTCCACCTCCGAAACAACCTTCGCAACAACAGGGTCAAATGGCTGCCTATAATCCGACATTCCCAATATGACCACTTGTACAGATCCAGTGTTGAGGCTGGTCCCAACCTGGATCTGTTCAACATGGTCATATTGGGGGTATGATTTTCGTGGTTATCATCTTACACAGGAATATAATCTCTCTTACCTGTATGGCAATGTGCCCACACACCAACCTGACCATGGCCAGATGTTAGCTCAGGGCCCAGAAAATCAACCCCAACAGGGTGATGGTCTAGGTGGTCATCCAAGCCAACCACAAAGAGATGATGGGAAGCCGCCAACCCCACCACCCACATACCAGCAGCTGTGATTTAGTATGTAACTTATTTTTTAAGATTTAAAAATCAGTTAGTAATGGTTTTATATTTACTTTAACCTCCTCCTGTGTCTAAGACATTTGCAGTAATCTACATGCCTCTAAACAACATATGCTAGCAATATGCTGTTCAGTAGGCATAGTCAGCATCTATTATTTTCATTATCTGGTCATATTGAGAGAAATGTTAGTTCTTTGTGAACATTTATTTTAACACCATGTTGTGTAACGCATATTTGCACTCATCTGAATGCCTACAAAGACCATATGGTACTTAGCTGGTGGTATATGGGCTATGGGCAAAAAATATTATTTCGTTATATCTTATAATTTCTACCAATGTTTGTTATTTTTTCCCCATCCCTGTTAAAAATTGTTGGCTAATGCATCATTGCATTAGTCTAGTCTTACAACCCAACCATATGGGGCAGATATGGTGCTCACTAGTGATAGTGAAAGTTTGTTATTGTGTAAAATTCTATTTCAGTCCATGTTGGCTACTGCATATTTGAAGTAGTATAATCTTGTCAAGCAAACATATGGGTAACATATGGTCTTCACTATACATAGTGAACGGTTGTATTTTTTGTAAATTTAATTTGACTAACAGTTGTCAAATGCATCTTTGCACTTGTGTTATGTGATAAATCCGACATATGGGTCACAAATGATCAGCACTACCCATAGTGACTATTGTTTATAGGCCTTACATACTGTTATGTATGGAACAATTTGTAATGTTGTCATGCCTTATTTTGGTTCTTGTGTAAGAATGCACATTTACACTATTGTGCTGTAAATACATATACCATATGAAGCAAATATGGTAGTCACTACCTGAAGTGGCATTTTACACATATAAATATCTATTTTTCTAAAAAGTTTTGAGTCTTTTTTCATTACTTGTTTGTACCCAACCACCAACACATCTGTTATGACCATTAACACCAGACAGAGACTACGAGAATATGGGAAGTTGCATTGGTCCTCAAATCCCCTGGCAATCCTCTTCCAGTCTTCCATCTTTGGCTCAGGCATCACCAGTTGATGAAGTCTGTAGCACAGTTGTGAGCAGGTATAACGCACAATGCCAGAGATGTTTGATGTCCCAATCAAAAAATACAGATGGAGTGCGGAATAGGATATGCCAGTAGTTATGAACCTACAACTAACCAAATGTACAGAGAACAATCAATACACATGCACAAAGGTTTCACAAACACACTATACACAACCCTTACATGACTTAAAGGCCAAACAATCATAAGTGAAATTTAGCCCAAGTACCATTTTTCTCTAATGTTTATATTCACATCATTGTTTAAGTACTTCAAGGTGATATATGGCCTATATTATGAGGATATTTCTGCAACAGGCATAAGGGTAAAGGGAAACTAGTGGGAAAACACATCATCAATAGACAGTATGTAGATGAGGAATCAAGACCGTAGCGTAAGGAGAAGTGGCTCCTCTGCAGAGATAGCTTTACGCATCCTGGTAGGTGATCCCTGGGCGCACAATCTCCCACAAAACATCAAATCTGGGAATGGTCATCCAACAAAACTGGACAAAATTCTCTGGAAGAGTCCGCAGAGATGCATACAGAGGGTGAAAATGGCCTTTATTGAGTCGCTGCCTCAAATGCGGAAACCCACATTCGCCTCCTCCTTCGCGGATCAACGATCACTGGGTAAGGCTGGCCAAAGCGACAGCACAAAACACAGTTGTACAACACTCGATCAGTTGGGGAGATCTAAAGAGTGTCAGACATGTTGGCAAGCAAGCAGCAGCCCTCCAACACAAGCACACCACAAAAATGGCCAGATTGGGGGTTGCAACCAGATGCAGAGCCAATAAATAGCCTTGCTGAAGATGATTTGAATGAGTTTCAGGCCTAAAAACCGTTAAATGTCCATTTTGCAAGGCAGCGAGAAAAATACACTGTACAGATGCCATACGGACTGCATACGGATGCTTACATGTGCAAAATACGCAGCCGCACCCTGATAACGGATGAAATACGGATTGTTGTGCCGGCAACATTTTGGCATATTACGCTCGTACAATACGGTCCGTTTTTTTCAACGGTGAGTGTGATGCCGGCCTTACACTACATTACATGCTCATATACACATTAATTGGATAAAAAAAACTTAGTGTGAGTGCTTCTTTAAGAAAATCTAACACTGATGTAGCACAGAGCACTTTTCAGTAATGTTTTGCACACTATGTTGTGAGTTAAAATGCATGTGGTCATGTATCTGAAGACTTAACATTAAAAAGCCATATTTTAATATGTGTTGGGCCCCAGGATGAATTACAATGGTGGACCCTAGGCACTTCAGTCCAACACCACACATAAAAGGCAGAACACTGAAATGAACTAGCAGTAAAAGTGAGAATAAATTGGTTGTATTTTACAAACATTGGCAAAAAAGCAACAAAGGAGTATCTTTCCTTTTCTTTCCTTGTTACAGAAGCTTCATTGTCGCACTCTGCCATTATCTATTCTCAGGAATTTTTTCATCTAATAAAGATTATATAGTAAATTCTGAGAAGTCACAAGAGTCAAAACAGATAAGAAAAAGGCTTATGCTTATCTAACCACTTCAGCTAAAAATGATTTTGAGAAAAGTACCCTTTTGCTGAAAAGAAATATAAATATCAGTGGCCTTTGTTTGTAAGGGCTATAAGAAATAACTTTACATTGTAAAGATTCTGAACACAAAACTAGTAAAATTTCATAATAAGAACTCCAAAAAGATAGATGATATGCCATTAAGTACAGTATGTTC
>JARQOD010000001.1:661586954-661630705 GCA_033576555.1 Oophaga sylvatica
TGGTCGTGTCAGAAATGGCAGGACTTTTTTTTGATCGCTGGTCTCCCGTTGGCCAGCACGCATCGCTGCGTGTGACAGGCAGGAGACCAGCGATCTACTGGTAACCAAGGTACACATCGCGTTTCCAGGCGCGGGGCTGTGCCTGGAAACCCGACGTGTACATTGGATACCAGCGCGCTGCTGCAGGGGAGCTGGTAACCAAGGTACATGTTGGGTTTCCAGGCACCGCGCAGTGCCTGGAAACCCGAAGTGTACATTGGTTACTAGCTCCCTGCATCATGCATCAGTGCGCTGTTACCCGCAGTGTCGCTGTCCTGATCAGCTCAGCAGTGATCATGTAGCGACACACCAGCAATCCTGATCGTTGTCGGGATCGCTGGTGTGTCGCTATGTGAGACGGGGCCCTAAGACACTGCAGCAAAATTTAAATTGAGGCCTGAAAAATCAGGATTAAGATCCAAGATAAATTATTCCTGACCCCCCTGATACCTGGGACTATGTATATAAATATCTGTAATAGGCAGCAGCAGTAGAGAGTACTGCAATGGACCCTCTTGCTATATGCAATAAAGTCTGCCACATACACTGCCTGCCAGCCTAGCACTGATATCTATAAAGATTTATTAGTCCTCAGAAAGACTGTTTGTTGAGATGGATATGTGTATTACAGAGGGTATACCCACACTACTGACGCGGCAAAAAAATCTCTCCCTAGCTCTGCAGCAACTGTCCCTACACTGCCTGATTCCGGAGCAGACTATCACATCTGGCGTCGCCTTGATTGTGACATAGACCTGATGATGCTGTGCGGCCAGCCAATCACTGTAATGCCACAACCTATCAAAAAACTGACCGGCACATCCAAACATAGATTCAGTGTGAACAGGTGCTAAACCTAGAGTCACCAACTCATATACATACAAGAAGAAATGGTAGCACACTGTAGCGCTATAGCTTGCAAACACGAAATATGAAAAATATGAAAAATGAATTGCATCATTACCTTAGAAATATGAAAAATTGAGAAGTCTTAGCGCATAAGATGGCCAAATTATGTGAGCCTGATAGCGACGTCAAGGCTCTTCTCGTATATCAGGTCCTAACTAATGCCTATACTCGCTTAGAAAAGTCTGTCTGCATGGGAACCTATGAATCCTCTCTTCAGACTAAAATCTACATCTCTGTGGAGGGGTGATGAACCTGTTGTAATTAAAAAGCCTGTGACCACCAGGTGGAGTGCTCAGGCAGAAGGTAAATGAATACATATCAAAAAACTGACCGGCACATCCAAACATAGATTCAGTGTGAACAGGTGCTAAACCTAGAGTCACCAACTCATATACATACAAGAAGAAAAGGTAGCACACTGTAGCGCTATAGCTTGCAAACACGAAATATGAAAAATATGAAAAATGAATTGCATCATTACCTTAGAAATATGAAAAATTGAGAAGTCTTCGCGCATAAGATGGCCAAATTATGTGAGCCTGATAGCCACGTCAAGGCTCTTCTCGTATATCAGGTCCTAACTAATGCCTATACTCGCTTAGGATTCATAGGTTCCCATGCAGACAGACTTTTCTCTCTTCAGACTAAAATCTACATCTCTGTGGAGGGGTGATGAACTTGTTGTAATTAAAAAGCCTGTGACCACCAGGTGGAGTGCTCAGGCAGAAGGTAAATGAATACATATCAAAAAACTGACCGGCACATCCAAACATAGATTCAGTGTGAACAGGTGCTAAAGCTAGAGTCACCAACTCATATACATACAAGAAGAAAAGGTAGCACACTGTAGCGCTATAGCTTGCAAACACGAAATATGAAAAATATGAAAAATGAATTGCATCATTACCTTAGAAATATGAAAAATTGAGAAGTCTTTGGATGTGCCGGTCAGTTTTTTGATATGTATTCATTTACCTTCTGCCTGAGCACTCCACCTGGTGTCACAGGCTTTTTAATTACAACAGGTTCTCACACCCCTCCACAGAGATGTAGATTTTAGTCTGAAGAGAGGATTCATAGGTTCCCATGCAGACAGACTTTTCTAAGCGAGTATAGGCATTAGTTAGGACCTGATATACGAGAAGAGCCTTGACGTGGCTATCAGGCTCACATAATTTGGCCATCTTATGCGCTAAGACTTCTCAATTTTTCATATTTCTAAGGTAATGATGCAATTCATTTTTCATATTTTTCATATTTCGTGTTTGCAAGCTATAGCGCTACAGTGTGCTACCTTTTCTTCTTGTATGTATATGAGTTGGTGACTCTAGGTTTAGCACCTGTTCACACTGAATCTATGTTTGGATGTGCCGGTCAGTTTTTTGATATGTATTCATTTACCTTCTGCCTGAGCACTCCACCTGGTGGTCACAGGCTTTTTAATTACAACAGGTTCATCACCCCTCCACAGAGATGTAGATTTTAGTCTGAAGAGAGGATTCATAGGTTCCCATGCAGACAGACTTTTCTAAGCGAGTATAGGCATTAGTTAGGACCTGATATACGAGAAGAGCCTTGATGTGGCTATCAGGCTCACATAATTTGGCCATCTTATGCGCGAAGACTTCTCAATTTTTCATATTTCTAAGGTAATGATGCAATTCATTTTTCATATTTTTCATATTTCGTGTTTGCAAGCTATAGCGCTACAGTGTGCTACCTTTTCTTCTTGTATGTATATGAGTTGGTGACTCTAGGTTTAGCACCTGTTCACACTGAATCTATGTTTGGATGTGCCGGTCAGTTTTTTGATATGTATTCATTTACCTTCTGCCTGAGCACTCCACCTGGTGGTCACAGGCTTTTTAATTACAACAGGTTCATCACCCCTCCACAGAGATGTAGATTTTAGTCTGAAGAGAGGATTCATAGGTTCCCATGCAGACAGACTTTTCTAAGCGAGTATAGGCATTAGTTAGGACCTGATATACGAGAAGAGCCTTGATGTGGCTATCAGGCTCACATAATTTGGCCATCTTATGCGCTAAGACTTCTCAATTTTTCATATTTCTAAGGTAATGATGCAATTCATTTTTCATATTTTTCATATTTCGTGTTTGCAAGCTATAGCGCTACAGTGTGCTACCTTTTCTTCTTGTATGTATATGAGTTGGTGACTCTAGGTTTAGCACCTGTTCACACTGAATCTATGTTTGGATGTGCCTGCCGGTCAGTTTTTTGATATGTATTCATTTACCTTCTGCCTGAGCACTCCACCTGGTGGTCACAGGCTTTTTAATTACAACAGGTTCATCACCCCTCCACAGAGATGTAGATTTTAGTCTGAAGAGAGGATTCATAGGTTTCCATGCAGACAGACTTTTCTAAGCGAGTATAGGCATTAGTTAGGACCTGATATACGAGAAGAGCCTTGACATGGCTATCAGGCTCACATAATTTGGCCATCTTATGCGCTAAGACTTCTCAATTTTTCATATTTCTAAGGTAATGATGCAATTCATTTTTCATATTTTTCATATTTCGTGTTTGCAAGTATAGCGCTACAGTGTGCTACCTTTTCTTCTTGTATGTATATGAGTTGGTGACTCTAGCTTTAGCACCTGTTCACACTGAATCTATGTTTGGATGTGCCGGTCAGTTTTTTGATATGTATTCATTTACCTTCTGCCTCATTTACCTTCTGCCTGAGCACTCCACCTGGTGGTCACAGGCTTTTTAATTACAACAGGTTCATCACCCCTCCACAGAGAGGTAGATTTTAGTCTGAAGAGAGGATTCATAGGTTCCCATGCAGACAGACTTTTCTAAGCGAGTATAGGCATTAGTTAGGACCTGATATACGAGAAGAGCCTTGACGTGGCTATCAGGCTCACATAATTTGGCCATCTTATGCGCTAAGACTTCTCAATTTTTCATATTTCTAAGGTAATGATGCAATTCATTTTTCATATTTTTCATATTTCGTGTTTGCAAGCTATAGCGCTACAGTGTGCTACCTTTTCTTCTTGTATGTAATGCCACAACCAACATGGCTGTGGCATTACAGTGTGCGGCATAAATCACTGCATGTTCACTGGCTCTGTAAAGAGTGCCAAACATGCAGGGTGGGGACCAGAGCTCCCACCGAGTAACCCTGGAAATACTCGGGCAAGCACCGAGTAGTGACGAGCATGCTCACCCATCACTACTAGCGGCATTAGATCAACATTTGATTTCTGGATGTGCGGTGACGGTCCATGTCTTTTTCTACAGCTATTGTCCAAATACATTTTACCAGACACTAAGTGAAAACAAACATGTCTTTGCTATATGGCTTCTACATAATAAAAGACTAAACTATACTTTACCTAATAAATTAACTTCTAATGTTATTACTGGAATTTTCCACTGCAAAACAAATATCCTTTGAATAGTAATTTATTTTTTCCCTTGAATATAGAAAACAGGAATATGATATCTAATTTTTACAGCTATTACTGGATCCAAATAATACTGTGGTTTAAAAAGAAACTACTGGGAATTCAGTGGAACACACATTTTCCCCATAAGGACTACCATGACAAAAATATGAATCACATTCTAAATGACAGGAATTAAAAAAAAATCAGTTAACGTTTCTCTATACCCTGATGCCGGAGAAAGTAGAATAATTTTTTATACTGGTAATAATGTTCAAGCTTTTAAAGAGTTTATAGAAGAACTAGTAGAATATATTTATAATATCTACTGTATGTTAGACTCCACAAAAAGAGGTTTAATATGTAAATTATTTTCCCTGTGTTAAGTTATGAGCAGTTGAATTTACAGGTTTTGGTCTGTGCCTTTATAATAACACATCCTGCTTTTGTTCTCTGTCAATTTATTAATTTATGAAAAAAATAAAAGAAATTGATGCCTCCCATGCTGCACAGCTCCCCCATATACAGCATTGCATCTCTTGCCGATCTGCTGGGATCTACGTCCTGTCAGCGCTGCAGTCAATCAAAGGCGAATGATCGGCTGCAGCATCCACATTTTTACAGAGGCAGAAGAAAGAGTGTTTGGGCCCATTAATAAGAGGTTGTCCACAGTTGCGCTCAGTGTGTGTAGCTGCCGATATCAGTGTCATGAAATGTATCAAGCTAAGGGCTTGGACAAGTAGTTTTGCAAAAGAAAGTTTTCAGAGCACAATAAGCAGATTATTTTCTATCAGTTATGGTTTTATGATGTATGTTATAAAATAGATAGCAGTAATTTGAGAGTTGGGCATCTCATATTTTAAGAGACTGTTTCAGTCTCATCACCCTAGTTGGTATGGAAATTCTAGTCTTGATTTTGACATACAAAAAAGGAATATAGCACTGAATTAATTTAAATACAGCAGTGGGGGCATTGTGGTATGGGAAAAATGTAACAAGTACAAATAACAGCCTAGTCATATGCCCATTTCTATAATATTTAATGTAGTGGCCCTCACTCAGGGATGGCGGAATCATGCAGCCGTACACAGTAGTCAGTCACAGATTCCCAAGCATTTTTCCTAAAAATCTGCAAAAGTCGGCCAAAGTTCGGTAAATGACTAAGTTCACTAAGGGCTCTTTCAGACATCAGTATTTCCGGTAGCAATACCTCTTGCAAAACGTCCCAGACATGTGCACACTGATGACACACGGATGACATCCCTGTGTCATCAGTGAGATATGTACCGGCACCTGGGAATCAGCTGTACGTACTGTTCGTTGCTGGGTGCTGAAGTAAAGATAGCTCACATCACTGTACCTTGCTAGCACTGTGATCAGCACTAGCAGGAGACAATGTTGAGAGTTGTATTCAACTGTTAACAGTGAGAGCAAGCGGCAGCTAATGGTAGTATTTATCAGCTGCCACGTGCACTATAAATAAATAATAAAAAAATGGTGTGGGTTCCCCTGTATTTTTGATTTCTGGTGTGGCTGAAAGCTGATGTTTTTAGTCTGGGAGGGGCCAATATCCATGGCCCCTTCCTAGGCTAATAATATCAGCCTACAGCTGTCTTCCTAGCCTCTGCTGGTTATGAAATATAAGGGGACCCTATATGATTTTTTTGGGGGTCTCCCATTTTAATAACCAGTAAAGGCTATTTATACAGCTGTGAGCTGATATTAATCACCTGGGAACGGTTATGAATATTGTCTCAATCCCAGAATATTAACAACAGCACCCAGCCGTCGGATTTCCCTCTGCTGATTATGAAAATGACAGGTGACCCCCACACAGTTATTTTCAGTTACTTTTTTAATTGTCAACAATCACAGTAAGGTCACTTGAGTTCATAGCAGCTGTTTATCTTGCTTTGTAAGTGACAGTGCTGGTCTGATGAACTGCCGCGAGCCCGGAATTCGGCACTCCAGCATTCAACAGTCCGGCACTGGATCTACCGCGAGACCCGATAGCTTGAACTCAGGTAACTTTACACTGGGACTACGAGCATCTGCAAGGCCCAGAAACTTTATATGAAATTTGAGGAACATTTTAAGGTTACTAAAACCCACTTGCCATCGCTACAGGTCAAGTGGGAAGATCCGGGCAAAGCACCAGAATTGGCTAATCAAATAGATGCACCTTTTCTGGGGCAGCTGTGGGCTGCTATTTTTAGGCTGGGGGGCAATATTAATGGCCTTTTACCAGCCTGAGAATAGCAGACCCCAGTGTTATGATTTGGTAGCTGAGGAGAGCAGGCAAAAACGGCAATACACCAGAGAGGTTGGAATCTACTGGATTGCAGTACCCTGACTAACCACCACAACTAAAGGCAGCCGTGGAGCGTTCCTACGTTGGTCCTAGACGCCTCGTCACAGCCTGAGAGGTTAACTACACCTAAAGATAGAAAGAGGAAAGCTATCTGCCCCGGAGCAGATCCCCAAAGAACATAGGAAGCCCCCAAACATGTAATGGCGGTTAGACAAGAGGAAAATACAGACACAGACAGAAAATAGTAAGAGCAAACGTTGGGGCCCAATCTGCCTAGAAAGAAAAAGGATAGGAAGGACACTTACTGCAATCCAAAAAACCCTAAAAAATACCAACTCTACTAATTGCAAAAACACCTGAGATCACACGACCTCTACCACCTAAATTAGTTCTCTGGTGTAACAAAACTAAGCCGCAGCCACTGAAAAAACTGGAAAAGGCAAATGAACAAATAACAGTGGCTCAGATAAACTGAGAGGAGCACAAGCCCCCGGAGGGGACCTGGCTGACCTCCACAGAAGTGCAGGGAACAATGCAAAAAGCAAGCACAAAAATAAAAACAGAAAATATCTTATCTGAGAGCAGGAGAAGAGGCAAGACTCAGCAAGCTTCCAAGTGAACCAGGAACCACAGTTGAGACAAGAACAGTTGATCACCGGCAACCATGATGGGAGGGAACCTCCCTTATATAAGACCAGTCTGTAACTCCTGATTGCCAATCTTCATTGAATGGTACAGTACTGTTTGTAACCACCAGAGGGAGCTTCTGCTCAGAATTCATTTCTAACACATTCACAACACCCCAGCTGTCTGCTTTAGCTTGGCTGGTTGTCAAAAAATGGGGGGATTCCACTCTTTTATATTTAATTAATTAAAAAATACAGCGTGGAACCCCTTCTTTCTTGATAACCAGCCTTGCTGAAGCTGAGGGTTGCAGAACGCAGCTGCCAGTTTTGCCTGGCTGGTTATCAAAAAACACAGGAGAACCCATGTTATTTTTTTCATTTATTTATAGCGCAGGCGCCGGCTGATAGAAACTACCATCAACGGCACCTGCTCTAGCTGTTATCAGCGGCAGTAAGAGTACACTGGTGGGAGCTGTAGTCCCTTCAGCCGACACCAGTGACCGGAGGTAAAAAGCTGTGAGCTCACATCATCTGACAGATTGGCAATGACAATCACACTGGTTTCTGGCAGACCCCGGGTTGTCATTCCAACCCATCGGCGCCCGCGGTCATATGACAGGGGCGCTGATGGGCATGGTTTGTGATGCATTTCCAGCGTGTGTATGGTAAATGCTGCTGTCGAGTTCAATTAACATGTTAATAGCTGTGTGTGGATCGCGATTCCACCCTTGGCTGTTAGGGGCACATAACAGCTGAAATCATAGAATCATGCCCTATAGGCAATCCTTTATTGATAAAATACCTCAATGGGTAGCACCCAAAAACAACCGTGATAAAAAAACAAAAAACAAAGTGTATTCCTAACTTAAAAGCTATGGGGATAGCCTAGAGTCCCTGATGTAGGTCTGGGCTGTCACCTGCCTAACTGCGGAGGTTGGCACCCTAGGGGGAAGCGTTGTGGCACCCCCGCTCCAGGATGGCTGACCCTAGGGTCCCTGTTAGGCCCTTACACCTTAAGGGATACCTCTACCCAGATAGTAGGGAGACCCCTAACATTAATACAGAGACCAGCTAACATTAAAGGTGACCCTAAGTCCCCAAAGTATTAAAAACAGTTCACAACACACGGGGTGGTAGGAAGTATAATGGAGATTGGCACAGATCTGCTGTACAGCACTGCTAGTATACAGCAGCCTCCTTTTATGAACAGGAGTTATGATAAAACTGCCTTCTTGTGCCACAGCTTAATGAAAGTGAATGTGAACACATTCACTTTCATTAAGCTGTGGCACAAGAAGGCAGTTTTATCATAACTCCTGTTCATAAAAGGAGGCTGCTGTATACTAGTAGTGTTGTACAGCAGATCTGTGCCAATCTCCATTATACTTCCTACCACCCCGTGTGTTGTGAACTGTTTTTAATACTTTGGGGACTTAGGGTCACCTTTAATGTTAGCTGGTCTCTGTATTAATGTTAGGGGTCTCCCTACTATCTGGGTAGAGGTATCCCCTAAGGTGTAAGGGCCTAACAGGGACCCTAGGGTCAGCCATCGTGGAGCGGGGGCGCCACAACGCTTCCCCCTAGGGTGCCAACCTCCGCTGTTAGGCAGGTGACAGCCCAGACCTACATCAGGGACTCAAGGCTATCCCCATAGCTTTTAAGTTAGGAATACACTTTGTTTTTTGTTTTTTTATCACGGTTGTTTTTGGGTGCTACCCATTGAGGTATTTTATCAATAAAGGATTGCCTATAGGGCATGATTCTATGATTTTGGTTTTGAAGCCCTTCTGCACATAACAGCTGATCAGATCAGCTGTCATGTGCCTGAAAAGGTGTGGGAGGGGATGCATGGCTTTTGATGAACAATTTGGTGAACATTTAAATGTTTGCCATACTGAAATGCACCGAATGTCAAAAGGTTCACTCATCTATACTTCTGACAATCAGCTAACATTTGCAATATTATTTGCTAATACTTGCCACAGTCTCAGTAGCGCAGTACACACAATGTTGGTCAAACTCTTCCCATTCCCATTGCCACCCCTCGTGCAGTAGTTTTTCTGGTACTCTGCACACATAGTTATCATGGCTTAGTCCCTCAAAAACCAGTATCCCATCACCTCTAGTTTATTAATTCTCCTGGCTGCTCCTTAACTCTTTGCACTTTACATGCAGATGCATTTTCCATGATCAGAAACATGCTCTCTTTGCTTTGGCAAATTGGCAGTCCTTGACCTCTACTAATTGGACAGACCACATACACACTAACGATCAGGCTTGGACTTATATGTAACGCTTTGACTTAATCTAAGCTGTAGAGTTGCACACCAATTTAGCAATCCCCCCCAGCTCATCTCCTTCGGTGCTTAATGGTACTCGTATTTTTTATTCTTTCTCCTTTGGCTGTCTATGCTGTCTTTGAGTCTGACCTCTGCTTGTAAATTAATTCTGGCCTTAAGCAATGCCATGAGTTGTGATTCTTCAAGCTGCACTGACCTGTGATGACTTATGACCCAGTTGTTTCACCTCCTACTCAAATGGATTATTATAAATGGAAAAAACTGAAGTAATCTGCTCAACAATAGCAAACCATATTCATGTTCTAACAGTTTAGAGATTTCTATGAAGTATGTATTTCTATGAAGAGGCTGCATCTCCTGTTCCCGGGGGGAAGCTTTAGTGAGGCGGACCTTCCATTTTTGCCTGGGGGAAGCTCTAGATAGCTGGACCTTCCTGGAGACTAGGGAGGGTGGGGAAAGACTGTAGGAAAGCGCGCACAGCAGCAGGGGGATAAAAGAGAAAAGCGGGCACAGCAGAGCAGCACGCAGAGTGGCGAGTGGTGCCCTTAAGCCCCCCTTCCCTCACAGAGTAACGGCGCTCTGCGACAGGCGGCATAGAGAGAGCCCCTGTCACCTGCAGAGGGACGACTGCAGAACAGAGCAATGCTGTACACGTAGAGTAGAGCCATGCTGTATATACAAAGCAGAGCCGTACACACAGAGCAGAGCTGTACACACAGAGCAGAGGCGAGCCAGCAGTGCTGCAGCAGCCAGAGAGAGGAGGGCTCCTTCCTGGGAGCACCAGCATCGTGCAGGCCAGCGTCCGCCCTCTCCCGCCGCCAACAGCGGGGACCAGAGAGAGGGAGAGGAACGTGCAGTGTGTGCCCTGTGACTACAGAGAGAAGGTGCACTGTGCCGGTGACTACCAGCGAGAAAGGTGCCGTACGCTAAGTGTCTGTGAGTACTGCACATGTGCCGTCTGAAAGAGACCGGGTGCGTGACCATTATCTACACCCTGACGTTGCCAGCAAATATTTGCCCAGAGACTTACACCCTGACTTTGCCAGAATATAATTGCTGAGCCACGTTGGGCTCGTACAGGACTGTGGCACTCACACTTGTCAGCTACTTCAGCATATGGACTAGGGGCAGCGGAAGGTACTAGAGACCGACTGCTGTCACCAGAAGATGGGATATTGTTGTTTAACGGATCCCATTGGAAAGGACAACATGACAGCCGTTGTCGGCGCTATTCACTTCTTGGACTTAGGATTCTGTGACTTTCATCGGAACCGGCTTGATCTGTACCGTTGTTCTTCAACTCACCATATCCTTTTGCCATTTATATTGTTTAACACCTTGTTTATATCATTGCCTCCCTGCGTGGAGTATTCCCTGTTTATTAAACATTGTTAACCCTTGCTCTGCCTCCTACCCGTCACTGCATCCGGCAACCTGCTCACAAGGACATTCTCAAAAACCATTTGCGGACCACCCCTGGTAGGTAAGTCATTAATGATGACTATTTACTATTCACTACCTGTGCACTTAACCCGATCCCATCCCACTTCATCCCAAACCTCACCACAGTCTTCATCCTAACCCTAACCCATCTCTTCAACCTATCACTAAAAACTGGTGTTTTCCCCTCAAGCTTTAAACATGCCTCAATCACACCTATCCTCAAAAAGCCCTCTCTTGACCCATCTTCTGTATCTAGCTATCGCCCTATATCACTTCTCCCCTATGTCTCAAAACTACTGGAACAACACGTCCATCTTGAACTGTCCTCCCACCTCTCTTCTTGCTCCCTCTTCGACCACCTACAATCTGGCTTCCGGCCGCACTACTCCACTGAAACTGCCCTAACTAACGTCACCAATTACCTATTATCTGCCAAGGCCAAGCGACACTACTCTGTCCTCCTCCTCCTGGACCTGTCCTCTGCCTTTGACACAGTGGACCATTCCCTATTACTACAGACCCTCTCATCTCTTGGTATCACAGACTTGTCCCTATCTTGGATTGCGTTATACCTAACAGACAAGACATTCAGCGTCTCACACTCACACACCACCTCCTCACCGCACTCTCTATCTCTCGGAGTCACGCAAGGTTCAGTCCTAGGGCCCCTGCTCTTCTCCATCTACACCTTTGGCCTCGGACAGCTCATAGAATCTCACGGCTTTGAATATCACCTCTATGCTGAGGACACACAGATCTACATCTCTGGACCAGATATCACCTCCCTACTAAACAGATTCCCTCAATGTCTGTCCGCTATTTCATCCTTTTTCTAGATTCCTAAAACTTAATATGAACAAAGCAGAATTCATCATCTTTTCCCCATCTCACACAGCCCCTCCAATGGATCTATCAATTAATGTAAACGACTGCCTACTCTCTCCAGTCCCACAAGCTCGCTGCCTCGGGGTTATCCTTGACACTGATCTCTCTTTTAAACCACATATCCAAGCCCTCTCCACCTCCTGCAGACTTCAACTCAAAAATATCTCACGGATCCATACATTCCTCAACCTAGAATCTGAAAAAACCCAAGTCCATGCCCTCGTCATCTCCCGCCTCGACTACTGCAACCTCCTGCTCTGTGGCCTCCCCTCTAACACTCTCGCACCCCTCCAATCTAGTCTAAACTCTGCTGCCTGACTAATCCACCTGTCCTCCCGCTATTCCTCAGCCTCTCCCCTCTGACAATCCCTGCACTGGCTCCCCATTATACAAAGACTCCAGTTCATAACCCTAATTATGACATACAAAGCCATCCACAACCTGTGCCCTCTATACATCTGTAACCTTATCTCCCGGTACCTACCTGCACGCAACCTCTGATCCTCACAGGATCTCCTCCTCTCCTCCCCTCTTATCTCCTCTTCCCACAATCGCAACCAAGATTTCTCCCGCGCATCCCCCCTACTCTGGAACTCTATACCACAACATATCAGACTCTCGCCTACCATTGAAACCTTCAAAAAGAACCTGAAGACCTACCTCTTCCGACAAGCCTACAACCTGCAGTAACCACCGATCCACCAAACCGCTGCACGACCAGCTCTACCCTCACCTATTGTATCCTCACCCATCCCTTGTAGATTGTGAGCCCTCGCGGGCAGAGTCCTCTCTCCTCTTGTACCAGTCGTAACTTGTATTGTCTAAGATTACTGTACTTGTATTTATGTATACCCCACCTCACATGTAAAGCGCCATGGAATAAATGGCGCTATAATAATAAATAATAATAATAATTTACAAAGCTTCTTCACTTTTCATTTTAGATGCATTGGTAAAATAAAAAAATGTTGTAAAGGAGGACAAAAGTATTATCTGTCATAGCTGAGACAATATTGCATGTGCACCGTTGATTGTGGCTAGCCAAATTTAATTGATGGACCAAATCCATCAGAAGAGCATATTAATAATACAATGTGTTAAGGTTTGCATGACCTGTATTTAATTTTCCATGGTCAAAGTTATAGTTGGACATCAACTTGAACAGTGACTGCATTCATAGTTACATAATATGTCAGAATACAATTATATTCAATGCTCTATCCATAATAAGACATTAAATTTTCTTTAATATTAAGGAAAAATATTATGCTTAATACTTTAAGCAAAGGAAAAAAACCACTCATGTCCATTTAAACCAATTAATTGTTTTACTACAGGCGGAAAAGCAGGTTTAAAACGATATGTCAGCATTTAGTTCTAAAATGCCCTTTATCAGGACTGCAATTTCATATGGTTCACTAAGAATGAAGACTATTTCTGCACATGCACTGTCAAGGAACTAGAGGTTAACGGCTTAATTAAAGAATGAAGAAAATTTTCTTTGACAAAGTTTGTCATTTCAGAATTTGACTATTAGTTATATAAATGGATACACTGTGTATAACTGTAATTTACTAATGTAAAGGGATGACCTATAAAATGACTGTGAGCACAATGTGATTAATTGCCAATGTTTCCAACCATTAAAAATACTAACATGGATTTCATTACAGTGCCAAAATTTTTGAGCTTACTACAAAACATGAATACATTTGCCATAGGCACGTTTTAATTGCCTCTATTGGCTACAATAACACAAAGCAAAGCTCTGAGATGTGCAATATTTTGTGGCCCTATGGAGTAAGTTGTTAATTAACAAAGCCACCTTAGGTTTGTAGGACAAATTACAAAGTGACCACAGTAAATGCCCACAAAATATCTTTTAAATATATTCTCTACATGCCAGTGATTCCTAAACGTAAAGGTATGCTTACATGAGTTTATAAATCAGATGAGTGCAAATTAATTAAAAATCGGACTCAGACCAATATTATACTGTGGGGCAGTACAGATCTGCGCTTATTATCTCATGCTGATTTGGCATCAGAAAACAATTACAGCATAGTGTTAATGCATCTGAGAATCGGATTCCAGTTACCCATTCAGGTTTATGGGTGGTTGTGTAAGGGGTGTACTGGGGGCCAGCTTATGCCCAGCATTCCTTGTGTATGTTCCTAACAAAGCGAGTACGTTTTACATGTAATGTGATGCTTCATGTGATATTGTGTATTAACATGTCAAACAATGTACTTATGTTTATGTACTGTGTAAGTTATATACCTTTATGGCTAGGGATAGAGATAGGGAGATATAGTGATAGAGTAATGATAGTATTAATAAGGGGTAATATAGGACTTAGAATAGTGGGGGGCACTGTAGATTAAGAGATTAGATCGAGTTATGACAAAAAATAGTTAAGCCATTAGGGAATGGCTAGTAGGAGGAGCAGGGTGAGGAGAATGTGTTCCTGAGGTAGTTAGTAGTGAGTAGGATGGAGAACTGAAAAATCGTTGAAGGAAACTGTGTTTATGACAGAAGCTCATCAGTCTACGGGTGGAAAGACACACGAGCACGAATGAATCAGAGCAGCATGAGGGAGACAGCGGCTAGGCTTGATGGAAAGTCCTGGGACATCAAGACCTATGGTCTGAGAAGGATTGACAGTAGCATCCTTTAGTTTCGCCCATGATGGGGAAAATAGTCGGGGAACACCAGGAACAAGATAGTTCGGCTACTCAGGGAGCTGCAGTACCGGAGGATATGGTACGGGAATAAGGCTGTGTTTCCACGCTCAGGAAACACAGCGCTTTGGACGGAGCGGAAAGTCCGCTCCGCCCAAAGCCCCGCCCCCTAGTGAACGCGCGTTCAATCTGGATGTGTTCATTGAACACATCCGGAATCACCGCAGCGCTACATAGCCCTGAGTTAATTCCCTTGCGGCGACGCAGCGTGCGCCGCAAGGGAATAGGACATGCTGCAGTCTAAAAAGACGCGCCGCATGTCCGGAAACACAGGTCTTCCGCCTGCGTGTTTGTAAGCATAGTGGAGACGGGATTTCTTGAAATCCCCTCCACTATGCTGTAACATCTGGACGCTGCGTGTTTGACGCTGCGCCAACGCACAGCGTCAAACACGCAGCTTATCCGGACTGTTTCCTGAACGTGGAAACATACCCTAAGTGGTAACAGGAAGAACCAGGAACAGTTCAGGGAAAGGAATGTCCATAACTTGTGAAGATTGCTATATGCTGTCTGTGACTAAACTGGACGAGCTGAGTAAAGTTGTTATGTTAAAAATGAACTTGGACTCTGAAGGATGGTCATTGTGTGTTCCTAAAGAAGAACACGACGCTGTTACCTGAGGAGGACTCTAACTTACAAGTGAGTGAAATGCACTGCACTCACAGTATACACCAGAATGGACATTGTTTTTACTTTGCGGGGTGCTAGGGTGTGCCGGAGCAGCAGCCCATTGCCATGACTAGCACCTTGGCCCCGGTTACAGTTGCAAAACACCAGACTGCACTCGGATGTCATCTGAATGCAGTTGGATATACACCGAGACAGGCAATGGAGAGGATGACAAGATTAATCTCTCCTTCTCCTCACCTGTGATCCAATTATCACATGTGAGAGGATTGGATCACAGAAAAATGACTCTTGTTTCACGCTTGCAGCAGAGTTTGAGCCGAGTGTCATTAGCATATTGTATCTGATGCTCTCACACTTGGGAGACTCCTGCCTAATTCTGAAAAATGTTTCCACTTTTGGGAACGCCAATTGTTATACATGTAGCTCATACAGTTCTCTAAATTGGCTTAGATGTTTACAGCTTTATAAAGCATATTTAAAGCACCACTCCAGTGTTTTCTTTTTATTTTAGCACTGGAGTGGAGCTACTAATCGAAGTTCTCTGACCCTAGTAATATACTCACTAGCTGCTGTCTTCAGCTCTTCTCAGCGCCGTTCCAATCCATCTTGTGACTGCATCTTCTGACTGACCGGAAGTCAGAGATAACAATCACAAGTTCTCAGTGTAAGGCCTCTTTCACACATCCGTTGTGCGCCTGACGGCGCCCTCCGGCATTTTTTTGTCCAACCGCATCCGGCGAAATGTAATGCCGGATGCGGTTTTTTTTGCATTGACTTTCATTAGCGCCGGATGGAGCCTGATGTCAGTGCGTTGTATCCGTTTTTGTCCGGATCCGGCGGAAATGTACATTCCGGCGGCCGGACACAACGCAGCATGTAACGTTTTTTTTTTTTGCCAGAGCTGCCTGATGTGCCTGAAGCGGCGCTTCAGGCAGCCACAAACAACAGAATTCAATGGAACCGGATCATACTTTTGTGCAATCCGGCAAAAGTCTGATCTGGATTCTGGAAATCGAGGTCTACTACTACTACTACTACTACTACTACTTTTTCCAGTGTCTCCGGCATCAGAAACCCTCTTTTATGGGTTCAAAAGTTCAGGTCGGATCCAGCAAAAAACCAGATCCGTTACATCAGTTTTGTTTCAGCGCCGGATCCGTCCCTTCAGGCATAGGACGGATCATGCCTGATACAAAAAGATGGATGTGTGAAAGAGGCCTAAGTCTGGCAGTCTCGTTTCTGTCCTTGTTCTGGCTTTCATAGACTTACATTGAGTTGTGATTTCCGGAGCACCCAGCAAGCACTGATACGATCCAATCCAGCAAATCTTAACCTGCAGAAGCTTACCAAAGTGGCAGAGGTAAAATAAGAAAAAACCCACTGGAGTGGTGCATTAAGCAGTCTTAAATCATTTTGCCTCCTTTAATTTAAAAGTGACAGCTATTGTTGCGATGTTTTTGGGAATCCTTCATCAGAGTTCAAAAAACCCCAGAATACTTAGAAACTGTGACTGGGAAATACTGCTTTTATGTAATACATTCTATACATACGCAATACCTTGTATATACAGTGAAGAAAATAAGTATTTGATACACTCTTGATTTTGCAAGTTTTCCCACCTACAAAGAATGGAGAGCTTTGTAATTTTTATAGTAGGTACACTTCACCTGTGAGACAGAATCTAAAACTAAAAACCAGAAAATCCCATTGTTTGATTTTTAAATAATTAAATTGCATTTTATTGCATGAAATAAGTATTTGATCACCCACCAAGCAGGAAGAATTTTGTCTCTCACAGACCTGTTAGTTTTTTATTAAGAAGCCCTGCTACTCTGCACTAATTACCTGTATTACTTGCACCTGTTTGAACTCATTACCTATATTAATTGCACCTATCCACACACTCAATCACACTCCAACCTCTCCATAATGGCTAAGACCAAAGAGCTGTTTAAGGACACCAGGGACAAAATGTCAATCTTCCTCGGTCTGGGGCTCCATGCAAGATCTTGCCTCATGGGGTAAGGATGATTCTAAGAAAGGTCAGGATTCAGGAATTAGCCCAAACTGCACAGAAGGACCTGGTCAATGACCTCAAGAGAGTTGGGACACAGTCTAAAAATTACTGTTAGTAACACATTACGCCGTCATTAGTGTTGAGCGATACTGCTCGATATCTAAAAATATCGTATCGAAATGGTATTGCCGATATCACTAAATATCGTCAATATCCGATTCTGATACCGGAAGTCCCATGTAAGTCTATGGGAACAAAATATTGCAACAAAAAAAACCCTTTCTTTCATTGTAAACACAAAATATACACACATAGAATACATATATATATATATATACATGTCATTGTGACATATATATATACATATATTTATAGTTTATACACTTCTACATAGTAAAATAGACTCTGATTCAATTGCCGGGTAAAGCCGTGACATACCCCATAGAAGTCGACGGGCTCGGTGCCGAGTACCCCCAAAACCTCTGGCTCTGTGCGACTCAACTTGGGCGTCACAAACAGGATTCTGTAGCTCGCTATAAGCGAGTCCTGTGTGCCTGAATTGAACTGGTTTTGTGCTTGAGAATTGCTAAAATCATCAGAGAATGTATTTGCCATTTTTCAGCCATACTGCGTCACGACGAGGCACTGGGAAGAAGAAGGGCGTGCTCTTCGTGGGTGTCACTCAGTGGCGCGAAAACGATGGCCGACCACTGTAAATGGTACTGCAATGTAACATCGTGCCCCACAGCTCTTCAGTTCCGCCTCCTCATCCTCCTCACTGTGCGGAAACTAACACGAAGGTCCCGCCTCCCTACAAAAGAGGGGCCCTCTCCAGATGCTAATGACACATGTGACTTGGCAGAGATGGCTAATGGACACGAGCAGAAGTGTGAAGGGATGGAGCAGTCAGAGCTCTCCCCCCACGGAAGCGACCCGATCGCCACGGAACCACCGTTGGGCACCCGGCCTGGAAACCCTCCTACGCTGCAAGAAGCGGAGGATACCCTAAGAGGCCTGGCCCGGCACCGGGAGGAGGTCGCCAGGATGGAAGCCAGCTGGCGTGCCCTAAAAATAAACTTGGAGCGGCGCCAATCCCTCTTACCTGAAGTGTCTGTACCGGAAGGTGAGGCACCCGTTCTAGTAGAGGAGCCCTTGCAATGTGATCCGGTTGACGTTGTCGCAGTGGAGGCACCCGTTCCTGCAAAAAACTCTGCACCGGCAGCACCCCAGATCCCGCTGTCTGCCCCCATCGCTGAGACAGAAGAAGCGACACCCGTCCTCATGGAGGAGGCCGCGCAGGCACCAGAGGTCTACCTGCCTGTACCGGAGCCCCGACTGTCATCTGTTCCAGAGCCGGCTGCTTCCTCCGCAGGTGAGAGCCGCCAGGACTGGGGGGCGCCAGGAGAGCTGCCGCAAACCGGACACTGTAAGCTGCAGTTTGATGGTGGAGACATGGAGCTGCTGGTGGAGGAGAATTTCAACCGGCATCAGGAGGAAGAGTGGAGACGTTGGGAGCGGGAAGCAGAGCGACAAAGGGAGCAGCGAGAAACCCAAAAGCTTCGCCAACGTCAGCTGGAGAAGGACCGGGCAGATAAGGACCGGATGAGAAAAGATAAAGGAACCCTGTGGGAGCCGCGGCGTAAGGGTGCAGTACGGAGCTTTAAATTGAAAGGTGGTTGGGGCTTCATCCAGGAGCCTGGACTTTATTTAGAAGTTTTTGTGAACCGGCGGGACGTGGAGGCTCACCTCCCAGAAGGACACCCGGGGAGGGACCTGTTGCCAGGAGACTTGGTGACTTACACCCGACACTGGGTTACAATGGATGGTACGCCCTAAATGTTACCAGGTGCGACCCCTACTCCCCAGAGTGTCAGGAACCTGTGAGACCCTCGGAGCCTTCAGCCTCCCACATCCAGGCCTCTGCAAAAGTGCCCACCCCACGCCGTAAATCTCCCCAGCCTCCCTCAGTGGTCTCCTCAGCAGCCCCAGCTATGGACATGATAAGTATAGCTGGCCCGTACCCGGCGCCTGTTAGGCCCCCTGGGGTTCGTTCAGTCCGGGACATAGGGTTCCAGACCCGGAGGGAGATGAAAGAGGTGGCCACACAGACCCAGATAGCGGGTCACGACTTGACTGTACAGGCCACACGACGTCATCAGGTCCTGGTGGTCCTTGGTGCCTCGGATGTTTGGCAAGCATCAGAAGAGTACCAGGTGGTACCTGGAACACCCCTGCCAAAGAATTATAAATAACCCGGACAGGGTCCCTGTATGTAAATAGTTAAATTGTTGATGTACCCGGACGGGTGAATGTTCATAAAAAAGTTTTTTAATTTAATGAAAAAAAACAAAACACAGTTTTCATTACTTTTATTACAGTCTCATCCTGCGACGCCATCGATCTCCTGTAAAAAAATGAAAAAAAAAAAAAAAAAAGTATACCACCTGACCGACGCAGTCCATAGTAACGAGTGTCCCACGACGATCCAGCTCTGCTACATCAGAATGACAGGCAGAGCCTGTCATCCCGGCGCAGCACAGCTGATTACCTGCTTCCCCGGCGGTGACGTCATCGGACTGGTTTACAGCCGAGATTACCCTGCAGTCACTGCAGTTATCGCGAAAAACTGCATGTGACCGCCAGGGAGAAGATAATGGCGGCCATCAAGCAGTCCAGGACGTGACCGCCGGAGATCTTCTGCCAGGTAAGTGCCGCTGACTCCTGACAGACCCGACCGACGGACACTCACAGTGACAGTGACAAATCCGATTCCGGTATTCGATAAGACGAAAATATCGAAACGAATTATCGAAAGGCCGATAGAGCTAATATCGGCCGATACCCGATATTTGCAGTATCGTATCGCTCAACACTAGCCGTCATAGATTAAAATTGTGCAGGGCACGTAAGGTCCTTCTGCTCATGCCAGCAGATCTACAAACCCGTTTGAAGTTCACCAATGACCATCTGGATGATCTAGAGGTGAAGGTCATGTAGTCAGATGAGACTAAAATAGAACTTTTTGGTATCAACTCCATTTGCTGTGTTTGGAGGAAGAAGAAGGATGAGTACAACCCCAAGAACACCGTTCCAACCGTGAAGCATGGTGGGTAAAATATTATACTTTGGGAATGCCTTTCTGCAAAGGGGGCATAACAACTGCACCATATTGAAATGAGGATGGATGGGGTCATGTATCATGAGATTTTTGCCAACAACCTCTTTTCCTCACTAAGTGCATTGAAGATGGGTCGTGGCTGGGTCTTCTAGCATGACAATGACCCAAAACACACAGCCAGGGCAAATAATGAGTGACTCCAAAAGAAGCATTTCAAGGTCCTGGAGTGGCCTAGCCAGTCTCCAGACCTGAACCCAGGAAAAAATCTTTGGAGGGAGCTGAAACTCAATGTTGCCCAGCGCCTTCCCCGAAACCTGATCTGGAGAAGATCTGTAAGGAGGAGAGGGCCAAAATCCCTGCTGCAGTGCGTTCAAACTTGGTCAAGAACTACAGGAACATCTGACCTCTGTTATTGCAAACTAAAGTTTCTGTACCAAATATTAAGTTATGTTTTTCTATTGTATCAAATTTATTATGTAAAAATCATACAATATGATTTTGTTTTTTTTATTCCTATATTCTGTTTCTCACAGTTGAAGCGTACCTACGATAAAAATTACAGACCTCTCCATTCCTTGTAGGTGGGAAAATTTGCAAAATCGGCAGTGTATCAAATACTTATTTTTCCCACTGTATGTGCAATGTGTATATGGTCACTGTTACTTCTGTACATAAAATAATATTGCAAAACACATAAAACAATATATCTTAAATGAGAAAAATGCATGTTGTTCCACAAAAAGCCTGTCCCTTCCTCCTAAACGCATCGTTCACTCTCAGAAACTACTAAATCCATTTTGAGACACAAGACTGATTGTCATAACACTAAGGGATTTGGATAAATGTTGGGAGGCGGAAGCTCCTGTAGTGCGGCAGAGGCAGAGAAACACACTGTACTGCTGCTTTCTAGTAAGTGGTTTAAGTCAGCCCAGTGCTGGATTCATAGCTACACTGCACAGTACTGCTGTATAATGTGCTTTATGCTGCTGTTGCTTCTGAATATCTGCTACACAAGGAAAGGACAGCAGGAATGTCTCATGTCTTTGTGTAATGTAGCTGAGAGACATCAAAGAAGCTAGTATCCACCCAGAAACATTTGGAAAATTTAGCATTAGCTATAAAGCTGGCAATGAGAGAAACTTTTGAAAAATGCTTGTCAAATAATAACCAGAATTAGTGTGATTTCTCATATGCAAACTCAGATGCCTATTCTGAGGAGTGATCTGAAATGACAGATATGCTTTAAATGCATCCCTAAACATGTAATAACTATAATGCAGTAGCTGCCAATGCTGTATATGTGCATAAACATAACTTTTTAAGGATTTCACATTATTTTAATCTCCTCCGCTCGCTCACTGCACATGAAAAGAAATATAAACAGGGCACTCTCCTAGTTTATGATAGTGTCCATCAATAGTTATCAAGAGAATAGTACATTAAAATGGTTATAGAGGGCAAATAGACTGGTACAATGTTAATTAAATGGGTCTGTTACTTTTACATCTTGGTAAGATTTTACTTATTACTTACTTCGTGCATGAATACAGTTGGCTGTTATACAATATATTACAACAGTATAGGTACTATAGAATGAAGAAAAAAAGGTACTTCAGAGTAGAAAAATATAAACCTTTGTCTTTAATGGAAAAAAATTCATAAAAACAGGCACAATGCTGACATCATATACTGTTTATCCCAGAGAGCTACCAACCGACGCGTTTCGACACTGGGGTCTTAACCATGATTAAGACCCGAGTGTCGAAATGTGTCAGTTGGTATCTCTCTGGGAAATATATGTTGTCCATATTGTGCCTGTTTTTATGAATTTTTTCCATTAAAGATGAAGTTTTATGTTTTTCTACGCTGGAGTACCTTTTTTTCTTCATTCTTTGGAACTTGCACACCCAAGCCCAGGCGGCTCCGTGTGTGGAACTCTTCTTGGAAAGAGACTGCAAATGGTGCGCTGACTTCTCCCATTCCCCATTCCCCTTTTTATATAAGTATTATAGAGGTGCAGTCCAGTAAATGATTTTATCAAGCTAAAAAAATTCTAAATAGCCTTGACTACTTGCTAATAACAGTCAGTTACAATATAATCCTGGGGGAGATTTATTGAGCTAAATGTGGGAAAATTCTGGAGTAATTTAAGCCAAAAACTGGTTTTCATAGCTTGCACCATATTTATTGTATATTTAAAAACTTAACGACCGCCGATACACCTTTTAAGTGTTTAGCGACCCTCAGCATCGGAAAATCTCCGAGGTGTCGGCTACCGGGGGTAGCTGAGACCCTGGAGAACATGAATTATGTCGGATTTTACTGTCATCTGCCACATGATCACCGTTATTCACTGAATAACGGCGATCACAAAAAAAGTCTGGTTTTCCATTCATTTCTCAATCCTCTGCTATGATCTAAGATAACAGAAGAGAGAGAAATTGGATTCCCTGACCCCCTCCTCGCTACCTCTGCCATCCCTGGATCCTCCTGCTCTGTCCCCCGACCCTCCACGTCATCTTCCTGGAAAAATGGAGGGCGCAGGGTGAGATCTGCCGGCCGGTACCTGGCAACAATAGGAGATTTTTCCTATTGGTTTCCTATCACAGTGATTAAAATAAAAAATGGTAACTCAAACCCTCTTTGTCAACCCCTTAGTTAGGTAAAAGTAATAAAATAAAAAAATGTCCATTCTTTGCAGTTAGGGTTACGGTAGGAGTTGGGGTTAGAGCTGGGGTTAGGGTTGTGTTATAGATGTGTTGGGGTTAAGGCTGAGGTTAGGGTTGTGGTTGGGGTTAGGGTTGGTTGGGGTTAGGGTTGTGTTGGGATTAGGGTTGTGTTGGGGTTAAGGTTTTTGTTAGGGTTAAGGGTGTTTTGGGGTTAGGGTAGGGTTTATGGCTGTGTTAGGGTTAGAGTTAGAATTTGAGGGTTTCCACTGTTTAGGAACATGAGTGGATCTCCAAAACTGACATTGTGCCTGCCATCGATTCCAGACAATTTTGCTGTCAAAAAGTCAAATGATGCTCCCTGCTCCTCCCTTCTGAGCCCTGCTATGCATCCAAACAGTGGATTTCCACCACATATGAGGAATTGGTTACTCAGGTGAAATTGCACAACAATTTTTGTGGTCCATTTTCTCCTGATACCCTTGAGAAAATAAAAATGTTTGGGTCTAAAGTAATTTTTTTGTGAAAAAAGTTAAATGTTATTTTTTTCCTTCCACATTGCTTAAGTTCTCGTGAAGCACCTGAAGGTTAAACAAACTTCTTGAATGTGGTTTTTAGCACCTTGAGGGGTGCAGTTTTTAGAATGATGTCATTTTTGGGTATTTTCTGTCATATTGACCCCTCAAAGTCACTTCAAATGTGAAGTGGTTCCTAAAATCAAATGGTTTTGTAAATTTTGTTGGAAAAATGAGAAATCGCTGGTCAAATTTTAACCCTTATGACATCCTAGTAAAAAAATTGTTTCCAAAATTGTGCTGATGTAAAGTAGACATGTGGGAAATATTATTTATTAATTATTTTGTGTGACATGACTGATTTATGGGCACAAAAAATAAAAGTTTGAAAATTGCAAAATTTCAAAATTTTTGTCAAATGTCCGTTTATTTTTTTATAAATAAACGCAAGTCTTATCGAAGAAATTTTACCACTAACATGAAGTACAATATGTCACAAAAAACAATCTCAGTGGGATATGTTAAAGTGTTCCAGAGCTATAACCTCATAAAATGACAGTGGTCAGAATTGTAAAAATTGGCTTGGTCATTAAGGACAAAATTGGTTCTGTCACTAAGTGGTTAAGACACTTTCTGAATGTTGTACATTCAGGGGGCATGGACATAGCTAAGAACATGCATATGTTAGCAAGAAAACAAGCAGGGCCTGGTGAGGCAGCACTGTGCATAAAAGTGGTTTTGCCACATAGTAAGCCAAACCAGGGGAGGAGTCCCGAGGAGATAATTTGCATATTCCCAGTGCCTTCTGGGATAAGTGAAGAGTCTCCGCGAGCTCAAGGAACACTGGATTTTGGCTGTTGCAGCTGAAAGGAGGACATCAGTAAACCAGGGGAGAGTCCCGAGGAGATAATTTGCATATTCTCAGTGCCTTCTGGGATAAGTGAACAGTCTCCGCGAGCTCAAGGAACACTGGATTTTGGCTGTTGCGCCTAGCGGCGCGCGAGTTTTGGCTTATATTTCACCGCTTGATTATCTCTTGAACAATAAGAACATGGAAGAGGCCAGGAGCCATGTGGTGAGCTGCATTTCTTGCTACATGTTCATAGACTTACCAGTGGAAAAGCCAAATTTCACATGCCACAAATGCAAGCTTGTGTCCCTGTTGGAGGAAAAGTTGCAAAATTGGAAGAGAGGTTATCTACATTGAAGACCATTAAGGAAGGTGAAGAGTTCTTAGACAGAGCAGAATTATCTCTTCATGGTACAGAAAGAGAAGAAATTCGAAGTGCAACTGAAGAAACAGAGGAATGGAAGCATGTGACCCAGAGAAGCAGGAGGATCAGGAGGCAGTCAGCACCAATTCTGCTCAGAAACCAGTACCAGGCTCTTACACAGGAGAACAATGAAGAAATACATCAGGATAAGACTTTGCTCACAAAGAGTAACCTTGTACGCCCTCAGAGTCCTCCTGAATGGAGAAAGAAAAATGTTGTGAAGAAGAAACGGAGAGTTGTTGTCATGGGGGATTCCCTGTTGAGAGGAACAGAGGCTGCTATCTGCAGACCAGATATAACCTCAAGAGAAATGTGCTGTCTTCCAGGTGCAAAAATTAAAGATGTGTCTGACAGGATATCAGGACTCTTCAGACCTAAAGATGACTACCCATTCCTGCTAATACATGTGGGGACAAATGACACCACAAGAAGTGACCTGGAAACCATCTGCAGTGACTTTGAAAACTTAGGTAAGAAAGTGAAAGAACTGGGAGTGCAGGTGGTCTTCTCCTCCATCCTTCCAGTGGATGGCCATGGAACAAGGAGGTGGAATAAGATTCTGCAGGTGAACAACTGGCTACGTCGATGGTGCCGTCAGCAAGGATTTGGATTTCTGGATCACGGAGTGAATTACCTGTACGATGGACTACTTGCTAGAGATGGGGTGCACCTTACGAAGACTGGAAAACATGTATTTGGAAGTCGCCTTGCTACACTCATCAGGAGAGCTTTAAACTAGAACAATGTGGGAAGGGAAGCAAAACGCCAGCAAAAGCCATACACCTGACAAATGCTATCGAGAACTCTGCTATTAGAAGTGAAGGGGAAGAACAAAGACAAAAAAATCTACATAATAAAAATATTGAAGAAAGAGAAACCAATCACAAACTAAAGTGTTTCTGTACGAATGCACAAAGCATGGGCAACAAACAAGGAGAACTGGAGCTACTAACGCAGGAGAAGAAATATGATGTCATTGGAATCACTGAGACTTGGTGGGACGATACACATGATTGGAATACAAGGCTAGAAGGTTACAACTTATTTGCAAGAAACAGACTTGATAAACGAGGAGGAGGTGTTGCATTGTATGTTAGAAAAGCGTATATCTGCACAGAGATTGAAGCTTCAGAGACTGGGAGTTCTGTGGAAACTGTTTGGGTAAGAATACAAGGACAGAACAATGGAAAGGACACCATTGTAGGCATTTACTACAGGCCGTCTGTGCAAGCTGAAGATATGGATGAACTCTTTATGAATCAAATGGCCAAGTTCTCCAAAAAATATGACATAGTGGTCATGGGAGATTTCAACTATCCAGACATTTGTTGGGAATCTCTCTCAGGCAAAACTAACAGGTCCAGGAAATTCTTATCCTCTCTTGCTGACAACTTTATCTTCCAAAAGGTAATGGAGAAAACAAGGGGATCTGCTACCTTGGATCTAATCCTCATAAACAGGGAGGAAATGGTGGAGGAGGTAAGAGTGGCTGGGACCCTAGGAGGTAGTGACCATGCTATTTTAGAATTTTGGATAACAAGAGGAGGAAGACCTGTAAAGACTCAGACGTCAAGGTTAGATTTCAGAAAGGCAGATTTTAAGGAACTCAGAAAGAGAATTGGAGGGATCCAATGGCTGGATATCCTTAAGGACAAAAATGTCCAGGAAGGATGGAAAATCTTTAAAAATGAGATTCTCAAAGCACAATCGTTAACAATTCCGAAAAGAGGGAAGAATGGGAAGCATTTAAGGAAACCAGGATGGATGAACATAGAACTTAAACACATGCTAAAAAGGAAGAAAGAAATGTTTATCAAATGGAAAGAGGGAGGCATATCTAAAGAAGAATATAATGCCGTCTGCAGAACCTGCAGGGCACAAATCAGATTATCTAAAGCTGACAATGAATTAAGGCTTGCAAGTGACGTCAAAAGCAACAAAAAAGGATTTTGGGGATACGTCAAAAGTAAAAGAAAAGTCAAAGATGCTATAGGATTTTTACAGGATGAAAATGATGAAATGGTAAGTCAGGATGTTGAGAAGGCTGAACTTTTAAATTCCTATTTTGCATCTGTTTTCTCTCAGAAAGGAAATGTAACATCAACTGATCTTCACTGTCCTATTAAAGGAATAGAAGAATCCAGGATATCTATAAACAGAAAGACAGTGAGGAAACACTTAGCTAACCTAAATGAATTCAAGTCTCCAGGTCCAGATGAATTACACCCCAGGGTACTGAAGGAGATAGCAGAAGAAATTCTTGAACCACTGTCCATAATCTTTGAAAATTCTTGGAGAACAGGAGAAGTGCCAGAAGACTGGAGAAGAGCAAATGTTGTTCCTATCTTCAAAAAGGGGAAGAAGGTGGACCCAGGGAACTACAGGCCGGTGAGTCTGACTTCTATACCAGGAAAGATCTTTGAACAAATTATTAAAGAACATGTATGCAAGTACCTGGATAAGAATGAAGTGATTAAACAGAGTCAGCATGGGTTTGTAACTAATAAGTCATGTCAGACTAACTTAATTTCCTTCTATGACAGAATCACTGACTGGGTGGATCAGGGAAATGCTGTAGACATAGTATATCTTGACTTCAGCAAAGCATTTGACAAAGTATCTCACACAATCCTTATTGAAAAAATGACTAAGTATGGAATGGACAAGGCAACTGTTAGGTGGATTCATAACTGGCTTAGTGATCGGACCCAAAGAGTGGTTGTAAATGGCTGCACATCCAGTTGGAAGAATGTCTCAAGTGGGGTACCACAAGGCTCTGTTTTGGGCCCTGTATTGTTCAACATCTTTATCAATGATTTAGATGAAGGAATTGAGGGTAAACTGATCAAATTTGCTGATGACACAAAGCTAGGAGGGGTAGCTAATACTAGAGAAGAGAGAGAGAGGATTCAAAAAGATATACATAAACTGGAGCAGTGGGCAGCAACTAACAGAATGGATTTTAACAGGGAAAAATGCAAAGTACTACATCTGGGCAATAAAAATGAAAAAAGCATATACAAAATGGGAGGAATAGGGCTAAGTAACAGCACATGTGAAAAAGACTTGGGTATACTAATTGATCACAGACTTAACATGAGTCAACAGTGTGATGCAGCAGCAAAAAAGGCAAATGCAATTCTAGGATGTATCAACAGAAGCATACAGTCTAGATCACGTGAGGTCATTATTGCCCTCTACTCCTCTTTGGTCAGACCTCATCTGGAATACTGTGTCCAGTTTTGGGCACCACATTTTAAAAAAGACATCAACAAACTGGAGCAAGTTCAGAGAAGAGCCACCAGAATGGTGACCGGTCTGCAAACCATGTCCTATGAGGAACGGTTGCAGGATTTGGGAATGTTTAGCTTGCAAAAAAGAAGACTGAGAGGAGACTTAATAGCTGTCTACAAATATCTCAAGGGCTGTCACATTGTAGAAGGATCATCTTTATTCTCATTTGCGCAAGGAAAGACTAGAAGCAATGGGATGAAACTGAATGGGAGGAGACACAGATTAGATATTAGAAAAAACTTTTTGACAGTTAGGGTGATCAATGAGTGGAACAGGCTGCCACAAGAGGTGGTGAGTTCTCCTTCAATGGAAGTCTTCAAACAGAGGCTGGATAGACATCTGTCTGGGATGATTTAGAGAATCCTGCTTTGAGCAGGGGGTTGGACCAGATGACCCAGGAGGTCCCTTCCAACTCTACCATTCTATGATTCTATGATTAATAGACATTGGAAACTTGAACTAGACAGTCTAAAAATATGCCTTTATCCAAAAGTGAGAACCTCTCATACATCTGGCACATTTTAAAATTGTACTGTTTAAAAATTACACATTATTGATAAATCGGCCTCATTGAAACAAGCTGACAGGAAAGATATTTCTTCTGCAGCCAATGAAGTTTAGTTTGTGGCGGCATTGTCGTTACTTGCACTACATTTATCAGGGTTGCACACTGTTTGATAAATGGTACATCTTTAAATGCAAGACTTTTGTCTAGAACTTATTCCTCACTTTTTTACAAACTGGAGTGATCTTGCGACATTTTGTGTGACATTTGAAAAAAAACTTGCATGTTATGCAGTTGTGTTCAAAAGTTTGATAATAAATGGCTTCACCCAAACACTAACCCTGAGTGGAGAAAAAATTTTGGTGTAATCATTCATATTCTCTGAAAAAAAGGTCAAGAAAGCAAAAATTCTGCGCACTAAATTTTGAGCACAACTGTATATGTAGGACTATGAAAATGCCAGTGGGGTATCTTTTTGACAAAAATTAAGGATTGGCATAAAATGTTTTAAAAATGGTGTACTACTTTTGTGTAGGTACGTAAAAAAATTAAAAAACAATCGTGTCCCTCACATGTCCGATGTTCTGTTCCATGCCGTAATGTCTGGGATAGTTTTAAACCTGGACGGTGCCAACATGCAACTGTCCAGGCTGAGAACCACTGATGAATGAGCTGCTGCCAGCACAGCATCAGTGACTGGTGGTGATGTCATCAAGATTACCGCAGGTCACTGAGGCTACGTTCCCAACTGGCAAATGAACTGCAGTGACTTCAGTGTCGCAGCTGCGGGCTCACAGTCATCTGACTGGTGGAAATAAATTATCTTACAGCCGATCAGATGACATTCATTCATGCAGGTGACAGTTCGAGGAACACCCAGTGTTCGGGGGGGGGCTGCACCCGAACAGTAACATGGACTTCCTGGTGAAGTCTGTGTTCGGGGTCCATGCCCGAAGAGTAGGTTTTCGGTGAGGACCCTGAACTTTACTGTTTGGGTTCACCCATCTTTAGTTACAATGTCTATAAATTGAGAAATATAATATTGTGTGTACTTGCCAACGATTACAAGCAAGCACCCAAACGGTAACACTAACTTCCTGGTGAAGTCTGTGTTAGGGGTCCATGGCCAAACAGTAGGTACTTGTCAATGATTACAAGCAAGCAGTAAATTACATCTGTTATTTGTCAATAGCTACATAATGAAATGATAATTCCAACACCTCAGAATATTTTAGCAGCCTTACATAGTAATATATTCACTGTCACTTTGCATAATTTCTGAGAATGTTTGGTCTCCAGCTTATACCAGGAAGATAGGAAAATGAGCAGACTGAGTGATCTATATAAATGTATTTTCTTAACAAGCTTCCAATTGTAGCCTGTATAATTTAACCTCAGTATGATTTCTCCATGGTAGAAAATTACTACATGCTGTGTCTGTATGACAGAGGAATAAAAAAGGTCTGGCTTAGTAAATTCATAATCATTTTAGATTTATCCCAAGTATTGAATCTTATGTCCTGTTACCTGTGGTCTGGAGAAACGTGGATCATAGTATTTATAATTGAGGGCTTTCCCATAGAACATTCTTTTTACTATAGTAACAAACAAAGGTTTTCTTACCATTGTGGTGACAGAATAAGAATAACACCAATGTAGTGTACTTTGAAATATTTTTCTATAAATCTAACCTGTGGTAGCATGTTATAGTCTTGACCCCATCCACGTAATAAGGTATCAACAAGTATTTTGCAAGCTCTATACCACTGTGCCAAAACTGACTTTTCTGGAAGGTTTTAAACATTTCTGCTAAAACATTCATAGAAACGCACAAATATATTGATGGGTCAGCTCTGAGTTATGCCAATGAATGGTCTATCCCTTTTCTAAACATTCTCTGTGCAGTTCCAAATATTTTGTCAACACTGGATATGATTCTGCATGAATTTAACTGCTTAAAGGGAACCTGTCACCGCTTTTTTGGCTAAAAATATCATTTAATTGAGTGTCCGCTATGCGTTCCACAACTACTTCTTAAACCCCCTGACTCCCCATGTATCACCCATAAAAACCTTTTTTATTTGTCCCGCGCTGTATGTTAATCTGTTCGGTCAGGTCCCATAGGCATTGCCTCTGTTCCCTCACTCCACCCCTCCTCGGCTTGCTGTACGCATTCTTCGCTGTGAATATCGCAAATCGCGTACAGATTTTGCATGTGCGAATTGAAATGTGACCTTGCTTTGCCCAACTGCAGGCAAATCCTAAAATCAGTAGTGCGCATGCGCCGGCATGCACAGTAGTTTCTTATGTCCCGGAAGTGTTTTTCAGCCATTTCTGTGTTCCCTGCCACTGGAAACATTTGAGCCCAGTCCTTTTCAAATGTTTTATGGGTCATACATGCGGAGTCAGGGGGTTTCAGAAGTAGTTACCGAATGCATAGCTGACAATTAAATGATATTTTTAGCTGGTAGGCCAAAAAAGAGGTGACAGGATCCCTTTAAGGACCGAGCAATTTAGCATTTCTGAGCTTTCATTTTTTCCTCCCCTTATTCCAAGAGCATAACTTATTTTTCAGTTGAAATAGCTTGTTTTTTGCAGTGATACCAAATATGTGTATTTTTTAATGTATTTCTTCATTTTTTATGGGGGGTAAAGTGGATCATTTGAACTTTTATTTTATTTTATACCATCAAATCTATTATCATCAAATGCAAATAACATGGTGCCACAACAAACCTGCCAAAAGAGTGCCGCTCTCCAAAACTCTGTGCCCGGGCAAGAAGGGCACTAATCAGAGAGGCAGCTCAGAGACCAAAGGTAACCCTGAAGGAGCTTCAGAGTTTCTAATCAGAGACTGGACAATCTGTCTATACGACCACAATAAGCCGTACACTCCACAGAGATGGCCTTTATGGAACAGTGGGCAGAAAAAAACTTTACTTACACAAAAATTGTAAGGCTAATTTTGAGTTTTTCAAAAGACATGTGGGAGACTCCCCAAAAGTATGGAGGAAGGTGCTGTGGTCAGATTAGACCAAAATTAAACTTTATTGGCCACCAAGGTAAATGCTATGTCTGGTGCCAAAAGAACACAGCCCATCACTCCAAGAACACCATCCCCACAGTGAAACATGGTTATGGCAGCATCATCCTCTGGGGGGGTTGACAGCAGAGATAGGGAAAATGGCTTAAGTCAAGGGGAAAATGGATAGTTTAAAATACAGAGATATTCTTGAGCAAAACCTGTTTTAGTCTGTCATTGATTTGAGACTGGGATGGAGGTTCAATTTCCAATAAGACAATGACGCAAAGCATACTGCGAATGCACCACAAGGGGGAATGAGTAAATGTTTTGGAGTGGCCAAGTCAAAGCCCAGACTGTTGTGAATGTTTTGGAAATGAATTCTGAGCAGAAGCTCCCTCTGGTGGTTACAAACAGTACTGAACCATTCAATGAGTATTGTCAATCAGGAGTCACAGATTGGCTTGATATAAGGGAGGTTCCCTCCCATCATGGTTGCCGGTGATCAATTGTTCTTGTCTCAACTGTGGTTCCTGGTTCACTTGGAAGCTTGCTGAGTCTTGCCTCTTCTTCTGCTTTCAGATAAGATATTTTCTGTTTTTGTTTTTGTGCTTACCTTTTCCATTTTTCTCTGCATTTCTGTGAGGTTAGCCAGGTTCCCCCCCCCCGGGGGGGCTTGGGCTCCTCTCAGTTCCGCTGGAGCCACTGTTATTTGTTCATTTGCCTTTTCCAGTGTTTTCAGTGGCTGCAGCTTAGTTTTGTTACACCAGAGAACTGATTTAGGTGGTAGAGGTCATGTGATCTCAGGTGTTTTTGCAATCAGTAGCGTTGGCATTTTTTAGGGTTTTTTTTGGATTGCAGTGAGTATCCTTTCTATCCTTTTCTGTCTAGGCAGATTGGGCCCCAGCGTTTGCTCATACTATTTTCTGTCTGTGTCTGTATTTTCCTCTTGTCTAACCGCCATTACATGTTTGGGGGCTTCCTATGTTCTTTGGGGATCTGCTCCGGGGCAGATAGCTTTCCTCTTTCTATCTTCAGGTGTAGTTAATCTCTCAGGCTGTGAAGAGGCATCTAGGACCAACGTAGGAACGCTCCACGGCTGCCTTTAGTTGTGGTGGTTAGTCAGGGTACTGCAATCCAATAGATTCCAACCTCTCTGGTGTATTGCCGTTTTTGCCTGCTCTCCTCAGCTACCAAAACATAACACCAGACCTTAACCCAATTGAGAATCTGTGGTGAGATTTGAAGATTGTTGCTCGCCAAGAGAAACCATCTAATTTGAAGGAGCTGGAAAGTTTTGCCTTGAGGAATGGGCAAAAATCCCAGTGACAAGATGTGGAAAGCACATAGAGGCTTATCCAAAGTGACTTGCAGCTGTACTTGCAGAAAAAGAAGGTGCTACAACGTACTGACTTTAGGGGGTGAATAATGATGCACACTAAAGTTTTTAGTAATTTTGTCCTATTTGTTGTTTGCTTCACAATAAAAAGAAAACTAAATGTTCACAGTTGTAGGTATGTTCTTTAAATGAACTGATTAAAAGCCTTAAAAAAACAACAGTGAAATTCCAGGTTGTGAGGTAGCAAAACACAAAATAATGTAAAGGGAGTGAATACTTTTGCAAGTTACTGTACTTTTGGAAGTCCATGGCTTCTTGTCCCTTAATAAATGCAGCCCCGCAGGAGGCCAAATAGTGGATCTAGTAGTATCTATTGCATAGCCATAGCCCAAGTGTTGGTCCCAGTGGTTTCTACACTGCTTTGTAACTGTATTCACTCCATTGATTTTTTTTTCTGTTTTGATTTATTACAAACTGGGGTTGAAATTGGTTTTAAATTTGATTTCATGTAATGGACTTGACAAAAAGTTTCCAAATGGGAGCTAAAATAATACCTGGTTTAAAAATTAAACAAAAAAGTGAAATGTTCTGAGTGCAAATGTTTTCACCCCCTTTGCTATGAAACTCCGAAAAAAAGTGTGGTCAAACCTGCTAACTTCTGGAGTCATATTAGAGCATCACACAATTAGTTACATGATGTCCATATAAATAGAAATGTTCTAAAAGGCTGTGGAGTTTGAAAGCAACATGAAGACCAAGGAGCTCTCCAAGCAGGTAAGAATGTGGGCAATCATAGATCAGGCTTGATCTATTGGGTTAGATAAAACATTATAAATTATGAACATCCCAAGGACCACCATTAAATCCATTATAATGAAATAGAAAGAACATGGTGCAACTAAAAATTGTGTTTGTTATAGCTACAACCTGATAAGAAAAGACCACCACCAAAACTCCCTAATAAGTCAGAGAGGCTTAAACCCCTTCTCGACCTAGCCAATTTCCGTTGATATGTTTTCAATTTTTTATTTTTCCATCCACATAGACTTTTTATTTTTCCATCCACATAGACAAATGAGGGCTTAGGATGAATTGTACAGTCATGGCCAAAAGTTTTGAGAATGACACAAATATTATATTTTCACATGATCTGCTGCCCTCTGGTTTTTGTGTGTTTGACAGATGTTTTTTTATCACAGACAGAAATATAATTGCAAACATATGAGTAACAAAAGCTTATATTGACAGTTAGAATGAGTTAATGCAGCAAGTCAATATTTGCAGTATTGACCCTTCTTCTACAGGACCTCTGCAATTCTCCCTGGCATGCTCTCAATCAACTTCTGGACCAAATCCTGACTGATAGCAGTCCATTCTTGCACAATCAATGCTTTCATTTTGTCAGAATTTTTAGGTTTTTGTTTGTCCACCCGTCTCTTGATGATTGACCACAAGTTCTCAATGGGATTAAGATTTGGGGCCATGGACCCAAAATCTCTATATTTTGTTCCCTGAGCCATTTAGTTATCACCTTTGCTTTATGGCAAGGTGCTCCATCATGCTGGAAAAGGCATTGTTGATCGCCAAACTGCTCTTGGAGGGTTGGGAGAAGTTGCTCTTGGAGGACATTCTGGTACCATTCTTTATTCATGGCTGTGTTTTTAGGCAAGACTGTTAGAGAGCCAATTCCCTTGGCTGAGAAGCAACCCCACACATGAATGGTTTCAGGATGCTTAACAGTTGGCATGAGACAAGACTGGTGGTAGCGCTCACCTTGTCTTCTCCGAATGAGGCGTTTTCCTGATGTCCCAAACAATCGAAAAGGGGATTCATCAGAGAAAATAACTTTACCCCAGTCCTCAGCAGTCCACTGCCTGTACCTTTTGCAGAATATCAGTCTGTCCATGATGTTTTTTCTGGAGAGAAGTGGCTTCTTTGCTGCCCTCCTTGAGACCAGGCATTGCTCCAAGAGTCTCCGCCTCACAGTGCGTGCAGATGCACTCACACCTGCCTGCTGCCATTCCTGAGCAAGCTCTGCACTGCTGGTAGCCCGATCCCGCAGCTGAAACACTTTTAAGAGACGGTCCTGGCGCTTGCTGGTCTTTCTTGGGCGCCCTGGAGCCTTTTTGGCAACAATGGAACCTCTTTCCTTGAAGTTCTTGATGATGCGATAGATTGTTGACTGAGGTGCAATCTTTCTAGCTGCGATACTCTTCCCTGTTAGGCCATTTTTGTGCATTGCAATGATGACTGCACGTGTTTCTTTAGAGATAACCATGGTTAACAGAAGAGAAACAATGATGCCAAGCACCAGCCTCCTTTTAAAGTGTCCAGTGGTGTCATTCTTACTTAATCATGACAGATTGATCTCCAGCCATGTCCTCATCAACACCCACACCTGTGTTAATGGAGCAATCACTGAAAAGAGGTTAGCTGGTCCTTTTAAGGCAGGGCTGCAATGATGTTGAAATGTGTTTTTGGGGATAAAGTTAATTTTCTAGCCAAATATTGACTTTGCAAGTAATTGCTGTTAAGCTGATCACTCTTTATAACATTCTGGAGTATATGCAAATTGCCATTAGAAAAAGTGAAGCAGTAGACTTTGTAAAAAATAATATTTGTGTCATTCTCAAAACTTTTGGCCATGACTGTACTTTTGAATGACAATATTTTTTTTACTACATAGTGTTCTAGAAACCAGAAAAAAAATGTAAGTTCTGTGAAATTGGTGAAATTGTAAAAAAAAAAAACACAATTCAGACATTTTGTTTTTGAAATTGTTTTTAGGGCGTACATTGTGTGGTAAAAACAACATCACAATATGATTCTCCTCATCAGTACAATAACAGCGATAATAAAAAACTAACATTTGTAAAAAAATATATATATATATTGTGTTGCAATTTTGCAAGACCCATAGCATTTTCATTGTTTGGTCAACAGAGCTCTATGAGGGCTTATTTTTTGTGGGCAATGTTTTTATTGATACTGTTTTGGTATAGATATGACATTTTGATCTCTTGTTACAGCATTTTTTTTGCGGTGTTGTGGCCACCTAAAACCTATAATGTTGGTGTTTTTACATTTTTTGTGTTTACCGATCAGTTTGATTAATTTTGGATCTTAATAGATCAGACTTTTATGGATGTGGTAAAACCAAGTATATTTATGGTTTTTACTTTTACTGGGTGGAGAAGGGGTGATTCGAATGTTTATGATTATTTCTTTTTTTCACAGTTTTTTAAACTTTTTTTATTGCTTACTCTATTTACTAGTTCCTTTAGGGGACTCGAACCTGTGATTGTCTGATTGCCTGTAATTTATAGAGCAATACCACAGTATTGTTGTCATATATAGCAACAATCACAGTGTCCAGGCTGGATTTCAGCAGAGCTCTGTGATAACAGGCAAGGAAGTTTTCAACAGAATCCCAGTTGTCACACCAATCCATTGGCAACCTGAAAAACACATCACGGGCAGTAGATGGGTGCACCTGGTATTGTGGGGGCTGAAGTGGGGGAGAGGGACAGGGCACTGGCAGGAGAATGTGAGAGGATGGGGGTATTGTGAGGGCTGAGGAGGGTGAGGGGGTGACAGGGCACTGGGCTGCTGATTGTTATACTGTTTTATTAGGAGATTATATGCACTCTATTACATGTGATAGTTGCTGTCTGGGGAGCTGGAGATGGAGAGGTAAGGGGCTTTTGATACTTACCAGCTGGGTCTTTTAGGAGTATTAGTATAACAAGCCCCCATATACAGTAGAAACCATGAACTGCATCACATTTAAAGGGAATCTGTACCCCCCGGACGTATATGACCTATTAATATGGGCATACAGGTAATAGAAATGTTACAATAGTCCTGCCTTTCTGCCTCATATTAATGATCTTGTTGCTGAGAAATGGTATATTCTCTCTTTATATTAATGATTTCTTCCAGGCACCCTGACTCCTATCGTCATTGTAATACTACCCCCATACACGTCAGTTATGAACCCGGAAGCCTGCGCCTGCACCCTGAACTCTCTCAGGCATACCTCATCCTCCCTTCTGTGGGCATTGCATTCAGGGATCTTCTGCGCAGGTGAGTCACTGTGACCTACGACGTGCAAGCAGATAAGTGCTCTCCCACTTCCTCCCTGCATAGTCATCACCATGTAAACATGGTTCCTAGCGATGACTATGCATGGGGGTAGTGGGGAGAGCATCTTATTGGTGCGCACACTGAAGGTCACAGTGACTAACCTGTGCAGATCAATGAATGCAGCGCCCATAGAATGGAGGAAGAGGTTCAGATTGTGGTTACCCACAGGGACATAACTGACATACATGAGGGGTAGTATTACAATTAAGACAGGGTCAGAGATTTCTTACAGCTTTGCATGCCCTGGAATCTGGGAGAAATCATTAACATAAGGAAAGAATATAAAATTTCTCAGCAACAAGACCATTAATATGAGGCATACAGGTAGGACTAGTATAACATTTCTATCACCTGTATACCCATATTAATAGGTCATACACATCCCGGAGGGTGACAGATACCCTTTAAATCACCACTCCAGCATTTTTTTTTAATTTAATCGTTGAAGTGGCGCCTTAAAATCCAAGACCTCTACCAACTGTCTGATACTCTGTTAGAACCCTCTTGTTAGGTTTTGTTTCAGTTTGCTGGTCACTTGACCTTTTTTCCCTATTTAGTCTGGCTCCGCCCTTCTGGCTTTGCTGGACTTCATTGTATTATCTACTCTTAAGCTAGCCGGGTGCTTAGGTGCCTTACTCAGTCAGTTTTGCTTAATCTTATGATCTCTAAGTATTTTGTTTTCTGTTTAATTATCCCTGCTACAATTTCTGTTAGGAAGTGTCCACCTTTTCTCCCAGTCCCTAGATCTTGTAGGGATTCCTCCCTCGCAACTATAGGTCTTCGTTCAGACTAGCTGAGGACTTTAGCGGGTCTGGTCGCAGGATCAGGTTCCCCGTTACATCATAGGGATTCAGCTTAGTTCTATTGTAGGGACAGAATTCCCATCTTTCCTTAGTGCTTGTAGCAGATCATAACAGTAAGTCCAGCCTAGAAAAAAAAAAAAATCTCTAAGGAAAGATTTTCTGTTTCCATCATGGTGTCGGTTCAGGATTTGGCTCAACGCCTGCAGGGACTCTCTGTGGAGGTGGCTGAGATCCAGCAACACGTGAGTAGTTGTTCTGGAGCACATTTCGTGGAGCCAAAGGTACGTTTGCCTGATTTATTTTTTGGTGAACAAGATTTTTTTTCTTTTAAAAGATCCTCTGGTGATGAATCACAGCGCATAGGGTTCATAATGTCACTTTTGCGCAAAGAACCTCAGGACTGGACCTTTTCTCTGCAGCCTAGTGATCCATGCTTTAGATCAGTGGATAGTTTTTTTTCTGCTTTGGGGTTATTGTATGACGATCCTGATTGTGTTTCATCAGCTGAGACAGAATTGAGACGTTTGAAAACAGGGATAAGGTAATGTGGAAAAATATTGTACTCACTTCCGAAGGTGGTCCACTCAGGTGGGGTGGAACGATTCAGCTTTGAAAAGTTTATTTCTTGCAGGGTTAAGTGAAAGGGTTAAAGATTTGCTGATTGCTTATCCTATACCTGGTAACTTGCAAGAGGCTATGCAATTAGCTATACGGGTGGATAGGAGACTGCGTGCAAGGGTTAATGAGAGTAAATCTGCCTTGTCAGCTCCAAGTCTGGAGAGGGACTGTACTGACATTGGAGAGACGATGAAAATTGGAGCAATGGCACCTCACTCTCGGGAAAAAGACCGCAGATTTGCTGAAGGTTTGTGTTTCTATTGTGGCAAATCTAAGCATTTTATTAAGAACTGTGCGTGAAAATGAATAAAGAGAAAAAAAAATGAGGTCAGTTTCGCCCGTATAGCTTGCTTAAACAATAAAGGTGTCTTTATTTCTGCTACCACTGCTGTTGAGGAGGAATTAATGGAGTTTCGGGTATTTGTGGAATGTGTTGTGAGTGGGCTTCGGATAAGTTCTGAGCAGAGGCTTCCTCTGGTGGTTACAAACGGTGCTGGTCTGTCCAGTGAAGATTGTGAAGATTGTGAGGATTGGGAATCAGGTGTTACTGACTGGTCTTATATAAGGGAGTCACCTTCTCATCAGGGTTGCCGGTGATCAATTGTTCTGGTCTGAATCCTTGATTCCTGTTTCCTTTGTAGCCTGCTGTGTCGTGTCTGCATCTCCTGCTAACAGATAAGACATTTTCTTCTTTTTGTTTTTGTGCTTGATTTTTGCATTTTGTCCTGCACTTCTGTGGGGCCTTCAGGTCCCCTCCGGGGGCTTTTGTCCTCTCAGTTTAGTTCAGCCACTGATGTTTGTACCTTTGCTTTTTCCAGTTTTTTCAGTGGCTGCTGTTTTGATTTTGTTACACCAGAGAACTAATTTAGGTGGTAGAGGTCGTGTGATCTCAGGTGTTTTTGAGATTAGTAGAGTTGGTGCTTTTCAGGGTTTTCTGGGATTGCAGTGGGTGCCCTTCCTATCCTTTTCTATTTGGTTAGTTTGGGCCCCAACGTTTGCTCATACTATTTTCTGTCTGTGTCAGTATTTCTCTTGTCTAACCGCCATTACATGTTTGGGGGCTTTCTATTATCTTTGGGGTTCTGCTCCGGGGCAGATAGCTTTCCTATTTCTATCTTTAGGTGTAGTTAGTTTCTCAGGCTGTGACGAGGCGTCTAGGACCAACGTAGGAACGCTCCACGGCTGCCTCTAGTTGTTGTGGTTAGTCAGGGTACTGCAATCTCATAGATTCCAACTGCTCTGGTGTATTGCCTTTTTTGCCTGCACTCCTCAGCTACCGAAACATAACAGTATCACCGGCCTAAAATTTAAAATTGTATGGTACTCACAGAAGGGAAAAAATTTGTGAAAGAAAAAACGGTTGTCAGAGTTGTCAGAGATATTTTTCTGTTTGTTGCATTTTTTTTTTTCCCTCTGTATCTCTGGGTGCTGGGGAGGATTTTTTCTCTCAATGGAGTTTGCACAGTTGTCTGGCCGTGTGGATCAGCTTGCCACTGAGGTTCAGAGTATTGCTGCATATCTTGCTAGGTTGCCTGTTGTGGAACCTAGGATTCCCATGCCAGATTTGTTTTTAGGGGATCGAGCTAACTTTCAGAATTTCAAAAATAATTGTAAATTGTTTTTTGCCTTAAAATCTAAGTCCTCAGGGAACGCAGCGCAGCAGGTTCAAATTGTCATCTCTCTCCTGCGCGGCGACCCTCAGGATTGGGCTTTTTCCCTGACACCTGGGGATCCTGTTTTGAGTGATGTTGATGCATTTTTTCAGGCTTTGGGGTTATTGTACGATGAGCCTAATGTCACTGATCAAGCTGAAAAAGCCTTGTTGGCATTAAATCAGGGGCTTGATGACGCTGAGTTATACTGTCAGAGATTCCGTAGGTGGGCAGTCCTGACCAAGTGGAATGACGACGCTTTGGCGGTCCTTTTTCGGAAGGGTCTGTCAGATAATGTAAAGGATGTTATGGTGGGATTCCCTGTCCCCTCTGGTCTCAATGATTCTATGTCATTAGCGATTCAAATTGACAGACGTTTGCGTGAGCGGAGAAGTATGCGTGGAATAGTGTTGCCTTGTGAACCTGCTTCTAAATCCATGCAGTGTGATAGAGTGATGTCTGGGGCACAGCGTCATGAGTTTCGAAAGCGTAATGGGTTATGTTTCTACTGTGGTGATGCCTCTCATGCTATTTCAGTCTGCCCTAAGCGGGGAAGACGTTTTGCACGCTCAGTTGTCTTGGGTAGTGTTCAGACTAAGTTTTTATTAACTGTCACTCTGATATGCTCTCTGTCCTCATTTTCTGCTCAGGCTTTCGTTGATTCTGGAGCAGCTATTAACCTGATGGATTATGATTTTGCTAAACGTTGTGGGTTTCCCTTGATACCCCTACAGAAGTCTATTCCCCTACTGGGGATCGATTCTACCCCTTTGGCTGAGAATAAACCTCAGTTCTCTACTCAGGTGATAATGAGGGTTGAACCTGATCATCAAGAGTGCTGCAAATTTTTGGTTCTGTATAATCTGCATGATATTATCGTACTGGGTTTCCCTTGGTTACAGTCTCATAATCCTGTTTTGGATTGGAAATCTGTGTCTGTAACCAGTTGGGGCAGCCAATGTGTTAATACCAACACTCCTGTTTTTTCTGCCTCCCCCCAGGCTCAGGATGTTCCTGACTTTTTGATTGATTTTTCTGATGTATTTAGCGAAAGTAAATCTGCATCCTTGCCTCCCCATAGGAGCTATGACTGCGCTATTGAATTAGTGCCTGGTAGTAAATTCCCTAAAGGTCGCCTTTTTAACTTGTCTGTACCTGAACATGACGCTATGCGGTCTTATATCAAGGAGTCATTGGAGAAGGGTCATATCAGACCATCCTCTTCACCCTTAGGTGCCGGTTTTTTCTTTGTGGCCAAAAAGGATGGTTCATTAAGGCCGTGTATTGATTATCGTCTTTTGAACAATATTACTGTGAAATATCAATACCCGTTACCCTTGATTTCTGACCTGTTTTCCAGGGTGAAAAACGCTACTTGGTTTACCAAGCTTGACCTCAGGGGGGCATATAACCTTATTCGCATTAAGCACGGGGATGAATGGAAGACGGCATTCAATACCCCGGAGGGGCATTTTGAGTACCTTGTGATGCCCTTTGGGCTTACTAATGCTCCTTCTGTCTTCCAGTCCTTCATGAATGACATTTTCAGGGATTTTGTGGATAAATTTCTGATTGTTTATTTGGTTGATATCTTGATTTTTTCTAATGACTGGGACTCTCATGTGAAACATGTTCGAACTGTATTCCAGATTTTGAGAGAGAATGCTCTGTATGTGAAGGGATCAAAGTGTCTTTTTGGCGTACAGAGGATCTCATTTCTGGGATTCATTTTGTCCCCATCTGTTATTGAAATGGACCCGGTCAAGGTTCAGGCCATCTGTGATTGGGTCCAACCTACTTCATTAAAGGCTCTTCAAAGATTTTTGGGTTTTGCCAATTTTTATCGTAAATTTATTGGTAATTTCTCGGTTATTGTTAAACCATTAACTGATTTGACCAAAAAGGGTTCTGATGTGGTGAATTGGCCTCCTGAGGCAGGCTCTGCATTTCAGGAACTTAAGCAGAGATTCACTTCTGCTCCTGTTCTACGGCAGCCTGATGTTTCTCTGCCATTTCAGGTGGAGGTTGATGCCTCTGAAATTGGGGCAGGTGCCGTTTTGTCCCAAAAAGATCCAGAGACCTCTAAAAGTAACCCTTGTGCCTTTTTCTCTCGAAAATTTTCTCCTACTGAACGTAATTATGACGTGGGTAATCGGGAGTTATTGGCCATGAAGTGGGCTTTTGAAGAGTGGAGACATTGGCTGGAGGGAGCCAAACATCAGGTGGTGGTCCTTACTGACCATAAGAATCTGGTTTATCTGGAATCTGCCAAGCGACTCAATCCTAGACAGGCCAGGTGGGCCTTGTTTTTCACACGTTTTAATTTTGTGGTTTCCTTTCTTCCTGGCACTAAGAATGTTAAGGCGGATGTCCTCTCGAGGAGCTTCCTTGCGGACTCTCCTGAGTTATCTGATCCTTCTGTTATTTTTAAAGAGGGTGTAGTTCTTTCCGCCATCTCACCTAATTTGAGACTTGCTCTGGAGGGTGTCAGGAGGATAGGCCCGAGCGCTGCCCTGTTGAAAAATTGTTTGTCCCGGACCAGTGGAAAAAGAGTGTGATGTCTGAGATTCATTGTTCCGCGTTGGCCGGTCATCCCGGAATTTTTGGTACCAGAGACTTGGTTAGTCGGTCCTTTTGGTGGCCTACCTTGTCTCGTGATGTCAGGGAATTTGTGCAGTCCTGCGGGACTTGCTCTCGCTCCAAGCCTTGCTCTCGCTCTAGTGGTTTGTTGATGCCATTGCCTGTGCCCAAGAGACCATGGACCCATATCTCTATGGATTTCATTTCCGACCTTCCTGTTTCTCAGAGAATGACCGCCATCTGGGTGATTTGTGATAGGTTTTCTAAGAAGATACATCTTGTGCCATTACCTAAGTTGCCTTCCTCCTCTGAATTGGTGCCGTTGTTCCTTCAGCACGTGGTTCGTTTACACGGCATTCCTGAGAACATAGTGTCTGACAGAGGAGTCCAGTTTGTTTCCATATTTTGGAGGACTTTTTGTTCTAAACTGGGTGTTCAATTGTCTTTCTCCTCGGCATTTCATCCTCAGACCAATGGTCAAACTGAGAGAACAAACCAGACATTGGAGACTTATCTAAGATGCTTTGTGTCTGCTGATCAGGATGACTGGGTCTCTTTTTTGCCTTTGGCTGAGTTTGCTCTTAATAATAGGGCTAGCTCTGCCACTTTGATGTCTCCGTTTTTCTGTAATTCTGGGTTTCACCCTCGATTTTCTTCAGGACAGACGGAGGCTTCTGTCTGTCCAGGTGTTGACTCTGTTGTGGAGCGTATGCAACAGATTTGGGACCAGGTAGTGGAGAGGTTGTCCCTCTCTCAGGAGAGGGCCCAGCGGTTTGCTAACCGGCATAGGACTGATGGTCCTCGGTTTAAAGTAGGTGACTTGGTCTGGTTGTCCTCAAAAAATATTCCTATGAGAGTAGCATCTCCTAAATTTAAGCCTAGGTTCATTGGACCTTATA
>JARQOD010000001.1:661630805-661663637 GCA_033576555.1 Oophaga sylvatica
GGAGGGCTGGTCAACAATCCAAAAGAGACAGCGAACTCTGGACCAGTCATGGCCTTCATCAGCTTCATCTTCACTACTGTCATCTGTATCTTCACCTGAGCCATAGCCAACATCAGCTTTCTCTTCATCTGAAGCATCCGCACTACCCTGTACCCTCCCAGGCCTATGCTCTCTGCGGGCCTCGGGTATCCTGCACGGTTTCATCTTGACCTTAGGGCCAGGCTCAGTTTCGATATAGTGCCTGGCCAGAGAAGTACGACCCGGCACATCAGAACACTTCTGCTGACTCTTCCTCAGAAACTCACGTACCTCCTGTCCTTGGTGCACTGACCATGTGTCACCAACTATCACAGAAGGTATAGGGGGTTTTTCACTTTTCTCCAGTTCCCCTTGAACCTTCTTTACTTCATTGAGCTTCTCCAGAAGATGTTCATGGCTCTCATCACGCTCCTTCATCACAGTTTGGAGTTTTTTCTGAGAAGTAATCAATTCATCTTGTACCTGTTGGCCGTCCTTTATGTCTTCAGCCCCTTCTTCAGGCTCTTCTGGTAGGACATGCTCAGAAGCCCTACCGTCAGTCTTACATTCTACTTCTTCATTCACATCATTATGGTCTCCAATATCTCCATTTATTCCAGCTTTCAAGTTCTCCTTGATAGCTGCATCTGTATACTCAGAACCCGCCGGATTCTTCTCTTCCACCACGTTCTGCATCCCATCTGAGCTCCCGTGTGTCTGCAGCGGCAACGGAGTGACACACCGCTTTTCCCATTTATTGGGACGTGGCTCCGATGTAGACTCCATGAAAGTGCGCTTGAGCTCACCAACGCCAGCCTGATGTCTCAAAATCTCATCTTGTGACTTATCCAGATCCTTGGTATCACTCGGAAACACCGCTGGGGCTCCGGGCGCCGAACTTCCAGCCTGAGCTTCACGAGTTGCGGCTACTGATCCGGACCGTAACCCGTCCACGCCGCTGTCTTCGGCAGAAACAGATTCCTGGACAGAGTCAGTCCCCATATCTTCAGTCTTGTTCCTCACAGCTTCACTTGAGACCTCAGCTTCTGATGAGGCATCTGGCTTGGTGACCACCACTTCCATGGCTTTTTCCACCTCTGAAGCATTACCTTCAGAGTCCTGGGCAGGATGCAGCTCCATACCATACATTGATAACTTCTCCTCTTCAACAGCATCCACTTGTGCTGTTTTCAGTTTCAGAGTCCTGCCTTTAAAGCTCAGCTCTCCTCCTTTCACCTTAGTCTTCGCCAGGGAACCGGCCAACTGTAAAACATCTTCAGATGCCATCTTCTGTCCAGCTGTAAGGTCAGCATCAGCTTTCTTCTCAGGACTCTCAACCTCCTCTGCTACCATGCCTTCCTCATTTGCACTGGTTGCTTTATGGTCATCAGATGATTCACTATCACTACCACTATCCCTGTCTGACCCCTTTTTCTCAGCCACATCTGGCTCACTGTCAGGGCTATACACTTCATTTTCATTCACATCCTGCTCACTGTCAGGGTTATACAATTCATTTTCATTCACATCCTGCTCACTGTCAGGGTTATACAATTCATTTTCATTCACATCCTGCTCACTGTCAGGGTTATACAATTCATTCTCATTTACATCTTGATCTGGAACCTTAGTTAACATGTCATCCACAACATTAACTTCACCATCTGGTCCCTGGTTTCCCTCAGGTGGTCCCTCAAGTATGTGACTATGTGACAACCCCAGCACTATACTTCCATATAGCTCAGGCACTAGGAGCTGGCTCACGACCTCTCCCTGGACCTCAGTGTCCCTATACAACAGGTGAGTGTTTATGGCAACATGAGGAAACCTCTCCTCAGAGCCAGGTTCTTGGGAAACCTCATTTAGAACAATTATATTTTCCTGTGCCGTTTTAAGAGTGGGGTCTCGCCATTGTTCACTCTCAAAATTGTCACAGGACACAGGTAAGTCAGGGACACTCGGTTCCCGAGAACCACCATCCTCGTCTCCCACCATCACCTGCAAAGGAATTTCAACACTATCACAGTCATCATTATTATCAATATCATTATCATGATTATGATCAGTATCATCATCACTATCATGATCATCATCATTATTATTATCAGCATCAGCAGCATTATCATGGTCATCATCATTATCATGATCATCATCATTATCATTATCATTATCATCATCATCATCATCATTATCACATAAGTTTAATGGCCCACTAGCATTGTGTTCCGCCCCTCGGGACTGCGCACCCTCAGTAGGAGCCTCATCACACTGTCCATCAGAAACATTTTTCCCCCAGCGATCCTTAGACCGGGGAAAGTCATTACCCAATATAACGGGTTGCACCAGGTTCTTCACTACCCCCACTTCATATGAAACCTCCCCGAGTTTGGGGACCAAGTCCACGGCAGTCTCTGGGTAGACTTTGGTGTCTCCATGGATGCACACCATACTCAGGTGCTTATCAGGGATGAAGTCCCTATCAATCAGGCTGTCACATACGGAAGTCACTGGACTCTCTGAGTCCAAGAGGGCCTGTGCTGGGCAGTCATTTACAACCACCGGGCACACCTGTGGTCCAGTCTCTTCGGCTGAGGTGGACACACACACAGGCTCTGCGCAGGGAGAGAGGGATCTGCCAACATCACAATACATAGGCTCCCCCTCTATTGGACAGTTGGCTGCAATTTCACGACATCTCCAACCCTGTCCATCACACTTTTCCACCCACATGTCCCCTCGGGCCTGAACCCGCTTATCAGAATACCCCATGTCCCCAACAGCTGGAACGCTCTTACCGCGAGAGTTCAGCGTCCGGGAACTCTGAAGTGACGACCTCTCAGACGGCTGGTCACGGAGACAGTCTTTGCTGGCGAAGGCCTTCACCATCAGGCTGACCAGACGATTGGCGTCCTGGTGGTCTCCTTGTCCGACCTCTGGCTGTACCTCAGGAGGACATGCTCGGGTGTAGCGGTTTACTATCACCTTTCCAACTCCATAATCAGGTTTACTGACTGCAGACTCCCAACTGCATCTCCAGTCATGAACTCCCCTGGCACGGGCTGTCACCGTAACACCCAGCCGGGTAAGAATCTCCGCTTTCAGCTTGGCATAGTCTTGGCTGTCCTGCTCGCTCAGGTCAGCATAGGCCCTTTGGGGTTCTCCAATCAGATAGGGTGCGACCATCATGGCCCATTCAGATAGTGGCAGATTCTCCTTCTCTGCCAATCTCTCAAACCTAGTGAGATATACCTCCACATCATCACGAGGTGTCATCTTTTTCAGGGACCGTCTTACCGCCTTCTTTACAGCGGACAATGCAGGTGACTTTGCAACACCACTTTGGGACGATGCGCCGCAAGTCCCCTGCAGTGCTGCAACCTGCTCAAAAAACAACCGGTCATTCTCCTGCTGCTGCTGCAGGAATTGTTGCTGGGCCTGCTGCATGCGCTGCTGGTGCTGCAGGCGCTGCTGCTCCATGCTCTGCTGCATGCTTCGCTGGGCCTGGACCAGGTACTCAATGAGCTCCTCCATACTGCCGGACTTATCTGTCTCAACCACGGCAGTCTTATGTTGCACATTAACTTGCGCCATTTGTTCAAACAGCGCCTCCATGCTGTCATCCATGCTGTCAGACTTCTCTGTCTCAACAACGGCAGTCTTCACTCAAGACATACACACTCCACAGTCTTTTCCACAGAAAAATTCAGCTCTGCTGTGCAGACACTTTTTTTTTTTTTTTTTTTCTCTGCAAACTCTATTAGGGCCACTGTCTCTTTAAGACTGCTCCAATAGACGTTTCTCCTTTGCTGCTGCACACTCCACAGTCTTTTCCACAACAAGTTCAGCTTTGCTGTGCAGACACACTTTTTTTTTTTTTTTTCCTTTTGCAAACTCTATTAGGGCTACTGTCTCTTTAAGACTGCTCCAATCAGACGTTTTTGCTGACACACTTTTTTTTTTCTCTGCTGCTGCTTAACAGACTTCACCTTTATTGCTGTCTCTCACCACTGTGCTGCACACACATTCCAGCACCAATTGTATCAGCCACTGTGCTGCCCCAGCATTCTCCGCCAATTGTAAGCTTTTCAGGGGATATAGCTCTGGGATCGCCGTCTGGGTAGACAGAGTGGCACGGAAACAGTTCATTCAGACAGCAGTTCTGGTGAAAACTGGCCGCAACCAGCTTTATTAAAGTCCACAGCAAAAGATATAAAACAAATCATAAACAGAAGACCTGGGCTTGTCTAGCCACTTACTACACTTAGATAGATTTCCCTATTTATCCGGGTCCCGACTCTACCAGCCGGGGCCAAAACAACACATATGTTCAGCATTTACCAGCATTTACCAGCATTTACCAGCATTGAGGTTCACAGAGTCTCCTCCTTGTGTCTGAAGGCACCTTCAACGTCCAGACTTGAGAGAGCTCCCCTCCTATTCAGCAGCTATCCGCATGGATTCTCACAGAGACTACTCCTGTGTCCAGGGTACATCGAGCACCCAGACTGAGATAGCTCAAACTCCTGGAGACACCTTCTGTGCCTGGACCCCTCCTGTGTCCAGACTAAACGTGCTCTCTGACTGTGTTCGCAGACACCTACTTCTGGTCTCCTAATTAACAGCTGAATGGTTTCAGGCCTGAGCTGCAAGTGTGTGCTGAATGTAAGGTGTAGTGACCTTTCTCTACCACTAGGTTTACAAAGCCACACATTTCCCTTATACCGTACAGCACAGTACCTAGGTGAAATGTACACCCCATTCGACACATATTCCTTCACTGTCTCACACCACCTTTTGCTTTGATGACTGCTTTGTACACTCTTGACATTCTCTTGATGAGCTTCAATAGGTAGTCACCGGAAAAGGTCTTCCAACAATTTTGAAGCAGTTCCCAAAGATGCTGAGCACTTGTTGGCCCTTTTGCCTTCAATCTGCGGTCCAGCTCACCCCAAACCATCTCGATTGGGTTCAGGTCTGGTGACTGTGGAAGCCAGGTAATCTGGCGTAGTACCCCATCACTCTCCTTCTTGGTCAAATAGCCCTTACACAGCCTGAAGGTGTGTTTGGGGTCATTGTCCTGTTGAAAATAAATGATGGTCCAACTAAACGCAAACTGGATGGAATAGCATGCTGCTGCAAGATGCTGTGGTAGCCATGCTGCTTCAGTATGCCTTCAATTTTGAATAAATCCCCAACAGTGTCACCAGCAAAGCACCCCCACACGATCACACCTCCTACTCCATGCTTCACGGTGGGAACCAGGCATGTAGAGTCCATCCGTTAACTTTTTCTGTGTCACACAAAGACACAGTGGTTGGACCCAGAGATCTCAAATTTGGACTCATCAGACCAAAGCACAGATTTCCACTGGTCTAATGTCCATTCCTTGTGTTCTTTAGCCCAAACAAGTCTCTTCTGCTTGTTGCCTGTCCTTAGCAGTGGTTTCCTAGCAGCTATTTTACCATGAAGGCCTGCTGCACAAAGTCTCCTCTTAAGGCTGGAGTCACACACAACGTCTAAAAAATCGGACCGTTTTAGTCGGTCGATTATCGGACCAAAATGTAAAGAACAGTCATCTGTCTGGAATCCGATTTTCCTGGAAAGATGCAATTTAGTCGCATCTGACCATAGTTGTAACATCCGATTTACATTCGACTTGCGAGAATTTCTCGCAGGCCTGCAAAACTAACATATAGTGGATCCAAAAGAATAGTATTTAAATCACAAAAGAAAGAATAGATATATACACATATATATATATATATATATGTCTTTGTGACATGTATATATATATATATATATATTTATAGTTCATAGACTTCTACATACTGTAATAGCCGCTAATTCAATTGTCGGCTTTTGTGAAAGTACAGACCCGACATGAAATGACACATGGTTTACTTACAGTTAACCATATCATTTCATGTATTTTTATATATGGTTTAAACTTACAATTACATGAGTGTATGTGTGCAAAATTGCAGACATGTAGGGGTTAATTAAAGGTGTAAATTCGTTGAAAAAAAATGCGTAGGCTCCCGCTGTATTTTCTCCACCAGACAGACAAAGCCAGCGAGTGGGGGCAGATAATAATAGCCTAGGGAGGGTACATTTTTTTGTGCCCCCCCTGGCTACTAACATCTGCCCCCAGACACCCCAGAAAAGGCAAATCTCTAATTAGATTAGCCCTTTCTGGCACTTTGCCCGTCTATTCCCATTGCCCTGTAGTGGTGGCGAATGGGTTAATAAGGGGTTAAAGCCACCTTGCAATTGAAAGGTGACTTTAAGCCAGGGGGCGGTCCTCATGTGAGCCAGTTTCTTTGTAGCACTTGATGGTTTTTGCAACTGCACTTGGGGACACTTTTAAAGTTTTCCCAATTTTTTGGACTGACTGACCTTCATTTCTTAAAGTAATGATGGCCACTCGTTTTTCTTTACTTAGCTGTTTTTTTCTTGCAAATTCTAACAGTCTATTCTGTAGGACTATCAGATGTGTATCCACCAGACTTCTGCACAACACAATTGATGGTCCCAACCCCATTTATAAGGCCAGAAATCCCACTTATTAAACCTGACAGGGCACACCTGTGAAGTGAAAACCATTTCCGGTGACTACCTCTTGAAGCTCATCAAGAGAATGCCAAGAGTGTGCAAAGCAGTCATCAAAGCTAAAGGTGGCTACTTTGAAGAACTTAGAATATAAGACATATTTTCAGTTGTTTCACACTTTTTTGTAAAGTGTAATGTATAATTCCACATGTGTTAATTCATAGTTTTGATGCCTTCAGTGTGAATGTACAATTTTCATAGTCATGAAAATACAGAAAAATCTTTAAATGAGAAGGTGTGTCCAAACTTTTGGTCTGTACTGTATATATATTTTTTTCACTATGGACATATTTAGAGAAAAAAATAAATGGATGGACCCTGCAAATTATATTATATGCTATGCTATATTATTATATTATATTATATGCTATATTATATGCTATATGAGTATATTCACTGTAGATATATTTAAGCATATAAATATATATATATATGTATATATATATATATATAGAGAGAGAGATATAGTTATATATGATATGAATGTTAATACTGATGTTAATACTGATGAGCAGGTCGATGTGCTGAAGATTAAAATTTAAAAAGTTCGAAAGCAGAATAAAGAATCTTACCTCACACACTGCTGAGAGCAGCAGCAAGAGAACGGGCTCATGACATCAGGCGCAACCACACGGGCTTCCCCATAATGCCTTGCATTATCACATCACATGATCTATTGCAGCCAACCAGTGGGAACTATGACAGCCGCTATAAAAGATGAGGGCCAGCCAAGACATGCCATTATTAGCTATCATAGCTTAGTGATAAGAGGTCAGAGCGCAGAGTTTTTTTACACATAGGGATAGAAAAAGGCCTAAAGCCATGTTCACACTATATATAGGGTGATTTTGCTTACAAATAATGAGGTAAAAAACTCACAAAATACGTGTGCGTGTGGCCTCAATGTGATTGTGATGTACTTACTTGCAATGTTGAAGCACACAGAAACTGGAGTAGTAGTAGTCTGTGAATAATAATAATATAAAAAATGAAAATGCTGTATTGATTGAAGGAAAAACAGGAGAAAAATCCAGCACCAGAAAAGAAAAAAAATATAAAAAATCCAAAGAGAAAGAGAAGGTATCTCTCTGGTATCCCCCATTTTTTCATTATTAATGCATATTGTTTGTTTTTAATGGATTTAAATAACTTGTATTTTCAATATTTTCTTTCTTTTTTTGTGCCTGATGTTCATCCTTTTTTTACTTTGCTCATTGCAGTTGGGGATACTGACTCTGCTACATCCGAGCATCATTTATTGAATTCCTACATGTATTTGCCTTGACTGTATGGTGAGCTGATGTTTTTTCTAGAAATTGATTGATCTGTGGTATGCTGCAGTAGCAGCACCTAATTAACAGCATTTTTTATTCTTTACACAATGTAAACAAGGAGGGCAGTTTTTTTCACTCCTAATTGAACTACTACATGAACCCAAGGCTTATGTATGGATTGTGAGAACAACAAGCCATATTTAAAGAAAAAGACAGAAGAAAAATCTTGCTAAAAAGTGCAGAACCAGATGTGCTACGCTGTTGGTAAATAAATAAATAAATAGCAAATTTCTTGATGTAAGGAATAATATGCTGTTTGCTTACAGCATATTACAAAGTCTATCCAATGTCTTTCTCAGGAGAACCACAAATGTACAAGCAGTGAGTTTCGGTTTAAATAGAATAGAAATTAAGAAATTGGCGCCAAGACAAAAAAAGACAACCAACCACTGGGGATGCGAATAGTGTTTATTTGCTCATATAAATAAAGCTGAATATAAAAAATATACTTAACTCCTTAACGACTGCCGATACGCCTTTTAACGCAGTTAAGGGTACTTATTCCACAGCGCTGCTTTTTAACGGCTTTGAGAAATAAGGGTATAGCGACCGACAGCGTCGGAAAATCTCCGGGGTCTCGGCTACCGGGGGTAGCCGAGACCCCGGAGAACATGATTCAGGTCAGTTTCTTCTGTCTCCAGTGCTGTGATCGAGGTTATTCATCGAATAATGGCGACCACAAAAAAAAAGTCTGATTTCCCATTTATTTCTCTCTCCTCTGATATGATCTAGCACATCAGAGAAGAGAAATGGGGTCCCCTGAACCCCCCGGTACCTCTGGCACCTCCAGCATCCCCCGGTCCCTCTGAGGGTATGTTTCCACTATCAGGAAACAGTCCGGATTAGCTGCGTGTTTGACGCTGTGCATTGGCGCAGCGTCAAACACGCAGCGTCCAGATGTTACAGCATAGTGGAGGGGATTTCAAGAAATCCCGTCTCCACTATGTTGCAAAACACGCAGGCGGAAGACCTGCGTTTCCGGACATGCGGTGCATCTTTTCAGACCGCAGCATGTCCTAGTCCCTTGCGGCGACGCTGCATCGCCGCAAGGGAAATAACACAGGGCTATGCAGCCCTGCGATCATTCCGGATGTGTTCCGGAGGTGTCCTGAACACATCCGGAATGAGCGCGCGTTAAGAAGGGGGCGGGGCTTTGGGCAGAGCGGAATTTCCGCTCCGTCCAAAGCGCTGTGTTTCCGTACCATGGAAACACAGCCTGACTGTGTCCACTGGCCCTCGGTGTTTTCTTCCGAGAAGAAAATGGTGGGCGCATACGCAGTACGCTTACCAAGATCTGCCAGCCGGCACCCGGCAACAGTAGGAGATTTTTCCTATTGATTTGATCGCTGTGATAGACCCTATCACAGTAATCAAAATAAAAATAGTAAATCAAACCCCACTTATCCACTTATTATTTTTCCATTTTTTCGTTAGGGTTAGGGTTGGGGTTAGGGTTGGGGTTAGAACTAGGGTTAGGGTTGGGGCTAGAGTTAGGTTTAGAGCAAGGGTTAGGGTTGAAATATGGTTGGGCTAGGGTTAGGGTTGGGCTAGGGTTAGATTTGAAGTTAGACCTAAGGTTAGGGTTGGGCTAGGGTTAGGGTTGGGCTAGGGTTGGGCTAGGGTTAGGGTTGGGGTGAGGGTTAGGTTTGGGGCTAAGGTTGGGGTTGGGGCTAGGGTTGGGGTTAGGGTTGGGGTTAGGGTTGTGTTGCGGTTAGGGTGGTGTTGGGGTTATGGTTAGGGTTGGGATTATGGTTAGGGGTGTGTTGGTGTTAGGATTGGGATTAGGGCTGTGTTAGGGTTGGAGTTAGAATTGGGGGGTTTCCACTGTTTAGGTGCATCAAGGGGTCTCCAAACACGACATGGCGCCTGCCATTGATTCTCGACAATTTTGCGTTCAAGAATTCAAACGGTGCTCCCTCCCTTCTGAGCCCTGCCATGCACCCAAAAGGTGGCTTTCCCCCACATACAGGGTATCGGTGTACTCAAGCGAAATTGCACAACAAAGTTTGTGATCCATTTTCTCCTGATAACCTTGTGAAAATAAAAAACTTTGGTTCCAAAGTAAATTTTTCGTGAAAAAAGTAAGATGTTAATTTTTTCCTTACACATTGCTTTAGTTCTCGTGAAGCACCTGAAGGGTCAATAAACTTCTTGAATGTGGTTTTGCACACCGTGAGGGGTGCAGTTTGTAGAATGGTGTCACTTTGGTTTATTTTCTGTTATATTGACCCCCCAAATTCAACCCTAAAAAAACAATGTTTTTGAGAAATCGCTGGTCAACTTTTAACACTTATAACATCCTAACAAAAATAAATTATGTTTCCAAAATTGTGCTGATGTAGACATGTGAGAAATGTTATTTATTAACTATTTTGTGTGATATGACTCTCTGATTTAAGGGCACAAAAATTAAAAGTTTGAAAAGTGCAAATTTTTTGACAAATTTCCGTTTTTTTTCATAAATAAACGCAAATCATACTGAAGAGATTTTACCACTAACATGAAGTACAATATGTCACAAAAAACTTTCTCAGAATCAGTGGGATCCGTTGAAGCATTCCAGAGCTATAACCTCATAAAATGACAGTGGTCAGAATTGTAAAAATTGGCTTGGTCATTAAGTACAAAATTGGCTCTGTCACTAAGGGGTTAAACAATTGTATAAGTGTAGATATAAAAGAAGAAGTTTCATGAATGGTAAAGAGTGACAGAGAATAAAGAACTGTATGGTGATGTGTGTATTATCACAAAAATGGCTAATAAATAAGGGAAAGGAAATAACATAATACTTTAACCTCCTTTTGAATGCACTGCCATTCAGTACCTTTTGTTTTTTTCTATATATCATACTCTTACACCCATCTTAAACCGCTGTCTGCAATAACAAACCCCATCTTTCTTTTTTCATTTCTAACTTTTTTTTACTCTTTTGCACATTTCCACTATTCACAATACCACCTAAAGTTTTCCCTTGCATTCTCCTTCCTGTCTCACATCACTCTCAAATCTAATTTATTTGAATACTTTTCTTTTTCTTGTTTTATACATATTCTTTTCCATGCACTCCAAATTATTTAATTCAACTAGCACCAGCAATCTTTTCTTTCCTTACCACATTCCTTCCTTTCACTTAATTTTTTTATTTCATTTGACTTCTTCCCTCTCCCTTTAATTAATTTTTTTTTTCACCCCACCCCACCTTTTCTATCCATCTTCCTGGACTTCTGTTTTCAGCAGCCCTTTCTCAGTGGTCCTACCTGGAGTGCCTGCATCTCAGTTCCTAACCTGGAAACTTGCTTCTCACATAACACTGAGCTTGTCACTGGGTTTTACCTTCCCATGCTCGTGGCTTTATCTGGGGAATCTTTTTCTTACGTTTCCTCTCATTCTCCCTATTCATTTTTATTTCAACTTTTTTCATGGCACCACTAAATGTATTCACTCTAAAGGCTTCTTTTACATTTGCCGTGTTTTTTGCATTCTGTTTTTGCGGGTCTTTTTTGCCGTATTGCTGTATTTTTCACTGTCTTCTGCAAAAACGGGCCGCAAAAATCTTCTCGGATCGCCGTTTTTCTGGTTTGGAATAGCTTTTGAAAAGTTGAAAAAAGAACAAATACAAGAAATTGTCAAAAAATTGACAATAAAAAAAAAACTAAAAAAAAAGAATCCGCCCTTTCTCCAGTGGCATTTTCTTCTGGTCTTCACAGTCTGCAGAGCTCTGTGTCCTTTATTTGTTTATTTGGATAAATAAATAAACCTTCTCACAAAGTTAGTTTGAAAAATTTTATATAACAAAATAAAAAAAATTTTCACAGACAAATTTTTTTCCGAAATTTTTGGAACATACCAAAAAACAAACATTTCCTACATGATCTTAAAATAAATAAATAAAAAAAAAAGAATTTGGCATTTGTCATAAGAGCAGGTTATGTTCAAAATTCACATGTTAAGGAAGTTAGGGATGTCGTGGTCAAGCATCCCCATCTGGGAATGCACAGAAGATTGAGGAGTGCTAAAAAGACTAGATGAACCCTGAAATTGCAATGTGCCTCCGGAAGACTATGACAGATTTGCACTCGCCTGACGCTGCATAAAAGAATTGCGTACTCTACGCCTCATTGACTGCTTAAACCCATTAATAGCCTCCTCCAAATCAACCAGATGGGGTTCGTGAGAACATATAAATAACACTGCTCTGCTTGTTTTCCGGGAGCACATTGCGAAAATATGGGCTGAAGCTCCTTAATAGCTACTCCTCTGGGCCTTCTGTTTTTTTTTTCCTTAAAAACTCAAGGATTTCTTGTGATGTCTGAGGGAGGCATCATTTCAAGGGCAGCAGCAGAAGCAGTAGCAGCAGCAGCAGCAGCTCTCCACTTTCCATGGCTACTTCCACTTGTGCTTGGCTGCGATGCAATGTTTACAGTGACCCTTTCTGCAGGAGATTCGGAACTGTCTTCTGCAATGATGCTTCATTCGCTTGAATCAAAAGAAGTACTAGCACCACTGCTGCTTGACTGCTGCTGCTGTGATTATGTGGACTCTGCAGGTAGACTTTCTTCAGTTCTGCAAATGAAAACAATTTAAGTAGCTAGACAGCAAACATCAACATGGAGGATACATACAATATATATGTATATATACTTACTCGCGCATGCCAAGGACAGGAAGCAGAAATTGAAGCTGTTTAGTGAATCTGTAGGGCTTCTTTTCTTTACCACCAGCCTCTCCAGATCTCTTCTCTCTCCGCTTTGGCCTTTATTTCACGCTTCAATTGGTCCGTTGCAGATCCCCACTTGGTCTTAATGGTTTTCACTATAGTGAAAGAAAAACATAACTCAATTTAGCACTTTTTAAATTGTAAACAACAAGTATATCATGTCATATGCTGAGTACTTACATATCAAGTCTTGCTCTTTGAAATCTGTGCACTGCCAGCGGTTTGGGATGCATCCTCCCAGGCCCGCTCTTTCATCTCCCGGTCGTGATAGCTCTCACGTCTGGAATCCCAAATGCAGGGATGATCCTGAAGCAAAAAAGGGGGGTGATCAGCAATAGCATATTTTGGGAAAGCAAACTACTGAAATAAAATGACTAATCTGCTACCCCTCTTTTGCACCCTGCCACCCCTCTTTTGCACACTCTGCCAACCCTTCTTTTGCACTCTATGCAACCCCTCTATCTTATAACACCCACCTCCCATCTCTGTATGGCCCCCATCACAGCAAAAAACAACAGTACCCACGGTCCTCCATAATAACCTACAGCCTCCCCTACACTCCTCTACAACAAAGGGGAGCAGGGGGGCCTTTCAGCACCACTACATACCTGAACGAGAACGATGATTCTCTCCAGATCCATCTTGTATCTCTGCAGTGATAACCTTCTCAAAGTGATAAACAGGAAGTACATGGGAGTCTCCTAGTTAAAATACGGTGTTCCACAAATACGGTCTTCACGGTGTACCGCAAAATCAACATACTGGGAAAGCTTTCATTGTTTTTGCGGCCCCATTGAATTTCAATGGGGGCCGTGTCTGTAAGCCATGAAAAATATTGAGCAAGCTTGATATTTTTTCACGGCGGTAAATATGGCCCTCACGGCCATACGGCGTGCGGCGCTCCTACGATTCTTTGAGGCTCGTTTTTGCGGCCCCATAGAAATCTATTGGGGATGCAAACACGGGCCGCAAAAAGACGGCAAGTGTAAAAGAACCCTAATTGTGTTATTTTCTTTACCTTATTTGTTTGCTTTATTTCTGGTAATACACACATCGCCTCCTCAATTCTTTATTCTCTTTCACTCGTTATCAGTCACAAACCTCATTCGTTTATATCTACGCATGTACAATTTTTTAAATATATTTTACAGTTCGTTTTACAAATACGAGCGAAAAAAAAAATCGCCATTCACACCCCCAATGGGCAATTTTTTTGTCTTGGCCACAGTTTTTGAATTTCTGTAATATTTAAACCAAGACTTTGTCACTGCTTGTACATCTGTGGCTCTTCTAAGGAAGAAGTTGGCTAGACTTTGAAGGGAGTTGAAAATAATTGGCATATTATTTCTTGCATCAAGAAACTCGGATTTCATACTTCTATATTTACCAGCAGTGCAGCACATCCACTTCTCCACTCTTTAGCTTGAGATCCATGTTGGATTCCCCAACCAGCGAAGCGGGAGTTGGATTGTACTATTGAGCCCATGTAAGGCTATGTGCACACGTTGAGTAAATGGATACAGAACTTTCTGTACCATTTCTGCATCTCTTGGCAAAAAAACGCAGCTGCAAAAATGTGTGTTTTTGATGCGTTTTTTGACTGATTTGAGTGAGGTCAATGGCGAAAAACGCACAGAGAATTGATATGCTGCAGATTATTTTCTGCACCAAATCTGCAAGTTAAAAATACTCAATGTGTGCATGACACGTCTGGTTTCTCAATCACTTTGCTGGCATCAGGATTGCTTCAGGTTTTGCTAGCAAATCTGCATGGCAAAATCAAACCAAAAATGAATGAAATCTGCAATGTGTGCACAAGCCCTTAGAGTTATGCTTTGTCACAACTCAACCAGGTGAGAAGTTGCTGAACCACAAAAACACATTCTCTGAATAATGCCCAATATGCCCTTTTTTGTCCTTTCGGCTTCTATTCAAAAGAAAAATCTCTACATTTTAAAAATGTAAACACAACCGTCTACCTCACATAATGTACATGCTGTAAGAAAATATATAGAATTTTTGCATGCTTCCTTGTTGTAATAGTCCAGCACTAGACCTGTACACATCTCTGGACTACCGATGTTGGTTACTACAGGTTACCATCCGTTTCCTTCTAGCTAGATTGGTTGAGGCCACTTCGACATTACTAAGGCTGTGTTTACATGAAAAATGCATACCTAGAAGACCTGAGTTTTGTACACGTCTTGTATAAGCAATTAGTCTTTGCAGTAATGAGAGCCGCGGCAGTGAAATTTTGCGGGTAATTTGGGTGGTGTTAAAGGATCCTCTCACCTGTAATTGTTAGTCCTGGAATAATAAAAATGATCCAGCACTTTCCATCTAGCTTACAAATTAGGAAATTTGGTGTCAGTTAAAAGATACTGATAAATGACCTGTTGCTTGACTTCTCGTGAACAAAGAAATAGATTCTTGGAAAATTAAGATATTCCTACTCCTAAGTAACTATGATACAGCTTTCCTTCAACATACTGTTTCTATGGAAACTATGTAGCCAATGACCTGGGAACAAGCAATACTGTGCAACTACAGAGAGAAGAAAAGTCTGCAAAGATTTTAAGTGGTGACTTGTGCAAACCTTTTCTGAGAAGTAGCCATATAAACCATCTAATTATCTAGCTATTTATTTGCCAAAATGATAAAAATGCAACTTTTACTGATCATCTTTATTTTCCCTATTATTCAAATATTATTATTATTATTATTATTATAACTATGAATAATAAAGTAAGAATATTGAAGCAACATGTTGTGGCTTCCATTGATTATCAAAAAGTAGAACATATTTTCTGCAAAATATATATTTTTTTAATATATTAAAAGTGAAAAGGCCAATTACTAATAAAAATATATGGGTGATTAAAGGTAAAATATACAATTTGTTCCCCTTATGGTTTATTAGACGCAACAGATGAATTGTGAAGATTATTTCCCTGCAAGGTCTTTAACAGCGCTGATGATTTTTAGGGATGCCTAATTTTAAAAGGAATGTATCACTCATATTATTTTAATAATTATAATCAGCTAGTGATATCTGTTTTTTGTTAATTGTAGATTTTTGTTGCCTGAGCGTCTGTTAACATAATTTTAGAGACGATGAGTAGACAGTGGTACTTAAACTATTTATTTGGCTAACATGAGTTTTTATATATAGCTTTATATATACAGTACAGACCAAAAGTTTGGACACACCTTCTCATTTAAAGATTTTTCTGCATTTTCATGACTATGAAAATTGTAAATTCACACTGAAGGCATCAAAACTATGAATTAACACATGTGGAATTATATACTTAACAAAAAAGTGTGAAACAACTGAAAATATGTCTTATATTCTACGTTCTTCAAAGTAGCCACCTTTTGCTTTGATGACTGCTTTGCACACTCTCGGCATTCTCTTGATGAGCTTCAAGAGATAGTCACCGGAAATGGTCTTCCAACAATCTTGAAGGAGTTCCCAGAGATGCTTAGCACTTGTTGGCCCTTTTTCCTTCACTCTGCGGTCCAGCTCACCCCAAACCATCTCGACTGGGTTCAGGTCTGGTGACTGTGGAGGCCAGGTCATCTGGCGTAGCACCCCATCACACTCCTTCTTGGTCAAATAGCCCTTACACAGCCTGGAGGTGTGTTTGGGGTCATTGTCCTGTTAAAAAATTAATGATGGTCTAACTAAATGCAAACCGGATGGAATAGCATGCCACTGCAAGATGCTGTGGTAGCCATGCTGGTTCAGTATGCCTTCAATTTTGAATAAATCCCCAACAGTGTCACCAGCAAAGCACCTCCTCACCATCACACCTCCTCCTCCATGCTTCACTGTGGGAACCAGTCATGTAGAGTCCATCTGTTCACCTTTTCTGCATCGCACAAAGACACGGTGGTTGGAACCAAAGATCTCAAATTTGGACTCATCAGACCAAAGGACTAATGTCCTTCCTTGTGTTCTTTAGCCCAAACAAGTCTCTTCTGCTTGTTGCCTGTCCTTAGCAGTGGTTTCCTAGCAGCTATTTTACCGTGAAGGCCTGCTGTACAAAGTCTTCTCTTAACAGTTGTTGTAGAGATGTGTCTGCTGCTAGAACTCTGTGTGTCATTGACCTGGTCTCTGAGCTGCTGTTAACCTGCGATTTCTGAAGCTGGTGACTCGGATAAACTTATCCTCAGAAGCAGAGGTGACTCTTGATCTTCCTTTCCTGGGGCGGTCTTCATGTGAGCCAGTTTCTTTGTAGCGCTTGATGGTTTTTGCAACTGCACTTGGGGACACATTCAAAGTTTTCCCAATTTTTCGGACTGACTGACCTTCATTTCTTAAAGTAATGATGGCCAATCGTTTTTCTTTACTTAGCTGCTTTTTTCTTGCCATAATACAAATTATAACAGTCTATTCAGTAGGACTATCAGCTGTGTATCCACCAGACTTCTGAACAACACAACTGATGGTCCCAACCCAATTTATAAGGCCAGAAATCAAGAGAATGCCAAGAGTGTGCAAAGCAGTCATCAAAGCAAAAGGTGGCTACTTTGAAGAACCTAGAATATAAGACATGATTTCAGTTGTTACACACTTTTTTGTTAAGTATATAATTCCACATGTGTTAATTCATAGTTTTGATGCCTTCAGTGTGAATGTACAATTTTCATAGTCATGAAAATACAGAAAAATCTTTAAATGAGAAGGTGTGTCCAAACTTTTGGTCTGTACTGCATATATAATATATATATATACCAGCCACTACACTATACCGGGGGGTATATATATATATGTATATATATATATATATGCACAATGTCAAGATTAAGTGACAGGGAATGACGATAAATGATAATATAGTAAAATATGGCACAATCAGAACACAACACAATTAAACTGGATATCTATACGGTAATATATATCTACACTGTTCTTTATATTTATAGTTTAGTGCCTATTATCGTAGATATTAGCTAGTTCTAAATCCTTAACCGAACGCTATCACTTTTAATAATGGGTCCATCACTGTTGCCTTTACTCTAAGCGTCTCAAAACGTCACACAGGCCCTAACCAGGGTCACTGTTATTTTCAGCTAGGCCGCGAGTCCCGGATTGGTGAGTTACTTGCTACACAGTACGCTCGCCACACTGCCTTCTTCATTCCTTGGAGTACTGCCCGGCCCACACTCTGTACTTTATGTTTATGTTGGAAGCTCACACGAACACTCCTCTCTGCAACCTAGCTGTCCCTCTTGGCCCTGCCTCGGCTCATTGGACTCAGATCTCTCAGCCCTGGTCACACGGATCTAGTGTTTCTCGGTTCTCCACTCATGTTGGGTTATTCGGTCCTCTACTTGGATCTAATCTCAGTTAGTCACTTGCAATGGTGGCTATAAGCCAATTCTGCTACAACACACGTTCGTCCTGTTCAGGTTCAGGCGCCGACTCCTGTCCTCCTAGGCCTTTTATAATTACTAACTGTGCCAGAGCTGTCACAAGACATGGTGTCTTTTCCGATCTCTTCACCAAGGGCACATTTACTTTACTCTTGGGTTCCTATTGCTGTAATTCTTTTTGCTTTCACTATCTCTATAGTTTTTGACCATCAGATGGCGGAGTTCGCTTGCAGCCACACATTACCTTCATGTGTATTCTGTTGCAATGGTAAATAAGGTTGTTGCAATGGTAAAAAAAAATATGGTCAATCAAGTCAAATATACTATAGGTGTTGCTGCTACATGTCATAGCACCAATGCAATCGCAGGCAGGGGAACATTGCATCAGTCTTGATTGCAGAGAGGTCTGCTGGTCAATCACGCAGGTGGCAGGTGTTTGTATGGCAAAAGCTTCACAGAGCAGGTATCAAAGCTTACCCTGTTAGTAAGCTAATTTAGGCTCTCTTTCAGAAAAATTTTCATTATTTTGCTTTTGTGGTGATGGTCTAAAAGCATACCTATCCAATAGTCATCTCTTTGCTTCATGTTAACAATACACCTGGCGTCCCACAAGCATTGCAGCATACCGCTTGCCATGCTTGCCAGCATGACCAAGGGCCCAGTTGTTCCATAATCATAACCAAACTGTGACTGTTGGTTGTCATGGTTTGCCTTAATACTGCTTTCGCCAAATCTATGTCCTCACTCACTTTCAGGCTGCCCTTCCTCTTGCTCCTCCTCTTAATCCAAATCTTGCAGTATGTAACATGAATCTTTAGGGTCCTCAACAGACACTGAGTGACAATGAAAAGGTGAAAATTGGTGTTCTTCCTCCTGCCCCTCTTGCATGCTGGTGTTTTTTACAGGATAAAATGTTAGAGAGATTACATCGCTGATTCCACCACCTATCCCGACTGCCAAATTTTGCTGTCTTTTCAAAGGCGACATGCATCACTCATTAGCTTCCAATGTCTGATCTCAAAGTGATCTCACCATGCAATTTACAGCTGCATGATGTAGTCCGTTACCACTTTATGCTGTTCGCACAAATTCTGCGACATATGCAGTCATGGCCAATAGTGTTGGCACCCATGACATTTTTCCAGAAAATGAAGTATTTCTCCCAGAAAATTTTGCAGCAACTGCACTTGTTTTGTTATACACATGTTTATTTACTTTATGAAAATTGGAAAAAACACAAAATAACAGAGATAAAAAGGCAAATTAGACATTTTTTCACACAAAACCCCAAAAATGGTCAGGACAAAATTGTTGGCACCCTAAATTTAAAGGGAACTTGTCAGGTCCCCAATGCCTTTTAATCCAGCAGCATTCAACTATGTGTGATTAAAATCCCTCCCTAACCAGCCCTGTATAACATAATTCAGTTAAATAAATGCTTTAAAAAAGCATTTATAACCTCTGCATGAGGGTGTTACAGTTCGAGTTCCCGCTGCTGCACAAGGGGAGTCTCGAACCAGTCCCTGCGGCATTCGTCTCCGGCCGCAGTAGAGCCTGCTCAGCAGAGCCATCAGTCCCAGCATCTTGCCCATTCCAGTACTGTGCAGAGACTTACTGCTGCCTCTCCTGGATCTGCTATTACAGCCAGTGCTCGAGCAGACGTCTTTGGGACGAAGTCCTGCGTTTCCCTTCTGAGCATGCCAGGGTAGAGTCCACCAAGTTGGCACCTCGCTTTTTGGGCCCCTTTAAAGTTCTTGAGCAGGTGAACCCTGTGGTTTACCGCCTAGCCCTTCCGCCTCGCCTTGGTATCACTGACACCTTTCACGTGTCCCTCCTGAAAGCCATGTCATTTCCCGGTTTTCCGAGTCATCTGCCGGGACGTCGGGTTCATCTATCGACGATCATGAGGTGAACGCCATTGTTGGGTGCAAGGTGGTACGAGGCAAAAAATTTTATTTGGTGGATTGGAGGGGTTATGGGCCTGAGGATAGGTCCTGGGAGCCTGCCGAACATGTTCACGCTCCGCAGCTCATCGCTGCCAAGGCCCAAAGTAGGGGGGGGGCCATGTTAGGGTTCGAGTTCCCGCTGCTGCACAGTCCCTCTGCGGTCCCCCATTTGTCTCTGGCCGCAGTGGAGCCTGCTCAGCAGAGACGTCAGTCCCAGCGTCTTGCCCATTCCAGTACTGTGCAGAGACTTACTGCTGCCTCTCCTGGATCTGCTATTATAGCCAGTGCTGGAGCAGACGTCTTTGGGATGAAGTCCTGTGTTTCCCCTTCTGAGCATGCCCAGGGTAAGATCTCTCATTGGAGATCAGGGGTCACATGTTCAGGTACTGCAGCAGCTCCTATTGGTCCGCCAGGAAGGTCCTGAAACTGCATGTGTTTTGGAACAGTTTCTCATTGGTCCTTGTTTCTGGCAGGTCCTGTAGCTGTTGCTATAAAAGGGTGGCATGGCTGGGCCGCCATGCGCTAATATCAATTGTCATATGCTTTGCGCCAGTGTGGTCATGCGTGTGTGTGGTTAGGGCCCGGCTGAAATAAGCCCCTAGAATACCGACTTAATCGGTGAGGAGTTTGGTATGCTAGCTGGTCAGGGTCAGTGTCCTAGATGCCCTAGATTACCGGCATAACCGGTGAGGAGTTTGATTGCCGTATTCAGGGCCTGGCGTTCAGACGCCATAGATTGCGGGTGACTTCGCGAGGACATTAGCGCATGATCACATTCTATGTTCGCTTAGCAGTCAACTGTGTACCTGGGTGCCTGACAGGACACAGAAGTTTTTCTCAGTGGCTCTGTGACGTAACAGGGTTCGCTTTCAACGCTAGACAGCGCCCTAGCGTGTTTATTTTGCGACTCAGTGGTGTTAAGTGAGTTCGCACACATCACCATATAGCGCTGCGGCACTCCTTCTAGCGGCTCTGTGGAATAACAGAGTTCGCACATATTGCCACAGCGCGTTACGGCGTTTATTTTGGCGACTCTGTGGGATAACAGAGTTCGCTTTGCGCCATTTTACTAGCAGCAGGCTCCGCCTGCACGGTGGACCCCGGGCTGCGAACGCACCTCTCCATAATATCTATTAGGTGTGTTCCGCAGGCTCTTAACATAATATTAGCGCCAGGGTCTGGCTAGTAAAATGGCGGATGACCAGCGTCTACCGCAGTACATCCAGCAGCTGGAGGGTAGGTTGGCGGCTTTTGATCGCACAACCTCAGCTGTGGATGTTACCGCAGTCGCTGTTCAGGCTGCTTGCGTGGCTGCAGCCAGTTTGTCCTCTGCTACCTCTGCCCCTACATTGTCCCACCTCCCGCTTCCTGACAAGCTTGCCGGTGACAGCAAGCAATGTCGGGGATTCGTGAGTCAGTGCTCTATACAGCTCGAGCTTCTGGCTGCACGTTTCCCCACGGATCGGGCACAAGTGGGTTTTGTACTGTCTCTACTCTCGGGCAAAGCATTGGAGTGGGCAAAGCCGCTTTGGGAACGCGACGATCGTGTGGTGCGGAGTGCTCCTCGTTTCCTGGAGGCTCTTAAGAAGGTCTTTTTAGGACCTCAGGTCACCCACGATATGGCGCTACAACTGCTGGCATTGGCACAGGGTTCGTCTTTGGTCAGTCAATTTTCCGTCCAGTTTCGGACTCTGGCCTCAGAGCTAGACTGGTCGGATAAAGTTCTCATTCCAGTCTACTGGCGAGGACTGGCTGACCATGTTAAAGACGCTTTGGCTACCAGGGAGATTCCCACCACACTGGAGAAGCTTATCTCCATATCTACCTGCATCGACCTCTGTTTTCACGAGCGGAGGTTGGAGCGAGCCCAGTGTAGGCAGAGGATTCGGTTGGCTCTCACCTTTGCCACACCGCTCGAATCCCCCTATCTTGCGTCAGAATCCCAAAAGGCCACAGAGGTTCCTCGTGCAGGACCTAAGTCTCGAGTCGTCCGAGTATCTGTGGTCTGTAACCTTTGTCAGCAGACAGGACACTATGCCAACAAATGTCCACAGCGATCGGGGAAGTGATCGCGTCTAGTGGCCCTGGGAGGAGGTTCACTAGAGACAGCGGCATTTTCCTCCAAGATGACATTTAAAGGGACAGTCACTGTGGACTCTTCCACACTTACAGTCGAGCTTTGTGTGGACTCAAGAGTAGAGGGGAATTTCATGTCATCCACCTTTGCACGTCGCCACGCAATACATCTGATAGCGCTCGACAAACCAGTGACTGTCCTGGTAGTGAATGGGTTGACATTGCCCTCGCCAATTACACATCAGACTGTCCCTCTTACTTTGTGTGTACCCCCTTCCCATCAGGAAATTATTTCCCTTCTCATCCTTCCCGAGGGAATAGACGAAATCCTACTGGGGAGTACCCTGGCTCCATTCCCACTCCCCTCATATTGAGTGGACCTCCGGTAGGATACTGGGTTGGAGTGAGTCATGTAAGGACAGATGTGTCAGGGAGTGCATTCAGGTTACCACTACATAGATACCCGCAGATCTTTATCCTCTTCCCAAGTGTTATCAGTCATATGCAGACGTGTTCTCTAAAAAGGCTGCGGAGACTCTGCCGCCCCATCGTCCCTACAACTGTCCTATTGACCTCTTGCCTGGAGCAGAACCTCCTCGGGGAAGGGTCTATCCCCTCTCCTTCCTGAGACGGAGGCTATGTCTCAATATATCCAGGAGAATCTGGCAAGAGGGTTCATTAGGAAATCGGTGTCACCAGCAGGAGCGGGGTTCTTCTTCGTGCAGAAGAAGAATGGAGAATTACGTCCGTGTATAGATTACAGAGGTCTTAACGCCATCATCGTTAAGAATAAGTACCCGTTGCCCTGATCTCTGAGCTCTTTGATAGGCTCCGGGGAGCAAGGGTATTTACTAAATTAGATCTGCGTGGTGCTTATAACCTGATTCGCATCCATGAGGGGGACGAATGGAAGACGGCTTTTAATTCCAGGGATGGGCATTATGAATACCTGGTGATGCCTTCAGGCTCTGTAATGCCCCAGCCGTTTTCCAAGACTTTGTCAATGATATCTTCCGGGATATGCTTTCCACCTCTGTAGTAGTCTATCTGGATGATATTCTCATCTTTTCTCCAGATATTGACTCTCACCGGAGGGATGTCTGCAAAGTCTTCGACCTGTTACGGGCGAACTTCCTCTATGCAAAGTTGGAGAAATGCATGTTTGAGCAGGAGTCTTTACCTTTCCTGGGCTATATCATCTCCGCCCAGGGATTGGCTATGGATCCTGCCAAACTACAGGCTGTGATGGAGTGGCAAGAACCCCATTCTCTTAAAGCGGTGCAGCGCTTTATGGGGTTCATAAATTACTATCGCCAATTCATTCCCCACTTCTCCACTTTGGTAGCTCCCTTGGTAGCCCTCACCAAGAAGGGAGCCAATCCCAAATTGTGGTCAGAGGAGGTCTCCAAGGCCTTTACTTCAATTAAGTCCCATTTTGCAAGCACTCCCATCTTACATCGCCCCGAGGTTGATAAGCCTTTTTTATTGGAGATCGATGCCTCGTCCATTGGTGCTGGAGCAGTCCTTTTTAAAAAGGATGCTCAAGGTCGGAAACATCCTTGTTTCTTCTTTTCCAAGACCTTCACACCAGCAGAGAGGAATTATTCCATTGGGGATAGGGAGTTGCTAGCCATGAATTTGACCTTTTCCGAGTGGAGACATCTCCTGGAGGGGGCTCGCTTTCCCTTTCAAGTTTTCACTGACCACAAAAATTTGGTCTATTTACAGACCGCCCAGCGACTAAATTCTCGTCAGGCCAGATGGTCCCTGTTCTTCTCTCGGTTTCATTTCACCCTCCATTTCCTCTCCGGTGAGAAGAACATTCGGGCCAATGCGCTTTCCCGCTCCGTGGTGTCCTCTGAGGAGGTGGAGGAGGAGCCTCGGTTGATTGTCCCCACAGAGAGCCTAAGAACTGTGGCCCCGGTTTTGTTTGAGTCTGTGCCTCCGGGCAAGACTTTTGTGCCCACCAATTTGCGACCGGAGGTACTCTCTTGGTCACATTCGTCCAGGGTGGGTGGACATTTTGGGGCAAAAAGGACATCTGAGTTGCTGGCGAGGACATACTGGTGGCCACATATGGTCCGTGACGTCAGGGAATACGTTCAGGCGTGCGTCTCCTGCGCCAAGAATAAGTCCCCTCGACAACGGCCAGCTGGGCTACTTTTCCCTTTACCGGTGGCAGACAGGCCTTGGGAGATGGTCGGGATGGATTTTGTGGTGGGCTTACCCAAGTCTCGGGGCTGCACTATCATCTGGGTGATAACCGACCACTTCTCCAAAATGGTGCACTTAGTGCCATTACCACGGTTACCGTCTGCACGGGCCTTGGCAGCATTGTTCATTAGGCATATTTTCCGCCTACACGGTATGCCAGACAAAATTGTCAGTGATCGAGGTCCCCAGTTTGCGTCTCGGTTCTGGAGAGAGCTGTGTCGTTTACTCAGCATTGAGTTGAATCTCTCCTCTGCATACCATCCCGAGACTAATGGGTTGGTAGAGAGGGCCAACCAGACCTTGGTCACATATTTGCGACATTTTGTCTCTGCCAGGCAGGATGACTGGGCATCCTTGCTACCGTGGGCTGAGTTCGCTCTAAATAATGCTGTGGCTGACTCCACCGGACAGACCCCATTCCTCCTGAACTACGGTCAGCATCCGCGGGTACCAGTGCCCATGCCCGTGTCTTCCGCCGATTCCAGGGTGGCAGATTGGGCTGTGGAGGCACGGGACATTTGGGACCGTACCTAGGATGACATTCAGGCCTCCAAAGAGAGGATGAGGTCTTCGGCCGATGCCCATCGGCGCCCCGCTCCTACATTTGTTCCGGGTGACCTAGTGTGACTTTGTGCCCGAAACATTAGGCTACGTGTAGAGTCCACCAAGTTGGCACCTCGCTTTTTGGGCCCCTTTAAAGTTCTTGAGCAGGTGAACCCGGTGGTTTACCGCCTAGCCCTTCCGCCTCACCTTGGTATCACCGACACCTTTCACGTGTCCCTCCTGAAACCCGTGGCCATTTCCCGGTTTTCCGAGTCATCTGCCGGGACGTCGGGTTCATCTACCGACGATCATGAGGTGAATGCCATTGTTGGGTGCAATGTTATGATTTGGTAGCTGAGGAGAGCAGGCAAAAACGGCAATACACCAGAGAGGTTGGAATCTACTGGATTGCAGTACCCTGACTAACCACCACAACTAAAGGCAGCCGTGGGAGCGTTCCTAAGTTGGTCCAAGATGCCTCGTCACAGCCTGAGAGGTTAACTACACCTAAAGATAGAAAGAGGAAAGCTATCTGCCCCGGAGCAGATCCCCAAAGAAATTAGGAAGCCCCAAACATGTAATGGCGGTTAGACAAGAGGAAATACAGACACAGACAGAAAATAGTAAGAGCAAACGTTGGGGCCCAATCTGCCTAGAAATAAAAAGGATAGGAAGGACACTTACTGCAATCTAAAAAACCCTAAAAAATACCAACTCTACTAATTGAAAAAACACCTGAGATCACACGACCTCTACCACCGAAATTAGTTCTCTGGTGTAACAAAACTAAGCCGCAGCCACTGAAAAAACTGGAAAAGGCAAATGAACAAACAACAGTGGCTCAGATAAACTGAGAGGAGCACAAGCCCCCGGAGGGGACCTGGCTGACCTCCACAGAAGTGCAGGGAACAATGCAAAAAGCAAGCACAAAAATAAAAACAGAAAATATCTTATCTGAGAGCAGGAGAAGAGGCAAGACTCAGCAAGCTTCCAAGTGAACCAGGAACCACAGTTGAGACAAGAACAATTGATCACCGGCAACCATGATGGGAGGGAACCTCCCTTATATAAGACCAGTCTGTAACTCTTGATTGCCAATCTTCATTGAATGGTTCAGTACTGTTTGCAACCACCAGAGGGAGCTTCTGCTCAGAATTCATTTCTAACACATTCACAACAGTGCAAGGTGGTACGAGGCAAAAAATTTTATTTGGTGGATTGGAGGGGTTATGGGCCTGAGGATAGGTCCTGGGAGCCTGCCGAACATGTTCACGCTCCGCAGCTCATCGCTGCCTTTGAACGCAGCGAGACCCAAAGTAGGGGGGCCCTAGGAGGGGGGTAATGTCAGGGTTTCAGTTCCCGCTGCTGCACAAGGGGAGTCTCGAACCAGTCCCGCTGCGGTCCCCCATTCGTCTCCGGCCGCAGTGGAGCCTGCTCAGCAGAGACGTCGGTCCCAGCGTCTTGCCCATTCCAGTACTGTGCAGAGACTTACTGCTGCCTCTCCTGGATCTGCTATTATAGCCAGTGCTGGAGCAGACGTCTTTGGGATGAAGTCCTGCATTTCCCCTTCTGAGCATGCCCAGGGTAAGATCTCTCATTGGAGATCAGGGATCACATGTTCAGGTACTGCAGCAGCTCCTATTGGTCTGCCAGGAAGGTCCTGAAACTGCATGTGTTTTGGAACAGTTTCTCATTGGTCCTTGTTTCTGGCAGGTCCTGTAGCTGTTGCTATAAAAGGGTGGCATGGCTGGGCCGCCATGCGCTAATATCAATTGTCATATGCTTTGCGCCAGTGTGGTCATGCGTGTGTGTGGTTAGGGCCCGGCTGAAATACGCCCCTAGAATACCGACTTAATCGGTGAGGAGTTTGGTATGCTAGCTGGTCAGGGTCGGTGTCCTAGATGCCCTAGATTACCGGCATAACCGGTGAGGAGTTTGATTGCCGTATTCAGGGCCTGGCATTCAGATGCCATAGATTGTGGGTGACTCCCGCGAGGACATTAGCGCATGATCACGTTCTATGTTCGCTTAGCAGTCAACTGTGTACCTGGGTGCCTGACAGGACACAGAAGTTTTTCTCAGCGGCTCTGTGACGTAACAGGGTTCGCTTTCAACGCTAGACAGCGCCCTAGCGTGTTTATTTTGCGACTCAGTGGTGTTAAGTGAGTTCGCACACATCACCATATAGCGCTGCGGCACTCCTTCTAGCGGCTCTGTGGAATAACAGAGTTCGTACATATTGCCACAGCGCGTTACGGCGTTTATTTTGGCGACTCTGCGGGATAACAGAGTACGCTTCTTGCGCCATTTTACTAGCAGCAGGCTCCGCCTGCACGGTGGACCCGGGCTGCGAACGCACCTCTCCATAATATCTATTAGGTGCGTTCCGCAGGCCCTTAACAGAGGGCTTTGACTAGCCGATGGGGTGTTAGTTCCCCAGACTAGTCAACCCTCTTTCTATGTTATCACGCCCCTGTGGGGGTGATAGCAAAATCAAAATTTTCACAAGCACCGCCATTGCCGCTTATGCAAATCTAGCACATACGTACCGCTCATAACGGCAGTGCCACTACGTCTCTGAAGCTGAGTGTACTCTTCCCGGCTTCAGAGGCGTACACTGCACATGTCTGGAAATTTAGAAGAAGTTGTCCGATTATGTGCAGTGCACGCCTCTGAAACGGGAAGTGTACACCTGGCTTCAGAGATGCAGTGATGCTGTTGGAATGAGCAGCGTACATGCACTAGACTGCATAAGTGGTGATGATGCTGCTCGTGAAAATTAGGTTAGCACTTCCACAGGGGCGTGATAACATGGAAAGAGGGCTGATTAATCTGGGGAACTAATGCCTCTTAGACAAGTGAATGCCCTTATTAGCATAGGAAAAGCGATCAATCACTTACTATAACCATCAGCAAGCTTCTTACACCTCTTAACTGGAATTCTGGACCACTCTTCGATTGCAAACTGCCCCAGGTCTCTCATAATTGAAGGTCACCTTCTCTCAACAGCAATTTTAAGATCTCTCCACAGGTGTTCAATGGGATTTAGATCCTGAATCCTTGCTGGCCACTTCCGAACTCTCCAGCACTTTGTTTCCACCCATTTATGGATGCTTGTTGAAGTATGGTAGGGGTTATTATCCTGCTGGAAGACCCATGATCTAGGACGCAAACTCAGCTTTCTGACACTGGGCACTACATTGCCACCCAAAATCCATTGGTAATCTTCAGATTTCATGATGCTTTGAACATAGTCAAGGCACTTAGTGGCAGAGGCAGCAAAACAACCTTAGAGCATTTTTGCACCTTCCCCACATTTGACTGTAGGTACTGTGGTCTTTTCTTTGTATGCCTCATTCCATTTTCAGCAAACAGTAGAATGATGTGCTTTATCAAAAAGGTCTATCTTGCTCTCATCTGTCCATAAGACACTTTCCCAGAAGAATTTTGGCTTACTCAGGTACATTTTGGAAAAATGCAGTTCAGTTTTTTTATGTCTCAGTGTCAGCAGTGGGGTCGTCCTGGGTCTCCGCCATAGCGGTTCATTTCATTTAAATGTCGATGGATAGTTTGATCTGACACTGAAGCACACTGAACCTGCAGAACAGCTTGAATTTCTTTGGAACTTGATTAAGGCTGCTTAGGTACATTTTGGAAAAATGCAGTTCAGCTTTTTTATGTCTCTGTGTCAGCAGTGGGGTGTCCTGGGTCTCCGCCATAGCGGTTCATTTCATTTAAATGTCGATGGATAGTTTGATCTGACACTGAAGCACACAACCTGCAGAACAGCTTGAATTTCTTTGGAACTTGATTAGGTCTGCTTATCCACCATCCATACTATCCTGCTTTGCAACGTTTCATCAATTTTTTTCTGCCTTCCACATTTAGGGAGATTAGGTACATTGTCATGGGTTGTAAACTCCTTGATTATGTTGCACACCATGTACAAAGGAACATTAAGATCTCTGGAGATGGACGTGTAACCTTGAGATTGTTGATATTGTTCTCAGATAGTTCTCTTCTCCTTATGCCCTCCATGTTTAGTATGGCACACACAGACAAACAATGCAAAGATTAAGTCAACTTCTACCCTTTTTATTTGGTATTAGGTGTGATTTTCACATTGCCTACACCTGTTACTTTCCACACGTGAAATTGAATGAGCATCACATGCTTCAAACAAAGTTGTTTACACACAATTTTGCGAAGGTGCCAACATTTTGGTTCTGCCCATTTTTGAGGCTTTGTGTGAAACAATAACCAATTTGCCTTTTTATTTTGTGTTGTTCTAATACACATAAATGAAATAAACATGTGTATAACAAAACACATGTAATTGCATTAATTTTCTGAGAGAAATACTTAATTTTCTGGAAAAATTTCAAGAGTGCCAACACTTTTGGCCATGCCTGTATATATAGCGTTGGATTCCAGTGTGTTGCATCATTGCAAACTATGTAGCGCTTTAAAAGCCATTTTTTTTGCAAAACCAGGAAACTTATTTAAATCGGCTGACAATTTTCCACCCTTAGTCACACCTTGCTCAAGTGTGCATCAAATTTAGGATGTGGGTCATGCAAGGGGTGTGGGTTATTTTATCTGACAATAAGGCAACCAGAATGTTCAGGGCATTGTCACTCTCAATTCCAAGTTGTAGTTCACAAGGAGTCACCCAGTGGGCTAGTTGCTTCTTAATGCACACCAGCAACTCTTCTGTCGTGTGGCTTTTCTCCCTAAGGAATTCATGCTGTAAATTGGCTTGCCAGTTCTTTGCCTCATATGAGCAAAAAGAATGAGTGCCCTGACACCAATTTCCCCCTCTTAGGCTGGTTTCACATTTGCGCCTGTGAACGCAGTGTTTTATCCGCATACATCCGCATGCGTCCTGCGTACATATGTTTAACATGGTGTGTTAAATGCCAAGAGTGTGCAAAGCAGTCATCGAAGCAAAAGGTGGCTACTTTGAAGAACCTAGAATATAAGACATAATTTCAGTTGTTACAAAAAAGTTAAGTATATATTTCCACATGTGTTAATTCATAGTTTTGATGCCTTCAGTGTGAATTTACAATTTTTTATAGTCATGAAAATACAGAAAAATCTTTAAATGAGAAGGTGTGTCCAAACTTTAGGTCTGTACTGTATATATTTATAGTTCATAGAGTTCTACGTAGCATAATAGCCGCTAAATCAATTGCCGGCTTCAGTAAAATCATTACCGAACCCGACATGATATGACACATGGTTTACATATAGTAAACCATGTCATAGCAAAACGATTTATATATGTCAGTGTTTAATCAATTTAGCAGTTTGTGTTAGAAAAATTTGGAACTCTAGGGGTTAAATTTAAGGCTATAATCGTGGAAAAAAATTGCGTGGGCTTCCGCACAATTTTCTTCGCCAAAGAGGGAAAGCCAGTGAGTGAGGGCAGATATTAATAGCCTAGAGAGGGACCATTGTTTTTGGGCCCCCAGCTACAAACATCTGGCCCCAGCCATCCCAGAAAAGGCATATCTATAAGATGCGCCTTTTCTGGCACTTAGCCTCTCTATTCCCATTGCTTTTAGTGGTGGCTCATGGGTTAATAAGGGGTTATTGTCACCTTGCTCATTAATCCGAGTTAGTAATGAAGAGGTGTCAATAAGACAACTATCCATTATTAATCCTATAGTAGTAAAAGGTTAAAAAGACACACACACATTAATTCAAAATTCTTTTAATGAAGTACGGTAATTACACAATGTTTTTGACAAAATTTATTATGCTGCCAATCCAACTGAATCCTTTGTTCTGTAACAAAAAAAAAAAACAACAATATCCATACCTCTCCGCAGGTTCCCCGCTGCAATCCATCACAAGGGGTTAACTAGTTTACAACCGGGACCGATACTAATGCTACCGGCCCGGCTGTAAATCACTGCAGAATGAATGAAATCCTGAAATCATGTCTGTGCAGGCGCCCGACTGAGGCTTGTGAGGACCCAGAATAAAAAATGTAGATTACATAAAATATTTATGAATTTCTTGCTGCAAAGGAACTGTTGGATGATAGGTATTCTGTGTAAAGCATCAGGATTAGTTAAAGAGAAGAGGCAGAAATAAAAGCTATTTACACCACTCATTAGATTATCGGTATGTGATTCAAATGACAGATCCTTTTTGGTTAATTACAAGTGTAACTGTCAAGAGTATGCAGAAATATTAAAATTAATAAACATCTATTTGCGAGCTCCCTTAGCTCTGATAATTAGCTTACTAAGCAAACTATTAGACATTCCAATCAAGTTGGTATCATGTAAAATTCCCAGTTAGCAGGCTAATGACAGACTCCACATCAGCACTGTGTTTATTTGGTGACTACTGGGGGATTGACAGACTGCAGCTCAGTATGTTAATAAAAGAGATTTTTTTTTTTTTTACATCTAGTGAGATGACAGGTAATCTTTTACCACAACAGCATTTAATTTATAATGATCATTTATGACTTGCTTCAGAATAAGATAAGTGTAGAAAATCTAAAAATGTGAAGGTAGTTAATAATAGTTACCCGTATATACTCGAGTATAAGCCGAGATTTTCAGCCCATTTTTTAGGGCTGAAAGTGCCCCTCTCGGCTTATACTCGAATCATATACCTGGGGGTCGGCGGGGAGGGGGAGCGGAGATGTCCTATATACTCACCCCCTCCTTGCACGGTCTCTGCAGCCCCTGCTCTTCTCCCACGGTCTCTGGGTTCAGCGATCACGTGGTACCGCTCATTAAAGTCATGAATATGCACATATTTATGACTTTAATGAGAAGTACCACGTGACCGCTGAAGTTAGGAATAGCTGCCGGAGACCGCGGGAGAAGAGGAGGGGCTGCAGAGATCGTGCCAGGAGGGGGTGAGTATATGCGATATTCACCTGTCCCCGGTCCACCGCTGCGCGCCGCTGTGTCCTCGCGTCCTCTGGCTGTGAATGTTCAGGTCAGAGGGCGTGATGACATGGTTAGTGCGCGCCGTGACCTCTGCCTGAGCATTCACTAACAGAGGACCCGGAAGACAGCTGCGTGCAGTGGTAGAACGGGGACAGGTGAATATCGCCGGGGGCCTGAGCCAGCGGTGACACTGGCACCTGTCCCCAATAGCGTTCCGGTGTCTCCGCCTGCTCAGGACACCAGCACCTGGCCCCCAGCGATGAGAGGTGAGTATGTCTTTTTTTTATTATTATTATTCGGAGCATTTTGTGGGGCATAATCTATGGAGCATCTTGTAGGGCATAATACATGGAGCAGAATATGGGGCACAATCTATGGAGCATCTTGTGGGGCATAATACATGGGGCAGAATATGGGGCACAATCTATGGAGCTTCTTGTGGGGCATAATACATGGGGCAGCATATGGGGCACAATCTATGGAGCTTCCTGTGGGGCATAATACATGGGGCAGCACATGGGACACAATCTATGGAGCATCTTGTGGGGCATAATACATGGGGCAGCATATGGGGCACAATCTATGGAGCTTCCTGTGGGGCATAATACATGGGGCAGCATACGGGGCACAATCTATGGAGCATCTTGTGGGGCATAATACATGGGGCAGCATATGGGGCACAATCTATGGAGCTTCCTGTGGGGCATAATACATGGGGCAGCATACGGGGCACAATCTATGGAGCATCTTGTGGGGCATAATACATGGGGTAGAATATGGGGCACAATCTATGCAGCATGTTGTGGGGCATAATACATGGGGCAGAATATGGGGCACAATCTATGGAGCATCTTGTGGGGCATAATACATGGGGCAGAATATGGGGCACAATCTATGGAGCATCTTGTGGGGCATAATACATGGGGCAGCATATGGGGCACAATCTATGGAGCATCTTGTGGGGCATAATACATGGGGTAGAATATGGGGCACAATCTATGCAGCATGTTGTGGGGCATAATACATGGGGCAGAATATGGGGCACAATCTATGGAGCATCTTGTGGGGCATAA